>JAVSCE010008352.1:600000-919449 GCA_032199065.1 Smutsia gigantea | reverse complement strand
ATAAAGATCAGAGAAGAAATAAATAAAATTGAGAAGAATAAAACAATAGAAAAAATCAGTGAAACCCAGAGCTGGTTCTTTGAAAAAATAAACAAAATAGATAAACCCCTAGCCAGACTCATTAAGAGAAAAAGAGAATCTACACACATAAACACAATGAGAAATGAGAAAGAAAAAATCACGACGGACCCCACAGAAATACAAAGAATCATAAGAGAATATTATGAGAATCTATATGCTAACAAGCTGGAAAACATAGAAGAAATGGACAACTTCTTAGAAAAATACAACCTTCCAAAACTGACCAAACAAGAAACAGAAAAACTAAACAGACCGATCACCAGCAACGAAATTGAATTGGTAATCAAAAAACTACCCAAGAACAACACCCTCAGACCAGATGGATTCACCTCTGAATTCTACCAGACATATAGAGAAGAAATAACACCCATTCTCCTGAAAGTTTTCCAAAAAATAGAAGAGGAGGGAATACTTCCAAACTCGTTCTATGAAGCCAGCATCACTCTAATACCAAAACCGGGCAAAGACCCCACCAAAAAAGAAAATTACAGACCAATATCCCTGATAAACATAGAAGCAAAAATACTCAACAAAGTATTAGCAAACCGAATTCAAAAATACATCAAGAGGATCATACACCATGATCAAGTGGAATTCATCTCAGGGATGCAAGGATGGTACAACATTCGAAAATCCATCAACATCATCCACCACATCAACAAAAAGAAGAACAAAAACCACATGATCATCTCCATAGATGCTGAAAAAGCATTTGACAAAATTCAGCATCCATTCATGATTAAAAGTCTCAAGAAAATGGGTATAGACGGCAAGTACCTCAACATCATAAAGGCTATATATGAGAAACCCACAGCTAACATCATACCTAACAGCGAGAAGCTGAAAGCTTTTCATCTAAGATTGGGAACAAGACAGGGATGCCCACTCTCTCCACTGTTATTCAACATAGTGCTGGAGGTCCTAGCCACGGCAATCAGACAAAGTAAAGAAATACAAGGCATCCATATTGGTAAAGAAGAAGTCAAATTGTCACTATTTGCAGATGACATGATACTCTACATAAAAAACCCTAAAGACTCCACTCCAAAACTACTAGAACTAATATCTGAATTCAGCAAATTTGCAGAATACAAAATTAACACACAAAAATCTGTTGCTTTCCTATACACTGATGAACTAACAGAAAGAGAAATCAGAAAAACAATTCCATTCACAATGCATCAAGAAGAATAAAATACCTAGGAATAAACCTAACGAAGGAAGTGAAAGACCTGTACTCTGAAAACTACAAGACGCTCCTAAGGGAAATTAAAGAGGACACTAACAAATGGAAATGCATCCCATGCTCTTGGCTTAGAAGAATAAATATTGTCAAAATGGCTATACTACCTAAAGCAATCTACAGATTCAACACAATCCTATCAAACTACCAACAGCTTTCTTCAGTGAACTGGAACAAATAATTCTAAAATTCATATGGAACCACAAAAGACCCCGAATAGCCAAAGCAATCCTGAGAAGAGGAATAAAACAGTGGGAATTATGCTCCCTGACTTCAAGCTCTACTACAAAACCACAGTAATCATGGCAATATGGTATTGACACAAAAACAGACCCACAGACCAGTGGAACAGAACAGAAAATCCAAACATTAACCCAAACATATACAGTCAATTCATATATGATAAAGGAGCCTTGGATATACAATGGGGAGATGACAGCCTCTTTAGCAGCTGGTGTTGGCAAAACTGGAAAGCTACAAGTAAGAGAATGAAACTGTAGTACTGTCTAACCCCATACACAAAAGTCAACTCAAAATGGATCAAAGACCTGAATGTAAGTCATGAAACCATAAAACTCTTAGAAACAAACATAGGCAAAAATCTCTTGGACATAAATAAGAGCGACTTCTTTATGAACATATCTCCTCGAGCAAGGGAAACAAAAGCAAAAATGAACAAATGGGACTATATCAAGTTGAAAAGCTTCTATACAGCAAAGGACACCATCAGTAGAACAAAAAGACATCCTACAGTATGGGAGAATATATTCATAAATGACGTATCTGATAAGGGGTTGACATCCAAAATATATAAAGAAGTCACGTACCTCAACAAACATAAAGTAAATAATCCAATTAAGAAATGGGCAGAGGACATGAATAGACACTTCTCCAGAGAAGAAGCTCAGATGGCCAACAGGCACATGAAAAATGCTCCACATCACTAATTATCAGAAGAATGCAGATTAAAACCACAATGAGATACCACCTCACACCAGTGAGGATGGCCAACATCCAAAACACAAACAACAACAAATGTTGGCGAGGATGTGGATAAAAGGGAACCCTCCTACACTGCTGGTGGGAATGCAAATTAGTTCAACCATTGTGGAAAGCAGTATGGAGGTTCCTCAAAAAACTGAAAATAGAAATACTATGTGACCCAGGAATCCCACTCGTAGGAATTTACCCTAAGAATGCAGCAGTGCAGTTTGAAAAAGACATATGCACCCCTATGTTTATAGCAGCACTATTTCCAATAGCCAAGAAATGGAAGCAACCTAAGTGTCCATCAGTAGATGAATGGATAAAGAAGAGGTGGTACATATATACAATGGAATATTATTCAGCCATAAGAAGAAAACAAATCCTACCATTTGTAACAACATGGATGGACCTAGAGGGTATTATGCTCAGTGAAATAAGCCAAGCTGAAAAAGACAAGTACCAAATGATTTCACTCATATGTGGAGTATAAGAACAAAGAAAAAACTGAAGGAACAAAACAGCAGCAGACTCACAGAACCCAAGAACGGACTAATAGTTACCAAAGGGAAAGGGACTGGGGAGGATGGTTGGGAAGTAGGGACAAGGGGGAAAAGGGGGCATTACAGTTAGCAGATATAGTGTTTGGGGCATGGGGAGGGCTGTACAACTCAGAGAAGACGAGTAGTGACTCTATAGCATCTCACTATGCTGACAGACAGTGACTGTAATGGGGTTGGTGGGGGGGACCTGATGAAGGGGGTAGTTTAATCACCATAATATCGCCCATGTAATTGTAGATCAATGATACCAAAATAAACTTTAAAAAATGGTGCAAGGGATGTATTCTTAGTTTTCAGTACATTAATCGTAACATTTTGTGTAGTTCTCTGAGCTCCATGGGGAGTGCAGTCCTGTCTCTCTCTTCGGTGCTGAGCCTGCAGTGACTAGCTCAGTCCTTGATATATAGCAGATGCTTAGAAAATACTTGTTGAAAAATTGGAGTATGAAAATAAAAGCTATAAAATTTCTTAAAGCTCATACATTGGAGAGCTTCTGAAGTGTGACTGTATATAATCAAAATGATTATTTTAGATGAAAATAAAACAAATTGTAAACAATGCAATAGAATTTGAACCTACTGCCCCAAGTTTACGACTCAAGAAATTTTCATAGCTGTATCATGTTGCTTTTGAAGGGACCTCAAAGAACGAAGTCCATTGCTTTCTGGATTTTATGATTAATGATTTCCTTTCTAATGCCCCAGATTGATTCTGCTATTAGGAGCAAATTTAAATTTTCTGTATATTTTACCTTGTTTCTGTCTAGTTTTACCAGGCCTTTTTTATACAAAGTATCATTTTTTGACCTTTTGTCATAGTCATGTTAATCCAGTTTGTGGCCTGAGACAGAGAGATTGGGTCCAATTAGTCTCTGTGTTCCAGATTTTTTTCTTTATATGCAGGAAATACTAAAATAGTGTGGCTAGGTTACTTCTTAAAGACAGGGTTTTCTCCATGTCACTTTCTTAGTCAAGTATAGGGTCTTCAATTTGTGCTTTTAGATCCTCTAGTATTAGTCTAAACTCAAATATTAAATTTTATTTTCCACTATTCTGCCTAAGGGCTTGTGGTCCAGGGTGTCCAATCATTTCAAGTATAACCTTCCATGTACCTTGTATATGTACCTTCCTTATGAGCTCTCGTTTGTTTTGAATCTATCTCCCATTCCAAGGTCTAACCATCATCCAGTGCTTTGATTGAAATCCATCTTATTGATAAAGATTTCTCAAGTTATAACTAGACAAATTTCCCTATTTGAATTTGTACACCATCTGTGGATTGAAAGTAGCATTTCCCAAGTAGCTCTGAAGAACACAAGTCTGGAAAAAAGGGTTCAGTGGTAAAAGTGGTTGGGAAATTTCAGTGTCGATGGAAAACAATTTGTAAAACTGGACTTCTTACTATGATTTTTCTGGAGGGCAGAGTAAGTGTAATTAATTTTATAACTCTGTGGCTACTGTAGTGCTCATTACATAGGCATTCCACAGGTGTAGTATAAATGATTGCTGAACAGTTAACTCCTTATTTTGTATAGATTATATTGTTTTCCTTCAGTTTGATATTTGAAAATCTTAGTTCACCAGGGAGATGGAAATCATCTTAAGGACAGCAGCTATGTCTTGTAAGTTTGTACTTTTCACAGCATTTAGTTCAGGACTTTGTCATCTGGATAATGAATAGAAACTGGTTGTGTCCCTCTAAGTTGATCTCGTGAACCACTGTGTACGTATAGTGCTATCAATGTTATTTTGAAGTTTGGACATGATATAACATCTTATTTATTATTATCTTCCAGGATTCACTCCAAAGCAGCTATTCCAATATTGCTTTTGGCTGAATATTTGGTGGTTCTTTTCCTAATTTATTGGAACAAGTGTGTTTATTCTATTTTAGCTCTTACAAATCTCTTAAGCTTGAACCTATGTGACCAATGTGAAAAAAAAATGATGCATTGAATAGGCCTTTCAATCTAGCTTTGTATAAATCAGTATCTTTATACTTCTAAAGATATTCTATAGAAAATGCTTATAGATCAGAAATTAAGGTTTCTAAGGCAGAAATGCAATCATTTGAAATGACACTAAAGCATTTGCTCCATTGTTTGTGGATATGCTCATCATGCTAAGAATTTTGTCAGAGGGATTTCTCTAATAGCCCCTTACCACTGATGCTATTCTATAAGACTACAACCTGTTACAATGGAAGAAAGGAGTTTTCTATGACAATTCATACATTTAAAGTCAGTTTTCTGAGACCTGCATTCTTATAGAGGTGTACAGTAGCTCCAGAATCTGATACAATATATTTCAGTTTTATTCTTCGAGCCTCAGATTCATAATTTGCTTGTTTTATTTATAGCTGCCTACTATAATTTTAGCTCCAATAAAAATAATTATTATCTAATTATTATCTAATAACTATTCTAGAACCAATAAATTAGTTTCAATAAATTCCTAACAACTATTATGCATTTATATTATAGGAACTCCGGGTAGATGGGCATTTTTACTGAATCAGCTAAATAACTGTGTTATCAAAGTTTTGAGAACTAACTTACAGGAGAATAGTTTCTAGAAGACGAAAGCAGTCTTTCTTCCATGATTAGCTAGGCAAGTTCTCCAGCAATTTCTCTTTCCAGAAGAGAAAGCACAGGTGTGATTTCACACAATGGGCTGGCTATTTTGTAATAATTGCTTTTTTGAAGATTCCTGGGAGCACACTCTTTTTTCTTAGTATGCAAAACTTTATAGCTTTCCCATGAATAATTTCTTATGAAGGGACTTTGACTCAGAGATCTCAGTTTTCAACCCAAAGGACAATTTTAAATGGTGCACACATATACTTCACCCCTGGCATGCATCATACACTCCTTCCTTCTACCATGAAATTTTCCCCAAATTACATCTCTGGCACCTCCCAAACTCTGCATTTTTACTTCTTAACTAAATGTGCAAGACTTTTGTGACATATTAGTGACAATATAAACCATTTCTTGGCAGCTCTCTAGGGCTTTGAGGTTGCATGCCCATCTGACAGCAAAGCTTATGAAAAGTTCTAAAGGGTTGTTCTTATTTTTAAGAATTGGCATCATATTTTCATCTAGGAGCTTCAGTGGTTCCATTTCCTTTGAGATTTTTGAGGGATTTGACCTACCCCCACAGAGGCACATCCGAGGACAGCAGTATGGTCTCTGCCTAACATTGAACATGTCTTCCCTCCCTTTGACAAAACACATTCAGTGTTCTGAGCAAGTCTGCTTCACCTCAAGGGAAAGCAAACTTGGAGGCAGGAGACCAGTCTCTCTGGGAGCTCTTGGCTTCTGATGACATAAAATAAGTAAGGGTAGAGCTGCGGACAACAGCTATTGCCACAGAGCAGCCCTGGTTAATTTCACTGGCCTCCTGAGGCTCCTGCAGATGGTGAGCAGGCATGGGACTCACACTTACAGTTGGAGGCAGTCGTATCACAGGTTTGCCCACTTCGGGGTGTGCGTGGGTGTGTGAAGGAGGAGGCAGGGAAAATCCCTTACCCCGTCCTTCAAGCTCTCCTGACTGAGTCTGTTCAGGCTGCTATGACAGAATAGCATAGAATAGGTGGCTTATAAACAGAAATTTCTCACAGTACTGGAGACTGGAAAGCCCAAGATGAAGGCACCACCAGATTCCATGTTAGGTGAGACCTGCTGCCTGGGTCATAGATGGTCATGTCTGTGCGTCATCATGTGCTGGAAGGGGCAGGGGGGCTCTCTGGGATATCTTTTATAAGGCCACCAATCCCATTCATGAGGGCTCTGCCCTCATGACCTAATACCCCTCCAAAGGTCCCACCTCCTAATACCATCATGTTGGGGATTAGGATTTCAACATACAAATTCTGAGCAACACAAACCTTGAGTCTGTAGCACCTACCCTGTGCACAACAGCTCAGACTGAGTCCCTGTGTGCCTGATGATAGGAGGAACATTTGAATAGAACTTTATAATACAGAATATTTTCACTCACATTTTAACATTTTTTTCTAACACCAGCTTAGGATTCAGGATACTTCAAGATAATGCCCAAACTCCTTCATATGGTTGAAAAGGCCATTCTGTTCTGGCGTCTATTTATGTCATCAGAATTTCTTTCATCTCTCTTTTTCTTAGAGTCTATCCCCCTGCCAAACTAAACTCTTGTTATTTGCTAAATTACCTTCCAACTGTTTTTTGCCTTTCAGCCTTTGGGTATATATTCCCTCTGCCCGAAACCCGTCCTGGCTAATTCCCATGTAAGAAGACTGTCTTGACCATCTATTAGATAAGGAGCTTAGATATGGGCCTCCATACCAGCCTGTATTTCACATATTAGAGCACCATCCTGCATTGCGTTATTGTCTATTTGCTGGTCTATCCTCCTTACTAGACTGAAACTCTCTAAGGTCAGGAATCATGTCTTATTCATCTCTATAGCCTTAGTTCCTGGCACACACTTACCAGGTGTAACTAGTTCTTGAATTAATTTGTTGGGTTAGGTAGGGCAGCCCTTGTTATTGCCCTCTTACAGAGAAGTGAGTGAAAGCTCAAAAAGGGTTAAAGGTCCTGCTGATAGAGACATATTTAGAAAATAAGTAACAGATCTAGAATAAAAATAGTAAGAACGACAATAATAATAATTGAGTTTTATACTTTAAGTACCCCACACACACGCGGTTCTTTAAATCCTCAGATAAGACTAATGTAGATACTGTTACTATCCCTTTTAATCAAGGAGGAATTTAAGTTTCAGAGAAGTGCTTTAACTTACTCTATGTCCCACAGCATGACTGGAGAGTCCTCTGATTCCAGGGCTGGTCCTCTGTTCACTCTCTTTGCTGCCTCTTAGGTATTTTGATTAAATATCCAAGTTCTCTTCCACTGTGCTGCATCAAGCAGCAGCCAATTACAGAAAGAAAAAGATAGGAAATCACTTGGTGATTTTGCTGCAAATCATCAGTGATTTGACTGATGGATTTCCCTGAATTGATGTATCAAATTCAGATTAATCTTATCTAGACCACTCTTGAGTCTCTAGATTCTAATTATACCCTCTCTCACACTGGATTCTAGACTCAAAGTAATATAGCTAAATTTAAATTTGAAGACATAGAATATAAGGACCCTAGAGTGTATGGAGAATAGTCCCAAACTTGCATTTTAGCACCAAGAAAGACAACTATTTCTTCCCTACACCTCTTGGTGCAAATCACTGTCAGATATAAAACTTTGATCTGGGGGTCTTAAGTCTGACCCAGGCTGGCAATTTACACACTCGTGATGGATTTACAATCTGGTGAGTTGTGCACAGATTCAGTTAGAATTGACAGGCCTATCCCCTCGCTCCTTCAGGCTCCCCTGGCACTTGGCACGTGTCACTCACAGAGCCCTGAGCAAACTGTTCAGATTCACTGAGAGTGCAAAGTCTCTGCCTTTTCCCCACCGGACTAGGAGCTCCTTATGGACAGGGAACACCTCTAATTAATCACCACATCCAAAGCTCCGAGCTCACTCTGTGTATGTAGAATAAATGAGTTGATTTGGCAATGGCAGGACGAATCAGCCTGAAAGCCCTTTCTCTTGCTATAGCATTTCTCATTTCAGTGTCATTTCTGTGGCATAGTCAGGGTTTGCAGGCGTCCATTCTCCTTCCTAAAGGTGATAGCATTTCCTTCTGTGGAATCTCAGATGGTGTTCTAAGACTATAACTATTGTGGAAACATCAGTATCCTTTCTTTAAATGATGGTGTGGCATTTCCTGAAGATGTCCCAACCACCTTGTCAAATCATCATCAGGTTAGCGCGACAGCTTCTTATTGTTTACATTGCCAGGTGCTCTGCTTTATATACAAGCTATGTTTTGTTTTCCTTTTTTTTTTTAAAAAACAGCTCTGTTGAGGTATAATTGACATATAATAAACTGCACCTATATAAATTTGCTTACATTAAATTTATCACAGTGTTCTTGTATAGATCCTACTTTTAGTGCCAAAACTAAAAAAATTTTGTCTAACCCACAGTCCCAAACATATTCTCCTATATTTTCTTCTAGAAGTTTCCTAGAATCTAGAAGTTTTATATTAAATTTAGGTATAAAATCCATTTTGAATTGATAAAGGGTGTGAAGTATGAACTGAGTTTCTTTTCGTTATCTTCTGTTTGTCTATTGATATCTAATTGTTTCAGTGCTCTTTGATGAAAAGGTTATTTTTTCTCCATTGAATTGTCTTTCGACCTTGGTCAAAAATCAGTTGATCATACACGTAAGTATTGGGTCTATTTCTTGACTGCTGTGTGCCATTGATTTATTTGCCTATCCCTGTGCCAATATCTCACTATCTGGATTACTCCAGCTCAGTAGCTCTGAATTAGGAGTGATTTTGTTCCCAGGTGAACTGTTCCACATCTGGAAACATTTCTGACTGTCACAGCTGAGGAGAGGTACCTCTCATTTATATCGGGTAGAGTCAAGAATGCTGCTAAATACCCCAAATTACACACAACAGCTTCCCCCCAACAAACAGTTATTCAGCCTCAAATGTCAGTAGGACTGAGCTTGAGAAACCAGAAGAGCTTTATGATACATCTCAAAATCAAGTAATACAAACCCTCTAACTGTTTTAATTTTTTTAAGTTGTTTTGGCTATTCTAGTCCTTCGCATCCCTGTAAAAGTTTTTCAAATCAGCTGACTCGTTTCCTCAGAAAGCCTCCTGACATTTTGTCTGAGAGCATGTTCAATCTATATACAAGGTAACACGAGTCGGTATGTTAATAATATTGAGTGTTCATATCCATAAATACTGTATGTATTTCCATTTATTTAGATCTTCTTAATATCTCTTAGCAAGGCTTTGTAGTTTTCCAGTGCAGGGGTCTTACGTATATTCTATAAAATTTCTAAGTAGTTCATATATATATTTTTTGCTGCTAGTAAATGGTATTGTTAATGAGTAAAGTTTTTAAAGAGACATCTAATTTTTCCATGAGTTTGAAGTGTCAGCAAATAACCCAGTCTACTGGGCCTTGTAATCTCAGGCTCTAATTATATGAGGATCCATGGGGTTCCAAATGCCAGAAGCCCAAGTTTCCTGAGGTTAAATTAAGGCTGACGCCTCATTGACTCACAGGAACAGCGGCAGACCAGGGCCCGGAGCTCAGGACTTGATGGCATTCAGAGTCCCTCTCCCTTAGCATCTCCATTTTTCTCCAGGGTGTCAGTGCCATTTCCTTGTGATCCTTCATGCTGAGGGATGTGGTATTGCGCTGCTCCAGGGCCACAGCTCACAGCTTCATGAAGAGAGAGGAAAAGAGGTTCTTCTCAGCCACCTTCTTTAGATGATTCCTGGGAAGCGCTCTGATATTGGCAAGGGTCACAGGTCTAAGCCTGGATCAAATACTGTGGCCACGGCATGTGGTATAATGTTTGGCCTTATCAGGATGGTATTCCATTTTTGTAGTCAGAGTTTTAGGGTTCCTGGCTGGAATTAGATGGTGTGGTAGGAACTGAAATGGAAGTTCTGAGCAGAAACAGCACCCAACACAACCAGAAACATACTCTACCCAGATCTGAGTGTGCTTAAGAATTCAAAAGAGAAGCCCCATCACATGTCACTCTCTCTGGGAAGTCATGTCATTCATTAACAGATGTTCACATTGACATCCTCAGTGTTTCTATGGGTATCATTTTTGCTTTCATGGACTCAGGGCCTTTTTGGAAAGAACATCTTCATTTCTCTTTCCATCCCTCTACTCAAACAATGGACATTTCATTTTAGCCCTTTTGGCTCCCAAATTCTGAGCAACTAAAAATGAGATTAGGAGGCTCATATCCAAAAACAATAGGAGGAGTTATGCAAGGTGACAGCCCTTAGGTCGGGAGGAGTGGTGAGGGTGTTATCTTTCGATTTACCACAACCACCAATCCTGAAAGTATGTTTTAGTTCTTATTCTCTTTTGAATTCTTGAGCACACTCAAGACAGGTTTTCCTTCTGTCATGTGGGAATTATATATATATAATATCTGTTTATATAGAATATAAATAGGCAAATCTTCTTGTGAGGAGCCTGCCTTTATTAAGTTTCAAGTTTAAATCAGAGCTAAATTCTGGAGATGACATTAAATGCCACCTCTCCATTTCCCCCTTCCTCTCCCCACCACCATCCTATGGCACTGAATTAACTTTAGGTGAGAAGGGTCTCTAGGGATGGACCCAGGAGGTGTTTTCTGACAAGCCGAGCTTTTGCAGCCTCGAGTGAGCACAGAAGGGCTGAAGCATGGGAGTTTTGCTTCTATTCCTTGTGAGAATAACTATTGCTACACTTACATAAGGGATTCAGGCTGCCATTCTATATGTTCTAGAATAGTGATTAAGGTGAATAAAAATTCCCTTTAAAAGAGGAAAGAACTGTATCTCTTATTCTGCAATCTTTTTTTTGTCTTTGCTTCTCTAATAACCTCTTCAGGTCCTAATAGTAGCAAAGGTGAAGGAGAGGAAGATAATCATGGAACAATTATCATCATCCCTACATATTACGGTGAGAGCATGTGCCAGATCCATTCTGAGGACTTCACCTGTTGCTTCATGTAATGCTCACAACAAATATATAACATGACTTTGTCTCCATTTTCCAGATGAGGAAAACTAAGATTTAAAGAGATTAAATCACCTGCCATGGCTACATAGCTAGTTATTGCAGGAGCTAGCATTTGAACCTAAATCTGCCTCACCCTGACCCTCTTAGGCACCATGACATGTGGCCTCTCATTGAATCTCAGTGAAGGAAGGGTATTCAGAGGTCATGTAATATTCCCTTAATCGTGGAGAAGTGAGCAGACACTGAAATTGTGTAGTTCACCTTTAGTTGAATGAGTAGTTCTTATGGTGAGAGAAATGAATTAAAAAAAATCCCTAGATAGTATGTGGAAAATGAAGATTCCTGCACTTCATCCCTGGATATTTAGATTCTCAAAGCCCTGGGGAGGGGGGGGAGTTGGAACCACAGAATCTTTAACGTTTAGTTATGCTTTAGTGGTCCTGTTACAGACACAGGTGATCCTTGAACTATACCTTGAGAAAAGCTAGATTTCCCTGCTCTGGTTATGTGGTCCCAGTTCTGAAGTCATTCTCCATGGGGCCCAACGTGCCTTTGTTTTGCCTAAAGAGATGGTGTGTGTGTGTGGGGTGTGTGTGTGTGTGTGTGTGTGTGTGTGTGTGTGTGTGTGTGTGTGTGTGTATGTAAGGTGAATGGATGGAAAGAGAAGGCAAACCACTGGAAAGACAGGTTGTCAGGAGAAAGGAAAGCCTTACCGTGTGGACTGAGTAATCAGCCCCATGTTTTTCTTTTAGCCCAAGGGCTGTCTGCAACGTGCAGCCTACTTACTTCAGAGCCTCAAAGGCACTGCCCAGTGCTATTCATTCCTGGGCCATACACTGCCGTTCAGCTTCAGGCAGCCCTCTCAAAATACTACATTTGACCACTGGGGAGATGAAATGATGAAGCCATGCAAAGCCACTATCATGCTAGCCAAAAAGTGGCATAGCTGCCTTTCTAATGAGGGAGCAGGATTACTGCCCGGCAATGTGAAGTCCAGGAAGGCTTCATGCTTCTCGGTCTCTTCTGTAGATAACATACAGCAGCTCCTTGCCTCCCTTCTTCCATTCTTCACAGAGAACCAGAGAGATCTTTTTATAAATGTGGAACAAGTAAAACCTTTTGTGTCAGTGTTCCACCTAGAATGCAAGCTCCGGGAGGACAGGAACTTGGTTATCTTTGTGTTGACATATGCTTGGTGCCTAGAATGGTGCCTGATGCATGGTAGATGCTCAATAAACTGTTGACTGCCTGATGGAATAAATGTGTGTATTAACTCTTGAATGGCTTTGTCAACATGGGAAACAAAATCTAAATTTCTTCAGATGACTCTCAAAGCCCTTTCTACCTATGTATTCAGTTCATTATCCCTTGCTTGCTACAGTCCAGACTGCTTTCAGTTCTCTGAATCCAATAGCCTGTTGCCTCTGGGCTTCTCTGGGCTGTTTCTCCTGCTCTTCACTCTCACCTGAAAGGCGCATTCTTGTCCTTCGGGTCTCAGCTTGATTATCACCTCCTCAGAGAGGCCTTCTTTGCCTGCCCTCTCCCATCTAAATTAGGTTCTCCTGTTTTCTTTCATAGCATTTTTTTCTTCTCCCGTTGCGGCCTTGAACGCAATTTGTATTTATTTTGACTCCTCACTAGGTCGTTCTCCATCTCTCCCACTGAACAATAGGCTCCCTGAGGGCAAGACCTTGTCTGTTAACTCTCTCCTGTATGTTCGGAAGCAACGGAGGGCCAGGCACAGAGAAGACCCTGAATAAGTAAGCATCTGTTGAGTGAACAGACACGTTTTTTTTTTTTTTTTGCTGCAGAAAACTCCAACTAAATAATTCTAGTCACAGATAGGAATGCTGGGTATCCTGTGTTTATGACATGAAGCCAAATCCCGGCTAACCCAGATTTGCTGAAAGGAAAGGGCCAGCCTGTCATTGTGTGAGGGTGTCAGAAATGATGGAGTTGGTGCACACATGACAACTGACCTGTCCTGCTGGTAATTGGTAGCCTGAGGCTAAGCTACGAGCAAGAGTGGGCGGGAAACAACACTTAACTACCCAATTAAAAGGCAGTACCAGCTTAAATTTAGCAGCTGTCTGTGGCCATGCCATAGAAACCACACTGAGGAGGACAGTCAGCTGCACAGCTCTTGCTCTCAGGGCTGTTCTTGCATGTCAGAGAGATAATTAAAGGCACTCTGGCTGCACATTTGGAAATTATGTCCAGCGGCTCCCTTGCCCTCAAGCAGATAAGAACACAATGAGTGAGGGTCTGGGCTCTGCATAGGTGATTCCAGGGCAGGAAGTATTTAAACTCCTTTTGTGTGAAAGGGAGGGAGGCATTTTTATTGATGCCAACAGGTAAGAGGAATGGAGTGTAGTGGAATTCACTCTGAGCTGGGGATTGGGGAATCTGTGTTCACAAACCTACTCACCCATTAAAAGACTTCACTACCTTAGGCAAGACCCTCAGCATCTTTGAGAATCACTTTGACATTGAGAGAGTTTGTGTTCTTTTGGTTGGAAATGGCAAACAAATTAGACTGTTTTTTAGGCAAAAGGGTTTTAATTGGCTCCTGCAACTGAGAAGAACTGACGGCAGCATGTGCTTCCTGCCCAGCTGGATACAGGAGGACTCGATTTCTCCTTCCTGTCAGCTGGCCCATTTTATCTCTTGGCTCTATTCTCATACCAGCTTTCCCTGGTGACAAGATGGCTGTGGCAGCTCTGACCTCTATCTTTGTGCCTAATTTCTTCCCCAGGAGTCTTGCGCATACCCTGAAATTCACATTAACTGGACCAATGGTCACTGTGGCTGGCCCCCCTCATGGCAGTAGGAATGTGCTCTAGGAGATGCTGAGGTCACTTAGCTTTGGTCCGTGGTTTTGGGGGCCCTGACAGCATGCCCCAGGAGGTCAGCTGTGCCTGGGAATACCTTAAATTCCCTAGCTAAGGTCAAGCAAAAAAGGGACCAGCAGTCAAGGCGGGTCCTTGTATTTCTTTCCTCTCAGAATTCACTGAGGTCCACCAGCAGGCGTTCTTGCTGATCTCCCACCATGTGTCACACGTGATGGATGCAGTTCACATGCACTGCAGTGGGGGTAGTTTCAAGGACCAGCTCTCAAGTTGGGTGCAACCAGGTTTAAATCGTGGCTCCCCCAGGCAAATTACTGACCTCTCCCAGCTCTGTTTTTCTTTCTGGTAAAAAAACAAAAAAGAGTAAGACCTGTTTCACTATGTTGTTATGAGTTTTGAACTGACAGAATTTGGAAAAGAGCTTTGCACACGTAGCAAACACGTACAATAACAACAATAACAATGAAAAACAAATGTTTTTATTTACTTATTTATTTGTGTGTGTGTGTGTGTGTGTGTGTAACACCTAGAGTTTTGTAAGACTTTCGGTCAGGGACTTTGCATAATCTCCATCTTTCTCTTGTATACAAGAAAACCTCTCAGAATGCAAAGTTGTGTAGATAACCTTAAATGCACTGTCTTTAATGAATTTTTAGTTACAGTGTTGTGGTAGCATACTCCTAAGTGGATTAACTCATGTCAGGGTGTTATGACAGCATCTTTATTTAATGTTTATTCTATAGTCTGACATTATCTCCCTCACCAGATTGTCAGCTGTATTGCAGACCAGGACCATGCTTTCTCATTACCAGTGAGTATCCAGGGTCTTGCACTGATTAATAAGTTCATGATTAAACTCTAAGTAGATTAAAACTTCCTTAAAGGCAAGATAAAATATTTCATAGTTATCCTCAGACATTCCAATGCAATGACAGAATTATTGTCTATTGGAACAAAATAGGTACTCACTATTAATTGCTGGATAATTTATGTCTTTATTTTGGTCTATCAATTCTTTATTCTATTAATGTTTTTAGAAACTCATGTACAAACTTGGGATGGCTATGGCTCCTCTCTTTGTCTCATTGGTTATGGAAAGAATGTATTCGAATTCCTAACGTGTATACCTTCTGTGAGCACCCCCACCCCTGACCCCCAGCAGATGAGAAGAAACATGTGCAGCCCATGGTTTCTGAATTCTCTCAACCACTGCTGTGAGAACTACTCGTATTTCTTCCCTTCCATTACTTCAAATAATGTTTTATGATAATGCAGAAGAAAAGGATCTTCCAGTGTAATACTGACTTACAGTTTTTAAAGCTCTTTCATATACATTATATCCTTCTTCAAGATTTCTTAGAAGGTCTTGATATATAAGAGATGCTCTTTGGTGAGTCTAATGTCTGACTCGATCATGTCATTCATCATCTAGCAAGAAACAGTCCAGTTAATAGCATCCATTTCATTTTCTAAGCAAGTCATGGAGTAATTGTGGTAAGAGCTAAAGACATTTATAAGTACCTTTAGTGGACATTCTCCTTCTTTTCTTTAAAGTCTGAAAATCTATTTATTTCTTGGGGTTTTGGCTACAGGATTTATTTATTGCCTCTCCTTTCCCTCTCCTCTCCACAAAGTGAGATGTAATCCCCCATCCCCACCGCTCCTCCTCACTGTAAGTCCTGAAAGCACATTTTATATAATAAAAATGCATGACTTTTGTAGTCCAACCCCCCGACACACACACACACACACACACACACACACGTAATCGTATGTACTTGCCGATGCTTGCACGGATGAGCACGTGGTTTCTGCCTGTGCCCTTTGGAGAACCGCCTTTTTTTGGCTCTTTGCAGGTCTGCCAGATTGCTGAGCATGGGCCCTGCCCCCGGCCCAGGGAAGGAGTGGGCAGTGTGCAAGCAACAGGTCACCACTGATCCTCAGCTCTGTCTCCTGGGGATTGGAAATGGTGAACATCCCTGCTGCCAGTGACCTTCAAACCCCTGGTTCATCGTCTCTTCTTCAGGTCTATAAGGCACCCAGGTCCTCTGGTTAATTTCCACTTTATCTCTCAAATTAACGAGGATTAATTCCTGTGGATGGTGCATGAAGAACTCTGATCGATTCACCTAGTACTCTGAAGTTAGAGCCAAAGTGTGAATGACTGCTATTTCTTCCCTGCTTCTCCAGAAGCATCTATTTTGAATCCAATACATTTCTAAATGAAATGTTTTGGGTGGTGGGAGAAAAGCCATTTTTGCTTAGACTCGTTATTGAGGAACCTCATGTTAAATCACCATATTCAGCTGGCCCTGGTCTAGACTGATCCCGAGAGGAGCAAGGACTGTGGCCAGT
The DNA here is from genome assembly GCA_032199065.1 of Smutsia gigantea. Lineage (NCBI taxonomy): Eukaryota > Metazoa > Chordata > Mammalia > Pholidota > Manidae > Smutsia > Smutsia gigantea. Next base: position 902,768 of record JAVSCE010008352.1, on the reverse strand, counting down.
AAGTGATCAGTGAGCGTCAGAGATGACTTAGTCTATTGACTTCTGTCTGCTGGGGCGATGTCTGTGGTTACTTCAGTGATGTGGCTGTATCTATGGTTTTTTTATTAATTAATAAGGAAACGAACTCTTGTTTTCCCTGAGATGATAAGTCAGGCTAGCTTAGAGGCAGAGGAATGGACCATGTGACATCCCGCAGTTCCTCTAATCTTAGATGATACGGACGGCTCCAGGTAACAAGGTTTGAATATGAAAATGCCTAGCAGGAAACACCATGCTTGAGGCCCTAGGAGAGCAAAAGTGTTTTCTAAACATATACCATGTGTTGGTGGAAACCAGAAATGTAACCGTTAGCCTCCTGACTTCTTGGCTGGGGTCCTTGCCTCCCTAAACAGTTTCAGAAGCTCTCTGGATCTCAGTGTAAGCTGGGCTCTGAGTTTAGCAACTTTTAATGGAATTAATGGGCAGGAACACCAGTTAAAGCAGGTTTTTGGCTGTGCTAGCATGCCAGCCTGCCATATTTTCAGACGCACCCAAATTAAGAGTTTATTTATGTCCTCAATTTGCTATAAATGGAATTAACAACAGGCCATTTGGGGACCTGGAGAACCACAGATGCCAATAGAAGCAGCCACATCTTTCATATTTTATGCTTATTTGAGTCACTGAGTGTAGGGACTAATAAAGAGAAAACTGTAGGTTGATTTTCTATCATCATTATTGTTGTTACTATAATTGCTATTAATCAAAGCCTGAGAGATTTCAAATGAAAAACTAATCTGAAATGTGATCACACGCTGAAGGCAGTACCCCTCTTCTCTCCCCCTCCTTCTCTAAGGAGCAGACTTTGAAACCCAAGCTCACTTCTGAATAAAAATAAATTGGATTTTTAAGGTCTGTTTCCAACAAACTGTAGAAGGAAATACTATCCCTCTGGCAGGGATGGTTTTCAAGTCGTCCTTTCCCATTGGGCAACCAAGTTCAGGCTTCCAGTGTCTTTAGTTCCAAGACACACAAGTTGGGAATAGTTATAGGTTAAAGGCAATGGCAGAGTGGTGGTAATTATAACAGATCCAAGTGAATGAGTTTTCCATTACATTGTTACTGAGAATAGTCCTGGGACATTTCATTATAACATTGATGTTTCATTGTTGGAAAGTGGTTTGAAGCCCCTTGAAGCTTGTCAGAGCAATAAGAGGGCTTGACCCTGAGCGGGAGCCTGGCTCTGACTATTAACCCCTTCCCTACCCGAAGCAAGTCACTCTTTCTCTCTGGACCTGATTTTTCTTCTCACAAATAGAGATTTAGTAATCTCTAAAATGCCTTTTAACTTGAGAATTCTTTGATTCTGCTAATTGCTTCTGGCATCAGTTTATAGGCACAAAGGAAAAATGTGATCATAACTTTAGACCAGTGATACGTTAATTTATAGCAGTGGTTTGCACTGAACCCCATTTGAGGTGCTTGTGAAAAAGGCAGTTACAGGCCCTTGTCCCTAAAGATTCTAATTTGGTAGGTCTATGGCCAAAACCTTCACTCAAACAGACCCTTTGGGGGTCAGTGGTGTGCACCCGCACGTGTGTGTGTGTGTGTGTGTGTGCATATGCATGCTCAAAATGGAGTGGGAACCTAAGGCCAAGCATAATTTGAAAAAACTCCCTTTTTCATTTTGTTTTTCTTTTTCTTGAGTAAACTCAACCACCTGATCCTCAGGAAAAGACATGGGAACTAGGTTAAATGGACGTTCCTTGATCGGTGTGGGCTCAGAGGAGGCTGAGCAGTTGCTGGCACAATAAAGGATAGAAATGCCCAGCGATTCAGGAGTCCTGGGCCTCTGGAGAGTCATGGTTTAGAGTTGGAAGGCTTGACTTTCACTCCTAGCACTGCTATCCCTGACTGTGGCCTTGGAAAAGTCATCGAAGCCCTTTGAAGCACTCCTCTTACTTACTAACTGGGGTGGGCTCTGTGATGTGTGCAGATATTCCGTCAGGAATGAACGATTTACCTCATCAGCTTCTGGAAGTGCTCCTACAAGACGGCCATAGCTTGGAGCCCTCTTTAGGGATGGCCTCAGCTGAGGAAGACTTCAGCCTTGTCCAAAGCCTGCCTCCTGCCAGGGTAGCCTCCCATGATGACTCCTCAATGCAGGGCTGTAAAAGCCCAGCCTCCTAGCCCCAGTCAGTGGGCCAGAGCTCTGAGACCTTTGTGGGACTAGTCACAGTTCAGCTTCTTCTGCCAACCCTGCTTCCTTGTCCTCTGTCCCAAAGGGGTTGATTATGAGAGTGTTTCCCGACAAAAGCCTTGCATGCTAATCCCTGTCCCAGGAAACCCATTGTGGCAGCAATAGTAATAGTACTGGTCATGATAGCAGCAGGTACCATTTATTGCATGCTTACCATGGGCCGGTCAAATCACCAAGTCTTGTACAAACATCCTGTTTTCTCGTCAGAACTTTCCTATGAGGTAGGAATTCACATCTCATTGTACAGGTGAGGAGTAGCTTTATGAATTTAAAACAGTATGTGTAAACATGCTCTGAATACAAAATAGTATTACTTCTGTTTAGAAATGTCACTGAAAAGACTCTCCAAGCTGTCCAGTGGTATTCTCCAGATGAAAGCCTTCTAACTGGCTCTCAGTGGGAGAGAATGACAACTCTCCTCTCTGGTCCTTTGTCACCTGCCCCATTCATGCAGCTTGAGGGAAACCTCTTCAGCTTCTTCAGCCCTAGTCTATCTATGGCTTTTTAAACATGCTCTGTAGACTGTGATATCATTAGCTCTTCTTTCATAAATATGCATCACATGTGGCTGTGATGGTGCTTTTTCAAATCCAAAACATCCCTTTGCATAAGAAGAGAAACAGCACCAACTCTCAGTCTCTGTATCCGCAGGCCTTAATGTTCCACATCACAGCACACTTATTCACCCATCCAGTGCATGTTTTCTGGCATCTACCACATGTGAAGAAATGTGCCTAGCACAAGGGATGACAGAAGGGAAGTCCTTGCTCTTGAGAGGCTTTGCTTCCAGACCTGCAAGTTCTGTGCCAGACGTTAGGGGCAACATGAACTCCAAAATCCTGAGTTGAGGTCCAGTGGTTTAGGCTGCAGGGGATTCCTCATAGAGCCGGGTTGTTACGCCCCAGTTGCATCAATGCATCCATGGGTGGCAAGTTCCCTGTACCTATGGTCCACAGCCTCAGGTTCTTCACATTTTGAAAATTAACCTAACTCTATAGAGATAGAGAACTTAAGCTAAACATTCTTCTTGACTGAGGATATCCATCTTGATTTGGTTTAAACCCATGTGAAGGTTTTCTACCGTTTCCTATCCCATTTAGTCACATTCATCCTAGGAAAGTAGTGCTCTTTGTTAAAAACAATGTAGTAAAATTTCTTTTCAAATCAGCCACCAGCAGACTCTCTGCCAATAATTTTGTTTTTTAGAGAATCAATTGTACCCTCAACAAAAGATTCATTCCTTTCTGTCAATATTCCCTTCATTGCACACAGATAATGTTTACTGTAGTGACTTCAGGGACCAGAGTCAGTTTCTTTCATGGGGTTACCTGTAGCCAATCGAAATAGCAGGAGTTTGGAGCATCACCTCCCAGAGCTCTGAGAGATTTCATCTTTATCGTGTTTATTAGCAAGTAGGTGTGAGAGGACTGGGATTTTCTGCCTTCCTGCAGCCCTAAGTAAAGGTGCATACTCTGGGAGACATTTACTGACTTAGCCCTGAGCTCATGGTCCACGCAGTCCAGTGACTCCAGCAGGGAATTGTCTGCAGTATGTGCAGAGAAGTTACTATTCTCAGGACAAGGGGAGTCTGGGTAAGTTTGGATATTGGATTTTGCAGTTGTATTTTATAAGAGACATGGAAAGCTGTGAGGATTTAAAAAATCATCATGTGAATCCCTTTAATTTGAAAATTCATTTATCCATTCAACATATATTTATTTAGCCCCTGCTATGTCCCAAACACTGTTCTAGGTATAGATAGAAAGTGTGGGCACTGCCTTTCTTAAGCCTGCAGTCAGTGTGGGGGTCAGAGAAATAATCCCTCATAAAGTAATATATAATTGTGATAGTGTGGAGCAAATCAGAAAGAGATTAAGAATAATGGTGGATGTAGATTGGGGGTCAGGAACCATTTCAACTAGTTTGCCATCCAGGGCTGTTCTGAGGAGATGGTCTTTTTATCATAGGCCCTGGGAAGGGTGAGGAAAGCCACCTGAAGAACAGGAAGTGATCCCCAGCCAGTTTCCTGCATATGTGAAACCCTAATGTGAAAAGCTCCAGAGGAGGCTAGTGTGGCGGCAATGAGGAGGAGGGTCTAAGATGAAGCTGGAGACCATGGTTTGAGGGTGGTCAGCTGCAGCTTACTTGCACATGCTCTCAAGGAGGTGACGCTGGTACAAACCATCTGTATTGTTTTGAGCTTCCTGTAAAAAAACGTGTCCACATTACAACATAATGGTTAAGAACACATGGTTGGCAGGGGAATATTTCAGTGTTGGACTCCTGACCCCAGCACTTATTTATTAACTGTGTAACTTGGACATGTTATTGCATCTCTCTGAGCCCAGGTGTCCTCATCTGTAAAACTGAGACAGTTTACCTTTTATAAACTGAGTCACATAACCCACTGGGGTTTCCTTCCATGAAGCACCAGGACAGATGAGGCAGTGTGGGGGCTGTGAGGTTTGTGAGCTCCGGCATGACCAAGGCCTTTAGGAAAGACCACAGGTCTACAGACCTGAGAAGTTCATCTTCAGGTCCATTGTATTTACTATCTCCTTCCTTTTTTGCTGTACCATCATCCCCTTCCAAACTCTTACACAAAGCCTCACTTAAAGTAGTGTGAGCTGGCCCCTCATTACTGTTGACTTCATCTGCATGTAGCTCTTGTTGTAATGAGGCAGAGGTGGGGTGATGGTGAGGCCTGTGGTTAAGGGACTACGAGCGGGGCAGGTGCCATGTCCGCCCTGCTAAGACCACAGCACTGGTGGATGAGATTTCAGCTCTGCTCTTGGCTCATCTCATTCTTGGGGCAAAAGCAAATGGAGCCTCTGCAGCGCTGTCCCCTACTCGTATCTCTGTCTCTGCAAGGTTTGCTCTGCTCCTTAATACAGTCCCCCTAATTCACTGACTGAAGGCATTGGATTTGTTTTAACTAAGCTAGATATATTTTCTCCATTCTTGAGGGAGACTGCAAAGGCGTTTTTCTTAAGAACGAAGATCGCCTTCTTAATGTGCCCTAAAGGATCTTCACGGCCTGAGTCCAGTGACTTCTCAAGTCACATCTCTCTCACCACACCAGTTTCACATTCCGCACCCTACCCAGATGGAACTACTTCCAGCCCAATGTGCTATGCTATCCCCTTTCCCGGGCCTTTGCACATGCTATTATTGCCTTTGTCTGTAAAACTTGTCTGTCATCATCTCCTATTCAGCTCCTTCCCACCCTTCCATTTTTGTTGAGAGGTCACCTTCTTTGGAAAGCCATTCCTGCCTTCCCAAACATGGGTTAGGTGTGCCTGTCTGCCCTCTTAGGGCTTCCTTCCAACATTCCCTTCATCACTGCTTATTGAGTTTCTTGTTCAAATATTTACCTTCCTCTTCCACCTTGATCTGTAAGCTCCACCACTACAGGGACTTTAGCTGGGGACCATCACACTCACCGGAGCATTTTTATGAACCACGTATACCTGGCACATGGTAAGTCTTTAAATATTTGTGGAATGAATAAATGGGTGAGACCGAAGCTCCATCCCACCTACACACACACACATGACAAGTGAGGAGAAGCAGCATCTTTAGCATTAAACAGGACACCACCCTGTCCTTAATAGGAAGAATCCTGGAGCTACTGCCAGGAAGTCTCTGAATGTATACATAATGGACCAACATCATTTGTGAAACTGGGATTAAACGGGGGATTAAAGGTTTGGTCCGTAGGATTCGAGTAGTAATAAATTGGTATTCTTGGGAGGCCTAAGGTGAAATGTTTATTCAGCTACTTGCTGTTAGATGAGACATGACTGGGTTTTTGTGCTCTCTCCTGGAAGAGCCCTCCTTGTAAAGTCCTGGGGGCTAGGTTTGTTTGCCTTGGGAACATGTGACCCAGATGATCTCCCATGGTTCTAGAAAGGCTGAAAGCTATAGACAAGTGTTTGATCCACTAATCTATCTGCCATGGTTTAGTACTGACTGAGTTTGGGAAGTGGTGGATACTTTACTGCCCTTCCGCAGAAAGTTTTTTTAAGTTCTGGAAGGCATCACTGCCTCTTCTCATTCAAATTGTCAGACCAGTGATCACTAGGGCCTCCGTGCATCTTCTTGCTTTCTTCGTTTGCGAGGGAAAAGAGAGTAGGAGGGTCTGACTTCAGACACCCAGAGAAGAGGAGTCTGGAATGAATAAGGGATTATTATGGACAACTGTGACTCTTTGGAAGCTTCATATGTGTTTCTCAGGGAGAACTATTACTTCTATTAAGAGTAATAGAAGAAAATAAATTCTTTTCACTTGTGAGCTCTGTAGAATACTACTGGATTCTAGGATTGATGTGTCAGAATTTAAAAATATTGTATTTAGCAGGCACAAACTTTATTTTATATGAAAGCAGCTATATTCTTACAATGACCAAGATCCTCTTTCCAGGAAGTTTGAACTTTTAGTGTCCCAGGTTTACTTAAAGGTTGAAACCAGCAAAGATGAGCTATTTTAATTAATGAGTACAGTGGTACTCATCAGGTCATGGAACTATGCAATGTCTGGTTATAAGCCTGACTCAGGGAGAGGCACTTAAATAAGATTTTATGAATCACAATGTTCTGTTATTTTCACCAACCTCCTTCAAAACCATCCCTCCCACCTCCATGGTAATCCACATAATAAACAAAGCAGGTGGAGAGGTTTCTGATGCTATTTTCACTTAGAGTCTTGTCTTTCCTTATTTTTGGATGTTACCAATAGGCCAGTATCCTTGGAGCCTTATTTTTACCTTTCTCCTTTTAATGCTTTATCTCAGAAGATACTAAAGGTGTGTCTACTCCAAGAGAACTCCCTAATTTAACCATATGATGGCAGAAGGTTTCTAATGCATTTGGTTTGTAATAACAAAGATGCCATTATGTGAACACCATGCCTTGTGGATTGGCAGAAGCCTAACATAGAATATGATGTGGACAGATTAAAATATTTTTCTGTTCATCTACATTTGCCCCATGCTAGACTATTACACTGCTTTATGATTACCATTAGATCTCCATTGTTTCAGGCTTTTCTAACCTTAATTAGCTATTATTTCTCAATAGAATCATAGAAGCTTAAAACTAAAGGAAAGATCATCTGACTCAGTTCCTATAGTATATGGAATATGAGGCCCAGAGAGCATAAAAATAACTTCCTTGAACACTTCCACTGTATATATCCTAAGGTCAATGGAGATGGATAGTGTTCATTTTTAAATTTTGTTTTCTTGGAGTTATCTGGGACTCTAATTTCATTTCAGTGCAAATTATTTTTTAACAAAAGAAAGTAAAGACAAATCAACTACTCATTGTCTTGGTTAATGAGTGTCCCCTTTCTAAATCAAGATGTTTAGACGAATGATGTTTATGCTTCTCTTTCACTTTATTTACCAAATCTCTTTTGGCATCTACTTTTAGGAATATTCTGAGACACAGATTACTGAATGTTAGGCTAAACTCACAATTTTAGGGATTCTGAAAAACCACTGTGACCCAGTCAGCCAGAATCTAATTTCCCTTCTATCCACATATGTTGCAAAAGCAAGTAGGAACACATGTTTCCAAGAATCCTGAGATTGAGATATGATTTGAAACCCATGATCATTAATAGAATTGTGTTATAAATATGATTAGATTCCTGGGCTGGGTCACTAACACTTATTTAACTTATGCTTTTTGTTTCTGTTAGTGATCTTCCTGTCCAATAAAATGAAAATATTAGTCAAACTCGCTTTTAAAAGGGACTATTTATTGATTTTGTGCCTGAAGGGTCCAGGCACAGATCTAACTTCAGTAATGGACTCATCTAAGTGTTACATGACACACAAGAATCTAGTTTTTCTCTCTCCTTCTCTTGGCTGCGCTTCTTTTGTTTGCACTGTATCTATTCTTAATCTCTTTCTTCTCCAAAGGTGGCAAGTTGATTGCAGCAGATCTCCCCTACATTTTTCAACGTCATTCTTTCTTTTGAAATAGTGAGTTGATTAGCTAGGGATGGATTATAGGTTCCATCCTTGGAGTTTGGAGGGAAACTCCACTCAAAGCACATAAACTGGGAGTGGATAAGGAGATAAGATTTCAAAAATAAATTGGAGAAAATCACCAAATAAGAAGGAATGGCTGCTAGACAGCCAAAAAAGATCTACTGTATCAGGCCAAAGGGATTTAAGGTGAACTCTTAAAGGCTAGGTCTTGATATAGTTCTCTATTAATGTATATATAACTAGTATGAAACTTACAGGGACCAAAATACTGTTAAGCTTCCTTGGATCTATTCAATCTCTTCCAGTCATGAATATTGTGGTATCTTGGGTTACTTAGGAAAAGAAAACAGTTTTGCCTTAAGAATCTTAGAAATTTACTCCTCAAAAGCATGGTTATTGTAACAGAAGCATTGGAATCACCTTGTTTGAACTTGTTAGAAATGCAGAATCTCAGATATCACCCACACCTACTGAGTCAGAACCTGCCTTGTAACAAATAACCTAGAAGTTGGTGTTCACATTGAAGTTTTTTCACGACTGTTTTGAAATATTTTTCTTCATCATGAATTTTAAACTATTTGATTATGATGTACTTGCTATAGTCATCTTCCTATGTCTCAAGCTTCTTGGATTATTACATTTTGGCTGCTCTTTCCTCAAATATTTTTTCAACATCCCTCTTCCTCCTCTCTTTCAAGAACCCCAATTATAAATATATTAGACTATTTAATATTTTTCCACAACTCACTCATCATGTATTCATTTTTTCTGTGTTTCATTTCAGATACTTTTCATTTCTGTCTTCAAATTCACTAATGTTTTCTTCCACAGTGTCTAATCCACTGTTAATCCTATCAAATATATTTTTCATCTCAATCATTGCATTTTTCCTAGAAGTTATACTTTGGATCTTTAAAAAAAAAATCTTCATATACTAAGTCTCTCTTTAACATGCTTATGCTTTCCCCTAGATTCTTCAACATATGGAACTGATTTATAATAACTATTTTAATGTGCTTATCTGCTAGTTCTATCATCTGTGTCACTTCTGAATCAATTTCCATTGATTGATTTTTTTTTCTTCTCTTTATTTTCCTTCTTACTTGCTTACCTGGAATTTTTTTCTGGATATCAGACATTGTAGATTTTGCCTTGCTGGTAGAATTTTTGTATTCCTGAACATTAATACACTGTTTTGGACACACTTTACTTAGAAACACTTTGATCCTTTCAAGACTTGTTTTTAATAAGCTTTGCAGGATGGGACAAGAGTGGCCTTCAGGGCTAATTTTGTTCTACATTTTCAGAGTTAATGCCCTTCTGAGAACTCTGTCTGATGTCCCATGTATTACAAGGTTTTTCCCACTCTGGCTGGTGGGAACAGAAACTATTACCAGCCTGTTTGAGTCCTGGGGATTACTCTATTTCCTTTCTCTAGGTTATGGTAGTTTTCTTACATGTATGCACTAATCATTACTCAGTTGAAGACTTGAAGGAAACCCTCTGCAGACCTCCAAAACTCTGTCTCTGCAGCCCTATCCTCTCCAGTACTCTACTCTGCAAACTCACGCCACCCTGGCTTCACAAATTCTAAACTGTGTTTCCTCCACAACTGGGCTCTTTTGAATCCCCACTTCCTGCACTGTGGCCTCAAAACTCTTTCCGGGTGTGATGGTCGGGACAATCACAGGACTCATCTAGTTGGTTTTCCTTCCTGTAGTGACCTCTGTCCTGTGCTGCCTCATGTTCAGTGTCTTGATATTGTTTCACTTATTTTGCCTATATCTGTCGTTCTTTAAGTCAGAAGAGTAAATCCAATTCCTCCACTCTACTATGGCCCAGATTGGAAGTTCTTACATGCTCAGGCTCGAGAAGCTTTGCCTTAGAAGATTTTACCAGCCTCACTGGGTCCACCATATTCTATCCAAACTCTTTCAGAGAAAGAATCATTCCCTAGGACTTTTTATGCCCAAATACCACTCTTTTGTGATTTTCTTTTCAGATGCTGCCCTTCTTTTGGAAAAAAACAAAAAAGCTTTCTGTGACACCTTTTACTCTGAGAATGAGTCCTTGGTAAATGAAATTCTTGAGACCACTAAAGTGTTCAATATTTATCTTTGAAGAGCTTAAATACCTTGATATTCTATATATCAGGAACATTTTCTATTAGGTAGATATAGGAGATACAATTGATATACTAAAGCAAATAGTTGGGGTAGCAGAGAAAAACAAAAGAACGTAAAGAAAGCTATTAGGAAATGTGTGACTGTCTGAAGTCATTCTGCTTTCAAATTAGGTCAGATAATAGAGAAGGGGCAGAATTTGTGGAGTTTTCTGCCTATCACCAGTGTGAATCTTAGACTGACTCATTATTCATATGAATCTCCAGCAGATACTAACACCATCTCGGTGGGAAAATGTGGCCTGAATTTAAAATAAGCGTTAAGCTTTTAGAACACAGCGCATTAATAAATAAGAGCATCTTAACTCTTTCATACTCATATATCTGGAAAATAAAGACTTTAGGCTTCCTTAGAACTGTCCAGCCTGTCCTAAATTAATATCTAAGGAACACCATTTGTGTCCCTCCGCATCTCTGCCACCCCCCTGGCTGAGCCAACCCCATCTCCCACTTGGTTTTTGCACTGACTCCCTGAGTAAGTCACCTTGCTCATGCTCGTGGCTTACAGCAGTCCTCTGTCAACACAGCCCGCCAGTCATCTTTTAAAAGCTCATTTCTGATCCTATTACTGCTCTGCTTAAATTCTTAGAGGAAATGTAAGCACCTTACCATCGCCTGTTCAGGCTTCTGTTCCAACTCATCTAGTGTTGTTTCCTGTTTTTTTGGCAAGCCAGGCTCTTTCCTGCCTTCAGGTCTTTGCCTCTGTTGTTCTCTCTTCACACATGCTCTTCATCTGATTCTTTTCACGCCTGGGTCCTCCTACTCACTTTAAGTCTGAGCTCAAACTCTCGTTAGACATACCTCCCTGAACACATTATCTAAAGTAACGTCCTCTCCACTCCTACCTTACTTTCCAACAAATCACTTTAATTTCCTTAATTATTATAAGTGCATTACAGTTTAGGATTATCTTGGTTTGTCTACCTTCTCCATTAGAAAGTAAGCTTCATGAGGGACAGATACCTTGTCCATCTTGCTCACAGTCATACCTTTATGCCTAGAATACTGGTTGGCACATGGCAACCACTTGCCAGATGTTTCTGAATGTAAGAAGAAACCATAGATCACCTTTGGTGCAAAATATATTTAAGCTTATTTAATCGTTATTAAACAATTTTTGAAGCAATTTATATCAGATCTGACTGCCCACACCTCTAATTTAGATTACTTGTGAATTAATTACTTAAATTTATATCTTTGGCACTCTGACTATTCAGTTTAGTTAATGGGTAGGCAATTTTAATGTATTTTAGTTTGTGTTTTTCTTATATTTCAATAAACATGTTTTGGGTTTGCCAGACCTGAGAACCTGTGATGAGAATATGAAATTCTTTTTTCAAAAGTAGACTTTCTTAGTTCCCTGCTTCTGGAAACATGTGAAACAGAGTAACAGAATCTTAAGAGACTTCATATGCGTGAAGGAATAAATAAATATATGGGCATGAATCTTTCAAACATACATATAGCATGCATACCTTATTGCATTCCCAAACATAAAATGTGTAACTTTCATGTTAAGTCATGTGATGTAATTTTACTTGAGAAAAAAAAATTAACCTCCCTTTGATGCCTTTAGTGGAAGTTAAACCTACAATCAGTTGTTATTTGTGAAGATGTTATTTTTAAATTTTATGTTATAAACTACTATGGGGTTGTCAGAGCAGTACGACCTGGTGGGGATTCCCAGAATGAAGAAACTGATTTGGGGCCAAGTTTGATTTAGTTTTCAGAAGTATACTCTACTCCTTTCTTCCTGGCATGTGCTATTCATGGGGAGGTAAAGAAGATTACACGTAGTGGAATGGAAGACTGCACAGTTCTGTTCCAGAAGTCCTTCACATTATTTTGTGTGTGTGTTGTTTTCAGTTCAAATGGTTCCCCCCCACCTGTGGTTGCCTGTTAGAGCAAAGAATCAACAGGGTCTTTTGGTAACCATGGAAGCCACTGGCTCACCAGAGTTATTTTTAGATTGTTCCACTGAATAAATTTCTTTTACTTCCTGAGAGGAAAGTAATGTAACATGATCTTTACAATATGAGACCTCAGTCAAGAAACAAGAAAGGGATGTTGAGCAAAGAGGGTCTTATATTGTTTTATTTTATTGGCAATCCAAATTCTAGTCCAAATGAAACTTGGGAAATGACACTAATGAATAGGCACTTAAAAAAAAAAGTGGGAGTTATCTAACAGCTCTTGTTAAATCTTCAAGTTTTAGAATTTAAATTCTATCATTTCTTAAATTTTTTTCTGTTACTAATGAGTCTCAAAGGGAAGCCTCAAGAAAATCCTGCTAGTTCTTCAATCAAAGACACTGAGAAAGCAGTTATACCTCCGACTCCTGGTTCGATTAGGACATAGTGACATTTCTGTAGGTTAATTCAGACTTGGATCTCCATTTCAGCCTCAGCTTAGGGGGAAGAAAAAAATGGCCATGATGAGCTAGCATTTCTAAACAATAAACTCTTGCCTCAGTATTATCTTTGAAAATCTGCATTGCTAGAAATTTCTAAAAGCATTCATTATGAATTCTCCCCTGACCAAAGGACAATTGGTATATTGCTCCTGGAAATGTCTCCACATTATTAATGTTATTATTTTATTTATAGAATTTATGAAGTGACCCACAGGGGCATTCATGGGCATGAGAAGATGCTTGGAGAAGCAGGAGACCAGATTCCTTTCTAATTAGATCAGCCAGCACTAAAAAATGATTACGTTCATTTTATTTTTATTTTCACCTGAATAGGCTTTTTAGTAGGGACGTAGAAAAAAATGGAATGTCAGACCTTAAAGAGCCTTTAGCACAGATTGTCATTTCTCAAAATAAGAGGTAGCCACAGCAAGTTAATGCCTTCCATTTCTCTGCATTGGATTCCTTGATCTTTATGCCACTGACGAGCAGAAGAGCACGCCAGGGAGGCTCAGTTAATGTCAGCAGACTTCCCTTTACACATAAAAGGAAATCCGAACTCGCAAACATGGCCACTAAGGCCCTACGTGGTTTTACTCTTGCGGATGCTGCCTCCCTCCTCTCCTTCACCCTCTGCCTCATTCGCCATGCTGCAGTAGACCAGCCTTTTTTCCCTTTCCTGAAAATGTTGTTTGTTCTTGTCTTTTTCTGATGACACTGCCTAGAAGGGCTTTTGCCTGATTTTGAATGTCTGGTTCTGTCTGTGGCATGTAGAATTGTAAGAAGGCCCTCAAGACTCCCGCCCTCTAGTGTTCATGCCTGTATGATCCCTTCTTGTTGACTGTACTGTAGGTGGAATCAGAGCACACAAGGCTCTATCATGCACGTGATTGTTACTGAGTTGGCTTTGAGTTAATCAAATGAGCGACTTCCAGGTGGGCCTGATCTAACGAAGTGAGCCCTTTAAAAGAGGTCAGCTATCACAAGGATACTCTCCCCTTGGCCTAAGAGAAAGCATGTTGTAAGAGGAGGTGACTGCATAGCAAGGACCTGAGGGTGGTGTCTAGGACCTGAGAGTTGTCCCCAGACAATAGCTAGCAAGAAGAGGAGGACTGAAGTCATGCAGCCGCAAGGAAATGAATCCTGCCGACAACCAGCGAGCCTGGAACAGAACCCCAAGCCTCAGATGGGATTACAACCCCTGCCAATAACTTGATTTCAGATCCTGAGCAGAGGAATCGCCTAACCTGTACCTGGACTCCTGACCCACAGAAACTCTGAGGCAGTACATTTGTGCTAAGTTTGTGGCAATTTGTTATGCAGCAATAGAAAACTAATAAATCATCTTTCCTGTCTCAGATCAAGTGTGGCTTCTTTCCAGATGCCTTCCAGAGCACTCTGAAGCTTTGTATTCTCCTGTCCCCATTACCTTGTTTTAGTCTCTTAATAGCACTTGGAATCTAAACTCACTTTATTTGTTTACTCTCTTGGTAGTGGCTGCTGGTATTCCCAGGAGCCTAGAGGGTTGCTGTGCACATAGTAGGTGCTCACTAAATACTTCTTGAATAAATCAGTGAATCCAAATTAATGAGTTTTTATCAACTGCCTATGACAAACCTTCTAAATGATTCCCTGGACCACCAGGTGATAGATAATTTAGAGAGTAAATAGAAGAATCTTGGGCTGGTGACAGAATGGCTGTTCTCTAATGGCTGTGTTGCCATCCAGACTTTAATCTAAAACCATCTGCCTTTATTTTTCTTAACCTGGTCAGTTGGACAGCACATCTGCCATTGCTAGTGCTGCTGTAGCCAAATTATATGATTAGCTTTCTTGAGACAGGAGCTTAGAAACAGAATAGATGGATGCCTTCATCAACTATATGATCAGTCAAAGAATATTATCTTTACCACTAACTCTTGCTGTGATTTTTTTTCTGCATGGTTTACTTCTTGAGTGTAGATCTGGTTAATTCTCAAGATTTCAGTTGAAGATTTCTTTTATTCACATTTTTTGAAGCAGGTGTTCTTATGCTTTAAAAGAATGGACTATTATCAGAATGTATCTCTCATAACTTTGCTAACCTGGCACACACTCATTGTTGTAATAGAGATACAAATGACTGAGCATCTAGCGGACGTGGGGACCCAGGTTTGTATGCAAGTGCTTCAACATGTATGTGAAAATTCACTAGAATGTGTAGGACAGGAAAAATAATTTTCCTTCTACCCTTCTGAGTTCTTGGCTGAAATCCTCTGCAATAAAAGTAGATTAACAAGATAAAAACAATCATTTATTAATAAGTGCATATCATGTATACATGGGAGATACCCAGAAACACTGAGGAACTCTTAAATGGCCTAAGTCACCACCTTAAATACTATCTTATGTTAAAGACGAAAGAAAGATGGCGTGGGGGCAGATGGAGGGAAGGAGAATGGCCAATTAAGAGAGGTTATCAGGAAAAGCACAGTAAACAAAAGTAGGGTTGTTAGGCAGATTTAAATCAGTGCCTTCTCCATCTATAAAAGTATCTTGTGATTTGGAGTCATCCTCTTCCTGACATGGAAAAGGAAACACCCTTACAAACACAGATTTCTTTTATAAATGTAAATTTTTCTTAAAGAAGGATAACTTCTACTCTGTTTTCAGACCTTCTCCTGTGTTGACTCTTTCTCAAAAATAATCTACTCAAAATAACCTTTGTGCCAAAGAAGGATATTCTAGGCTGATGTTTTCTGCTACTCTTCAACTGTAAGAGCCATGAAATCAGAGGCTTTATCTATTTTATTTTTTTGTTGTATCCTTTTTCCTTAGAATAGTGACAGACCTGTAATGGGTAATCAATGAACAGCTTTGAAGAAATGAAGAAATGCATGAATACAATCTCTTACCATATTAACTGTCAACAAGTCACGGCAGAGCTCCTGGTCTATAAGATGCCTCTGTTGGGAAATTATCCTTTTCCTCTTGGAGAACCTAATCATTCAAGTCCCATTCAATTGGCATCTCCTTGGATGATGGATGCTAGCCTGATTTTTTACCATTTTCATGTCAACTTTAATTGAACACCAACCCTGTGCGTGGCCTTGTGCGAGATGCTGAGGGCACAAAAGTAGAAAGGATTCTTGCCCAAAATGAATTTACAGTGTTACAATTCTAATCTATTATTACCATCTGCTTTCAGGATTGGGACATGATGTAATTCTAGTAGAGAAGCAAAGATTTGCTGAAGTATAGGGCCTGGGAATTCTGAAGATGGTCTTAAATGGCTTCTGGGTTTGTAATATTTATATTCTTTCTCCATGCTTTTATTAGTTATGGTAATGTTAGCTGTTGAAACAGGTAAGACTCATGGCTTAGCAGAACAGAAATTTATTTCTTGCTCATGTGATTTCTGGGTGTTCCACAGCAGTTGGTGATTTCATTCAAACCTGTGAATTAGGGATCCAAGTTCCTTCTGTCACAGATGTGCCATCTTCAACTTCTGCTGCTGCTCAAGAGAGGAACATCTCATGGATCAGGTCTTGAAGTCTCACAAATCACTTCTGCCCATGATCCATTGACCTGAGGGCAATCATATGGTCACACCTAACTACAAGGGAGATTTGGTGATTTAGTAAATGTGCCTATGAAGCACATTTATATTCACTAGAGCAGAGTAAGAAGGGATAATTTCTATTTACCAAGCTGAAGGAATTTTAATATCTATTTTTAAAAAGATCAGGGTTTTTTTTCAGTTAAAAATTCTTTACCTCAGGGACTTAGATATTTTGATTAAGTTTTTTAAGAGAGGAATATTATTACAATGATGATAAACCAAAATACAGAAAATTGTCAGCTATTCTGACAAAAACAAACATTATAAGACACTTCTTAAAAGATGTGGTGAATGTAAAGGGAATGTGGGAAGGGCGTGCTCCAGGAGAAAAAGAAACAAGGTATGATGAATAGTCAGCAAGGCTTTCAAACAAATTCTCTGGTATTGAGGAAATTCCGAGTCTCCCCGGTAGCCCTATAATCCACATGGAGAGATAAGGAGCCAGGAGTCAGAATAATTGGGCTGTATTTATTTCTGTTACTTAACAGCCTGTTGACTCTTTATGGGGGTTTATACTTTCTGGGCCTCTGTGTATTTATGCAAAATGGGGACAAGATACACACATGTATTTGTCATGTATTTTTTTGGAAAACTGAATAAAATAATGACTGTAGAGGTAGGTTATGAGATGCAAATTGCAGTGTAAATGCAAGGTGGTTCCTTTGTTTTCATCCCCCTCACCATTAGGATCATGCAGTATTAGGAAAAGGCAGAAGGCAAAGCAAGGATTTCCTACTTGGCCTCAGCCTGCTACTACACCACTTGTTTCTCACCCTCTGTAGTCATACTGAGTTCCAGCAAGGCATACCATCGTCTGTTCCCTTGACAAAGATTTACTGAGGGCTTGATGATCACCAGTTTACCATTTTTTGAGCTCTGACTCTGTGACTCACATTTATGGTATACATTTTACCCATGTGATCTCATTTGATCCTCGCTCACAGCAGCTCTAGGAGGCTCAGGTGGTTATCCCTTCCTGTCTTTCACAGGTGGGAAAACCAAAGCTCACAGAGTGTAGCCAGTCAGCTCCACACTGGCTGTCTGACTCCAGAGTTCATGCTTGTGACTACTGAATGCTCTTGGCTCTTGGGATGGCTGTTGTGTGCCAGATGCCAAGGGTTCCGTGGTGAGCAAGAAAACATGATTCCTAACTGTAAGGATCTTTCTGCCAGGCTCTCAGCAGCCTCTGAGCCCTTGTACACCCTGCCATGCTCTCTCGGCAATACCCTTTCCCTTTCTCAGCCTGGCTGGTTTCCCCTCATCCTAAGGACTCAGGTCAGGCACCACCTTCTCCAGCCCTTCCTGATGCCCAGGGAATGCGTAGAAGGTGTCCCACATATGCTCACAAGCAGGGCTAGAATCATCTAGTAGTTTAAAATTAGAATCCTAGGTGTAGACATACACTGTCCTAGCTCAAATTCTGGCTCCATCAGTACCAAACACTAATTTTGGGTAGGTTACATCACTTCTCTGGGTCTCAGTGTCTGTCTCTGGAAAATGGGATTGCTGCAAGAATGAAATGAGACAATACATGTTAAAGAGTTTGGATCTTGCATGGTTTAAGTGCTCAGTTAACTAAGTTAGCTCTCATTAACTGCCGTTATGAAGGCTGATCGATCACCATATAACATTCTCATTTCTTCCTCCTGCAGGGACTGCTGAGACAGGGGTGTTGTCTTATAATCTGCCTTCAATTTCAAAGGTTTGCCATTTGAATGGAAGATCAACATTTCTGAACCCAGAACTCTGGCATCTTGAGCTATTCATAGAGAAGACTCAGGACTTGACCCAAATTTGCATTTTTGATGATGTTGTACATCTTAATGAATACACCAAGCTCCACACCCGTGCCACGGAAACACAGAGCTGATTTATGATTTTAATCAGCTCAACTTTTGCTGATGTGCAGTGAGGAATAATTTGTTGGTGGCCAGTGCACAGAGCGGTACATGCAACCAGGAGGAGAGTGCTCCCTTTAGCGT
Organism: Smutsia gigantea; assembly: GCA_032199065.1. Classification (NCBI taxonomy): domain Eukaryota; kingdom Metazoa; phylum Chordata; class Mammalia; order Pholidota; family Manidae; genus Smutsia; species Smutsia gigantea. The sequence continues at coordinate 884,355 of JAVSCE010008352.1, read as the reverse complement.
TTCAGTTCCCTTGCTGAGGTAGCTTTCCTTCCTTCCCTTTGTTGCTCAGAAGTTGAACTTGATGGGTCTCTGTGGGAAGCATAGTCATCTCGGTGTCTGCACCTCCTCTCCCTGGCTCAGACAGGTTTATAGTCCCCAGGTAAGGAGTAGGACATATCTAGGTAACCAATTAGCCAAAACAGAGCATTGAGAGACTTGTAGAACACATACAAATTTCAGTGAATTAAAGGTCAGTGTCCAGTAAATTGAATCTGAGCAGTGCTTTTTCTCCCACTGTTCAGAGTACTGCAGAGTTTAATCTTGGAGCTCCTAGGGTCTAAAAAGGAAGCAGCAGATGTCCAGAACGTCAGTCTTTGTTTCACTCCAAAGGCGTATATGCTTCTGGTTCCAGAAAAATTTGTCATGTCCACTGGAAGCTTTGGTTCACTCTTTTCTTTTCTATTGTACTTAGAAACCTCAGCATTGTAAGCTACACAGGTACATCCCTTTACTTCAACCAGTGTCATGAAATTCAGAAGAAAAATAAAAGAGCCTTGGTTGTTGTTGCCTAAAATTTTTAAATAAACACCATAGGGAATATGGCAACTTTAAAATGTAGCTGCATATTATTGATATTTTCCTATTGAGAAGAGACGTCTATGTCACCTTTTCTCAAATCTGAGAGGTCTGTAACAGATTTAACCTATAAAAAGTGATGCTAGATGATTTCCAAGGCTAGATCCTAAAAGACTTTGTGGTTTCAACCTTGTTTGGAACACTTGCTCCTAGAGTCCTAAGCTGCTGTGTAAGGACTTTGACTACTCTTAAGCCATCATGTTTTAAGTTAGCCTAAGCTGCATGGAACAGCTTCCTCATCCTTTAGTCAAGAATTTTAGCTGAAACTAGCTTCTGAGTCATCCAGTCCAGGTGCCAAATATGTGAGTGAAGAAACATCCAAATGATTCCAGCCTCCAGCTGTTTGAGTAATCCTGCTATGCAAGTCTCCCTAATGCAGGCTCAGATACTGGGGAGCAGACACAAGCCAGCTCTATTGTCCCCTAACTTCCTACATCACTACACTTTGGGATGGTTTATTATGCAGTGATAGTAGGCAGAACAGTGGGTTTCATTGAGCTGTCCCCCAAGTGCCATGTGAGAGAAGTAGGGTAACTGTAAGCCCAGTGGACAAAAGACTACAAGAATCATGGTATCAGTAGAATTTCAGAATTATATGGGACCCTAAATGTTACCTAGTAAATCTACAGCCTTCCTAGTAAATTTACCTAATAAATTTATTATAATAATCCGGATTTTCTGTTTGACATTTTCAAACAGAGATAATTTACTCTTTGCTCGACCACTTCCAAAGGTAAGGAACTCATAACTTCATGAAGCATCCGTTTTTGGAGAGGTACAAATGAATGCATAAGATGTTTCCAGTGCCAGATAGAGATGGTTGGTGGCAGAACAAACAGAGCTACCTAATAGGTAGTGACTTTGATGAAAGGCTCCACCTATGTAAGTTGGAGCTTGTAAAAAAAAAAAAGTCAAACACTATGACATCTGCCGTTGGGATTACTCAGCTGGAATTTGTCTTAGGCTGCTCTCTCCCTTTTTTTTTAAAGCTTCTGTAATGTGCAGCTTGCTTATATTTTGTCATTCTTTCTTCCTTTTACTCACTACTCTTTTACTGTAGTTTCTCGAATATGCCCGCCACTTAATGTTTCATTCTTTTGCACATTGTGTTTCCTCTGCCTGAAATTCAGCTGAGATGAGACTCCCTCAATTCCACCCTTCCTCCCATCCTACGGTGGATTATACATACACCCTTCCTCTGCATATGGTTCTGCAACCTCTCATACAAGGAGATGGCATTTTCGTTTGTTTATATATCTTTCTCTCCAACTAGACTTTGAGCTTATTGAGAGCAGGAACCATTTTTTAATCACCTTTGTATGTCCAGTGGTGATTACGATGCCTGACAGAATAAGTTACAGAATTCAGTTTCATTATGACAGAGTTGGATTGTCATCTCAGCTAGCTGAGAACATTTGGAATCTCAATTCTGTCATCCATTTCATTGATTAATTCCCTAGGATCCTATCAGCTGTAAATTTCATAAGGATGCCCAAGTGATAGAGCCTTCCTTCACTGGAGCACATGAAAGTAGGATAATCCCTTGGAATTGCAATGACAAAATGATTTTAAGATTGTTTTGTTTTTATTGATAATAACACTTCTTTTTTATTATTTTTAAATTTTTTATTAAAGTATTTTTGATATACACTCTTATGAAGGTTTCACGTAAAAAAACAATGTGGTTACTACATTCACCCATGTTATTGTGTCCCTGCCATACCCCCACTGCAGTCACTGCCCAACAGTATAGTAAGATGCCACAGAGTCACTATTTGCCTTCTCTGTGCTACACTGTCTTCCCCATGATCCCCCCACACCATGCATGCCAATCATAATACCCCACAGTCCCCTACTCCCTCTCTCCCCACCCACCCTCCCCCACCCCTCCCCACCCCACTCCTCAGTACCAAATTGTCTTGATTATTGTGGCTTTGTAGTAGAGCTTGAAGTTGGGGAGCATGATCCACCCAGCTTTATTCTTCCTTCGCAGGATTGCTTTGGCTATTCGGGGTCTTTTGTGGTTCCATATGAAGTTTAGAACTGTTTGTTCCAGTTCATTGAAGAATGTTGCCAGTATTTTGATAGAGATTCCACTGAATCTGCAGATTGCTTTAGGCAGGATGGTCATTTTTACAATATTAATTCTTCCTATCCATGAGCATGGGATGTATTTCCATTTACTGGTCTCTTCTTTAATTTCTCTCAGGAGTGTCTTGTTTTCAGAATATAGGTCTTTCACTTCCTCCACTAGGTTTATTCCTAGGTATTTTATTCTTTTTGATGCAACTGTGAATGGAATTGTTTTCCTGATTTCTCTCTCTGCTAGTTCATTGTTAGTGTATAGGAATGCCACAGATTTCTGTGTATTAATTTTGAATCCCACAACTTAGCTGAATTCAGATATTAGATCTAGTAGTTTTGAGTAGATTCTTATGGTTTTTTATGTGCAATATCATGTCATCTGCAAACAGTGACAGTTTAACTTCTTCTTTACCAATCTGAGTGCCTTTCATTTCTTTGTGTTGTCTGATTGCCATGGCGAGGACCTTAAGAACTATGTTGGATAGGAGTGGGGAGAGTGGGCATCCTTGTCTTGTTCCCAATCTTAAAGGAAAAGCTTTCAGTTTGTTCGCTGTTAAGTATGATGTTGGCTGTGGGTTTGTCATATATGGCCTTTATTATGTTGAGGTACTTGCCCTCTATAACCATTTTGTTGAGAGTTTTAATCATGAATGGATGTTGAATTTTGTCGAATGCTTTTGCAGCATCTATGGAGATGATGATGTGTTTTTTTTCCTTCTTTTTGTTGATGTGGTGGATGATGTTGATGGATTTTCAAATATTGTACCATCTTTGATTCACTGGGATGTATCCTGCTTGATCATGATGGATGATCCTCTTGATGTATTTTTGAATTCGGGTTGCTAATATTTTGTTGAGTATTTTTGCATCTAAGTTCATGAGGGATATTGGTCTGTAATTTTCTTTATTTGTGGTGTCTTTACCTGGTTTTGGTATTAGGGTGATAGGTTGGAAGTATTCCCTCCTCTTCTACTTTTTGGAAAACTTTAAGGAGAATAGATATTAGGTCTTCACTAAATGTTTGATAAAATTCAGCGGTGAAGCTATCTTCAATGCTCAAATGCCATCACCAGGCATTTTGTTCTTAGGTAGTTTTATGATAACCAATTCAATTTCATTGCTAGTAATTGGTCTTTTCTGTTTCATTCTGGGTCAGCCTTGGAAGGTTGCATTTTTCTACAATGCTGTCCATTTCTTCTAGGTTATCCAGTTGGTTAGCATATAATTTTTCAATTTTTCATAGTATTCTCTAATAATTCTTTGTATTTCTGTGGTGTCTGTAGTGATTTTTCCTTTCTCATTTTTGATTCTGTTTATGTGTGTAGACTCTCTTTTTTTGTTGATAAGTCTGCCTAGGGGTTTATCTATTTTGTTGATTTTCTCAAAGGACCAGCTCCTGCTTTCATTGATTCTTTCTATTGTTTTATTCTTCTCAATTTTATTTATTTCTGCTCTAATCTTTATTATGTCCCTCCTTCTACTGACTTTGGGCCTAATTTGTTCTTCTTTTTCTTGTTTCGTTAATTATGAGTTTAGACTGTTCATATGGGATTGTTTTCCTTTCCTGGTAGGCCTGTATTGCAATACACTTCCCTCTTTGCCCAGCCTTCACTGCGTCCCACAGATTTTGCAGTGTTGAATTATTGTTGTCATTTGTGTCCCTATATTGCTTGATCTCTGTCTTAATTTGGTAAGATAAACCCCATTGGTTATGTAGGAGCATGTTGTTAAGCCTCCATGTGTTTGTGGGATTTTTCATTTTCTTTGCATAATTTATTTCTAGTTTCATACCTTTGTGGTCTGAGAAGCTGGTTGGTATAATTTCAGTCTTTTTGAATTTACTGAGACTCTTTTTGTGGCCTAGTATATGATCTATTCTTGAAAATGTTCCATGTGCACTTGAGAAGAATGTGTATCCTGCTGCTTTTGTGTGTAGAGTTCTGTAGATGTCTGTTAGGTCCATCTGTTCTAATGTGTTGTTCAATCCCTTTGTCCCCTTACTTATTTTCTGTCTGGTTGATCTGTCCTTTGGAGTGAGTGGAGTGCTGAAGTCCCCTAGAATGAATATATTGCATTCTATTTTCCCTTTCAATTCTGTTAGTATTTGTTTCACATATGTAGGTGCTCTCAGCTTTTGCTTATCTGGGAATTGTTTAATTCCATCCTTCAAATTTAAATGATAATCTTGCCTGGTAAAGTATTCCCGGTTTGAGGCCCTTGTGCTTCATTGCATTAAATATATTATGCCACTCCCTTCTGGCCTGTATGGTTTCTGCTGAGAAGTCTGATAATAGCCTGATGGGCTTTTCTTTGTATGTGATCTTTTTTCTCTCTCTGGCTGTTTTTAATAGTCTGTCCTTATCCTTGATCTTTTCCATTTTAATTATTATATGTCTTGGTGTTGTCTTTCTTGGTACCCTTGTGTTGGGAGAGCTGTGCACCTCCATGGTCTGAGAGACTATCTCCCTCCCCAGATTGGGGAAATTTTCAGCAATTACTTCCTCGGACACTTTCTATCCCTTTTTCTCTCTCTTCTTGTGCTACCTCTGAAATACGAATATTGTTCCATTTGGATTGGTCACACAGTTCTTTCATTCATAGAGATCCTTTTTTCTTTCTGTGCCTCAGCTTCTTTGTATTCCTCTTTTCTAATTTCTGTTTCATTTATTGTCTCCTCCACCATATCTAATCTGCTCTTAATACCCTACATGTTTATGATTTTTATTTTGAAATCTCTTTCAGGAAGATTTATTAGTTCAGTCTCACTCGACCCTTTTTCTGTTGTTGAGATTTTACTTTTAACCAGGTTCCTTTAATGTTTCATATTTGTATGTGGCGCCCTCTAGTGCCCAGAAGCTCTACTCTCTGGAGCTGCTTAGCTCCTGGAGCGATGTTGGGGGTCACAGGGAGTGGTGCTTCTGCCCTGGGGGACGAAAAGGCTGTGTCCTGTTTCCCAGCTGCTATGCCTGTCTCCACTGCCAGAACCAGTGGGCCGAACACACAGGTGTAAGCCTCTGTGCTTTGCGTTTGTAGCTGCTGTAGGCAGGGCTTCCCTCTCGCCGGCCTGATGCCAGGGAAGGACTGCTGGTTTGTGAGCCAGGTGCGGGCTGGCTGGGAGGAAGGCACAGCAGGCTGCGTATCACAGTGGGGGCCTTTGGAGCTGCCTGGCCAGCAAGGGGGATGGAGCACCTGAAGGTCGTGGAAGTTCCCAACCTGCTGGGCAGAGTGCACCCAGACAATTTTGTTTACCTGTCTTTTCTTCTGAGCAGTAAGCTCTGTGCAATCCTTGCCCCTTGAGCAGCCCTCTCACTTTTAGGAAATCTCTCAGACTGCCCACCCATATCAGCCAGATATGGATCCCTATTTTCCACAAGCAGCTGGAATCTTAGTATCTCCAGGTATTCTGCCTGTCTTAGCTTTCCAACCCCACTAATCACCAGAGCACCATGTAGGTTCATGCTCCCAGAGCAGATCTCCAGGTCTGGGTGTGCCTCCACTCCCTCCCCACTCTGTTTCTCTTCCTCCCGCTGGTGAGCTGGGGTGGGGGAAGGGCTTGGATCCTGTCTGATCACAGCTTTGGTATGTTACCTTGTTCCATGAGGTCTCTTCTTTTCTCCAGGTGTATGCCATCTGGTGCAACCTTCTTTCCTGTTGCTCTTTCAGAATTAGTTGTATTAATTATATTTTCATATTATATGTGGTTTTAGGTGGAGGTCTCTGTCTCACCTCTCACGCCACCATCTTTAATACCTTTTTTGATAATAATCCTTCTTGAGTGTGTTTTGCTAGGCACATTTTTAAACACTTCCTAAGCATTTTCTCATTGAAGCTTCAGCAATGCAGTGGCAAGAATTACTTAGTTACAAAGAGTAAATTTTACAAGGTCACAACTGGTAAGTAAAAGAACTTGATTAACCTTGATGTATCCAACCCTAGAGCCCATGCTTTTAACCACTATTCTGGCTTTTTCCTACACTATTCCCATACATCTGTAATTCTTAGACTCTTCATCATCCTTGAATCTGGCCAAAGTAGAGTTAATGAGATTCTTTAAAGTTAATCCTATTGTCTCAGGATAAAGACTTCAGTCCCTTCTCCCCACAAAATAAAATCTTGTTCTTTTGCTAATTATTGCTTTTTCTCCTCCTTTCTTTCTGTCAGGGAAGTTCTGTTTATTATGGGTCATTGTGGATGCAACCAAGTTAAAGGCAATTGATGTCTGCCCCCTGCCCGTCCTATTAGTGGCCCTTTACCAGCAGTCCTCTTGCAGTGGGCATGTCCTTCTCCATCACTTTTCCACCATCAGCCAAGGTTTTTGCCTTGCCCAGTGAACTTTTAATCGCTCCGAATGGCTAATTACCATAATTCCTCACTGTCCACAGCTGCAAGTTCATCATGTGAATGGACCCAGTGTCCTTGTTAATCACAGTAATTGCTCAGCACTCATGACCTGGACAGCAGTGACAATTCTCCTCTTCATTTGGGTCACTCGCCATCCGAGGGAGGCTGGCAGGAGTATTACGAGTCACCTGACACAGGCTGTGGGGCCAGCAATGGAAGGTTGACCAGAACTGCAAGTTTCAAATGTTTGCTTACTTACAATCATTGTTTTCCTGAGTTGGCAAATCAGTCTGGACTGCCTCTCCACTGCTCGTATCTCCATCCCCACGGTTTCTGAGGCTAAAGCTTCCATAGCAGGGTTTCCTCCAGGTCTCTCCCTTGTGTCAAATGCCCCAGCTTGGCATCCAGGCTACATTTTGTTGACATTCTTCACTGAGCTTACAAGCCAGGCCATGAACTTGACAACCTGAGGTTAACTAAAGCTGTTTGTGCTGTGATGGAACTGTTCTGATGACAATAAACCAGAAACCAACACATCTGGTTCAGTGTGGGGGGCATCTATTACATGGAATGAGGAGTATGTCCGTGAACCCAAGACCTAGAGATTCCTATTCTTCAGGAGGTGCATCAGCTGGGCTTAGAAGGCAGATAGGCTGTTAATCTTTTCCCCATTCTGGTTGGACATAAACAGCTCACTACATATATGATCCATTATTTTATTTTTCAATCTTGCTTTTCTTTGCTGATCACCTCCCTCAGTTTGATCACAGGCCATAAATGGCTTTCCCAAAGCGACAGCATCAGTTTACATGTCCTGAGCAGTCTCAGGTTTGCAGTTAACTGAATGTACTTTCTGAATTCCAATTCCAGTCTCATCTCCCTGAATTCCAAAGTCTCTTGTGTTACACACCCTCCTCTCTCCATGTGTTCACTAGGATTTGCATAACAGGTGTACACCAAAGTGTTCCACATTCATCAAAATCCCTCTTAAGACAGCTGTTTTAAGTTGCCCAAACATTTCTATTGTTATTGCCACATTTCAGAAGTCTTAAAAATTGCCTATGCCAGAAGCTCATTATTTTATGCCACAATGGTTTCCTTGAATATTTTTGAAAGCCACTCTTCTTTTGAATGCTCCTTTCTTCCTCCCTTCCCCCTCCCTGCCTCTGAGAGAGAGAAAGAGAATAAACTGGAAGAATCCAGCTCAAACCAACAAAGAATGGAAGTTCCCTGAGGGAAAGCAGAGCCCTGGGATACTATAGTGGATTTTTCCTTCACTTAGCATCCAATTCCCACTTGCCTGCTTTGGGAACTCTCTCCTTGGCTTTCTTTTGGATAATTGTCTTTTCCTCATCATGAATTTATCTTGGTGGGAGGGACTGTCATTCAAGTTGTCCCGCTTTTCCCTACCCAGAAGTTGGGGGAGTGACCCAAACAAGGCCAACTTGATTGTCACTGGAGAAATTTTAAATAACGAGTTCAGTGATGCCAGTATGAAGAGATGATTGGAGCTGATGTTTTGCAGTGTTACCACTCTGACGATCGATCAGGTCCTGTTCATTGGATCCCTGCTTCCTTTTTTCTTCTAAGACTGGCTTTTTAGTAGTTTCTATAATTCTTTGAGTGATCCTTTATCCTCCCATTAAAGCTCTTTTGCTTAAAGTAGGCAGAGCTAGTTTTGTTGTTTATAAGTAAGATAAAACAAAGACCAAATTGACACGGAAACTCTAGATTCCATAGACTTTATGTTGCCTGATCCTCTGGACATGGTTTCCCTGTTATGCTCCTAACAGGGTGCTAAGAATTGAATGGGCAGGGTAGAGCCCTTTGGTTATTTCAGTGGCTCATAATGAAATTGGAGGCCACGGTTGTTGGTCTGGGATCTGGATATATCTATCCCAGGTAAAGTTTAAGTAACTCAAAATCAACCCAACTTTGAATATACTGGAACTTGATTCTCACAGCTCGGCTACTTTTCCTTGCTTCATTTCATTAGCAACGATTTTGAATTACCTGTAAAAATATAGAAATAAGTACATAAATAGCAGGAGAGTGTAAAGTAGAAGAGGGTGCCTAAGTAGTTTTGCAGCTGCGGGTCACAAACAGGGAGACTAGCTTGAAAAACAACCTGGTCCCATCATGCTAGTGACTTCCATGGACAGATGGGTAGGCCTGTTTTCTCTGTCCTCTCCTCCCCCTACCCAGCCCCTCCCCTCTTTTACTTACTCATACACATACCTCACACAAGTTTTCTACCCTGTTTATATTTCATATTAAGGAGCATCTCTTCCTCTCATGTGATTATAAATGAGATCTTCAGAATCAGACAAGAGAGAGATTTCATTTCACCACTGCCACTTTTTAGCTGTGTGACCAAGGACAAGTTCTTTTTCAGGATGAGTTTTCCCATCTTCAAAATGGAAGGAATGAACATATTCATGTGAGAGTTACAAGGAAAGCACCTGATGTGACTGGCCCTTGATAGGTGCCTAAGGATTGGTAGCTATTTCTATTATTATGTTATTTCCTTCTAAAAAGGAAGAGAATGCCTTCTCACTTACTCTCAGCAGGTGCCTGTTACACTCATGTCTGCCTTACTCCATTCAACATCTCTCACTGTGTTCAACCCTCCTCTCTTGCTTCCTAGCAATGCCACTTGGAATGTAGATGGAAACTCATTCCTAGGAGTAATTTAGCAACAATGGAGAAATGTTAGCTTTTAGAAGAATTCCAGTGGATTTCCCTTTACACTAGTGAAACACAACTTTTGATTATTTCAGTAACTCTTTCATGGAGTGTTTTCCCTTTTCTATGTCTCCCTTCCCAAGGTCTTTTGAAAATTTAGGTGCATTTCCAGATAAAAACTATATTGAAAAATATGAGATGCTAAATGTTATAATCTAGGTTAAACCTCACTCACCATCTTGGAACAAGTTGTAAGCATGAGATTTATGAAACAACCCATTTGATAAGAATATGTTGTGTTTATTACAACAGAAATAATGAGCTGAAGTTCAATGATCAGACTTTTTGAAAATGCTTCAAATAAATTATTTTTCTCCTCTAGTAGAGAATATTAACATTTTTTGTTATTGTTTTGTGGAGTCTTTTTTAAAAATAGGTGCATTGAAAGCATATCTCTCCCTTCCCTTCCCTTAAATGTCTCACTGTTACTATATGTGATAAGTTGGTAAAGGGGAAGCTTGTAGTCTAAGCCCAGCAATATGTGAAAAGTAGTATTTGTATAGCCAAGGCAGTCTCAACTTGGCTGTTTTCCTAGACTCCTGATTCTACTTTCAGATGTGTGCTCTAGTTTATGGCCAATACACCTGTGTATTTCTTACAGATACAAACTTGGGAACTTATCAATAGTTGGAATTGGAAGTACCGTAGCTCTAATGGGAAAACCTTGCTTTGCTGAACTGCTAATACTCCAGGTTTAAGTGTAAAAGCCCAGCTGTGCTTAATCCATTCCCTGTCACCATTTCCAACTGTAGCTTGGAACTTGCTCAAAGTCAGGAGCTAAGTGGAGGCGGGGGTCTAGACTTAAGAGGCTGAAGAGATTTTTCTCTGAATACAAATTTTTCTTCTGCTGCTGTGGGATTTGACATTGGAGTGCAGCACTGACAGGGGCTTTGAAAGTATTCACATTCTCTATGTTGTTTCTGTTTCCTTCTAAACACGTGTGACAATAAATGCTGCCTGATGGCACCCCGGGCATATTGCCTGAACGCCTTCCTCTGAATAATGCCTTGATGGTCCAGTTCTCTAGAAATTTGCATTCAGATATGTTTCACATCAAAATGCATTTCTCTGACATGTGTAATCCTCCGTATGCTTGACTTGAGAGTTTGGTTTCTGTTCTGCTCATGGTTTCTGTTCTGCTCAGGAGTTGTGTGTGTGTGTGTGTGTGTGTGTGTGTGTGTGTGTGTGTGTGTGTGTGCGTGTGTGTGTGTGTATGTGAATGAGGGGGTAGAGGATATAATTTATCTTACTTTGCAGATGAGAGAGGACAGTTGAGGAGCCTGAACAATGTTCAAGCCAAATAAAACTGAAGGAAGCCAAAATAAAACTCAAGAAAAATGTTATAGAGAAGTAAGTGGGAAAACAAATTTAAATATGAGAAGGAGAAAAGGAAAGCAAAATTGTATCACTTTTATGGTGAAATGTAGGTCACATTTTTTTTTTAACCTCAGTTTGTTTTTAAAACATAGACTCATCATAAAATAGTGAAAATGTTCAGCGATAAATAGAGGGAAATGCGGAAGCCTTCTGTTCTCCTCTCTCCCACCCACTCTCATTCCACCCCTGGGGGCACGCACTGCTAATGTGACCTGTGGTCTGTCAGTCACCTGTTGGGGCTTTTGGGAAGTCTACTGAACTCTTCCAATCCTTAGTTCCCCAATCTATACAGCAGGGATAACACTATCTCATTATCTCATAGCATTGTTAAAGGACTTAAAGGTATCTATCCTTTGTATATATGTGTATGGCACAAAATAAGAGTTCAACGAATATTGGATATTATTTTTCTAGGCACATACAAACATGACCTTTTTAACAAAAATGGTGTCTCTTTATGTATACTGTGATAGAAATTACAGTACTGTTTTTAACCTAGTGATATGTTGGAAACATTTAATATGATTTATATCTATATTATTTAAATGCATATGTATAATCACATTACCGTTAATGATGTTTTTTATATTCTCCTATTTCTCTTCATACTTCCTCCATCCATATCACCTGTGTTGAGTAAATTCACACAAAAGCTTAGTATGTGTATATATTTTTTTCTTCATGTTCCTATAGATACAACCACATATGCATATTAATATAGAGTTTTTGTCATTGAATTACAAAAATAAGATTATATTATACAACTATATTTTTATAACATTTGCAAATTACAAAACACCTTTTTCTGAAATAAATCTTGCTCTACTAATTGAGGATGGAAAGCATAAAATTTGAATTCACAGTAGATATTCTTGCTGCTGGAGATGGAGTAGGCAAGAGACCCAGTGCGGGTCATTTACACCCAAGAAGTCTGTTGTAAAATTTCAAGGAGAGTTTTAGTTCCTAATAAATAGGATAAATTTGGTTTTACTAGTTTTTATTCTTCTCCCTTCATCCTTCTTGGGAAGTGGAAATGATACCTGAAATGACAATACCATATTTGCATCATGATGGGGCAAGTGTGAGGACAAAAGCCAGAATATGGGTGGTGGCATAACAGAAAATAATTCTGGATGCCTGGTAGCATTTTGAGTGGCTGACTTAGGGCCAGCAATCAATCCTTTCTCCCTCCCTCCCTCCCTCCCTCCCTTCCTTCCTTCCTTCCTTCCTCCCTCCCTCCCTGATACACATAGTTTTCTGCATTTTGTTTTTGTTACTCAAAGTTCTAATTATTTATCATGGCAGCGTGCTGTTTCATGGTGTGAATTATTACACAGCCTTTCTCTAATTGATGGATATTAAACTTCTATCCAGTGTTAAAGGGGTTTTCTGTCTTGTTGTGTTTTGTGGCCACTTATAATAATGTTTCATCAAACATTCTTAAGATGTGTATCTTTATGCACTAAGACTTTGATGTTTATGCAGTAAATTCCCAGGAGTGAAATTGCTGGATATATGTTTTTAAAATTTTTAATAATTATTGCCAGAAAGTATTTCAACAAGGCTAGTAACAATTTACATTTTACCAGCAATATGCCAGAATAATCCTTTCCACATGCCTAGTGGCAATAGTTGTTTTTGGTCTTTTTTCAGTCTGATGTTTATTTTATAAAATCAAAACTTACTGTTGGATTAGTTTACATTTTCCTGATTGCTAGTGATTTTAAGTCCTTTTCCATATTCTGTTGACTATTTGGATTTGCCCTTCTGCTAAATTCCCATTCGTAACCTCACCTGTTTTTTTTCTTGAGGGGTTTGCTTCTTGTCAACCTATAAGATTCTTTTTTTTAACTAGGTGCTAAATTTCCCTTCTCAGCTGTGGAGTTTGTTAAATTTTGCTCTAAGTATTTGAACTTTGATATGACTAAGTAGATTTTTTAAATGCCTCATTTTCTAGTCTTGGATAAGGGAGTCTGAAATTAGATATGAAGTCACCTAATTTTTCTTGCAACATTTCTCTTCTTTCTTTCCCCCCCACTCTGTAAATTAGGTATTTAATTTTGTTTTCATCCCGAAGGATGGCCAATTGTGCTACTGCCATTCTTAAAAAAAAAATCCATCCTTTCCATGCTGAAATGAAATATCAATTGGTCATACACATTCTCATATATAGTATTTTTTTGAGTCAACCTTAGTCATTTATGTTGGTTATGAAATTATCCATTCCCTCTAGGTTTTCAAATTTATTGCCATGTATTTTCCTATAACATGTCTTTTGTTGAGATTTTCTTCTTTAATTTTTCCTGTGCCTTGGGTTGGGTTTCCCTTATAATCCTAATCATTTATGTATGTGTGCATGTGTGTTTATTGTTTCCTAAGATTACTTTATTTTTCCTACAATTTTTTGAAATTTTATTTTGTTGAGATCCATACATAAACTGCACAAATCCTAATGTACAGCTAAATGAATTTTGACATGTGAATACATTCACATAATCATCACTCAGATCAAGATATAAAGCATTCCAATTTTTAACTTCATCTATTTCACCCATCCTCCCTCCGTCTTCCTCTATGGCAACCACAAGTCTGTTTATGAGTCTATTTCTGTTTTGTTTGTTTATCTTGTGTTTTAGATTGCACATATAAGTGAAATCATATGGTATTTGTCTTTCTCCGACTTATTTCACTTAGCAAAATACCCTCTAGGTCCATCCATGTTGTCTTAAATGGCAAGATTTCATTCTTTTTTTATGGCTGATTCATATTCCATTGTATATATGTACCACATCTTTGTTATATATTCATCTATCAGTGAACACTTAGGTTGCTTCCATACCTTGGCCATTGTAAATAATGCTACAATAAACATAGGGGTGCAAATATCTTTTCAAATTAGTGGTTCTGTTTTCTTTGGATAAATTCCAGGAAGTGGAATTGCTGGATTATATGGTATTTCTATTTTTAGTGTTTTAAGAGACCTCCATACTGTTTTCCATAGTGGCAGAACCAATTTACAATCCTACCAGCAATGTATGAGTGTTCCCTTTTCTCCATACACATCCTCACCAACACTTGTTATTTCTTGTCTTGTTGATATTAGCCATTCTGACTGGTGTGAGGTGATATCTCATTGTGGTTTTGATTTGCATTTCCCTAATGATTAGTGATACTGAGAATTTTTTCATGTGTCTGCTTGCCATATGTATGTCTTTGGAAAAATGTCTCTTCAGGTCTTCTGCCCTTTCTTTAATCAGATTATTTGTCTTTTTGCTATTGAGTTGTATGAGTTCTTTATGTATTTTCAGTATTAGCCCCTTTTTGGATATATCATTTGCAAATATAGTCTCTCACACAGTAGGTTGCCTTTTCATTTTCTAACAATTTCCTTTGCTGTACAAAAGCTTCTTAGTTTGATGTAGTACCACTTGTTTATTTTTGTTTTGTTTCCCTTGCCTGGGGAGATGTTTCCAGAAAAAAATTACTAACGCTGATATTCAAGAGTTTACTGCCTGTTTTCTTCTACAGGTTTTATGGTTTTGGGTCTTATATTTAGGTCTTTACTCCATTTTGAATTTATTTTTGTGTATGGTATAAGACAGTGATCCTTTATTCTCATGCATGTAGCTGTCCAGGTTCCCAACACTATTGAAGAGACTCTCTTTTCCCTGTTGTATGTTCTTGCCTCCTTTGTCACACATTAATTAAACACATAGGTGTGGGTTTATTTCTGACCTCTTTATTCTCTTTCATTGATTTTATGTCTCTTCTTGTGCCAGCACCATACTATTTTGATTACTGTAGCTTTGTAGTGTAGTTTGCAATCAAAGCATGCGGTAACTCCAACTTTGTTTTCTGTCTCAAGATTGCATTGGATATTCAGGGTCTTTTGTGGTTCTGTACAAGTTTTAAGATTACTTTAGTTCTGTGAGAAATGCCATTGGTAGTTTGATAGGGACTGCATTGAATCTGTACATTGTTTTGGGCAGTATTGTCATTTAATAATATTAGTTCTTCTTATCCATAAGCATGAAAAATCTTTCCATTTGTGTGTTCTTTAATTTCTTCAATCAGTGTCTTATAGTTTTCAGAGTATAGGTATTTTGCCTCTTTGGGTAGATGTATTCCTAGATATTATACTCCTTTTGATGCAACTACAAATGGGATTTTTTTCTTAATTTGTCTTTCTGTTAGTTCATTATTTATATATAGAAACACCACAGTTTTCTGTATATTTATTTTGTATCCTGTGACTTTATTGAATTAATTTATTATTTCAGTTTTTTTGTAGATTCTTCAAGTTTTTTTTAAATAAGTTGTTTCATGTCATCTGCAAATAGTGACAATTTTATATTTTCCTTACCAATTTGGATGCCATTTCTTTTCTTTTTCTTGTCTGATTGTTGTGGCTAGAACTTCTAGGACTATGGTGAATAAAAGTGATAAGAGTAGGTATTCTTGTCTTGTTCCTGATCTTAGAGAAAAATGTTCCAGCTTTTTACCATTGAATATCATGTTAACTGTGGATTTTCTCATATGGCCTCTATTATGGCCTTATGGGTTTCCTTTGTATGTGACTCAGTGCTTTTTTCTTGCTGCTTTTAAGATTCTCTCTTTATCTCTAATCTTTGGTATTTTAATTATTATGTGTCTTGGTGTAGAGGGTCTGGCTCATCTTATTTGGGAATCTCTGTGCTTCTTGGAACTAGACATCTGTTTCCTTCCCCAGATTAGGGAAGGTTTTAGCTATTATTTCTTCAAATAAGCTTTACACCCCTTTCTCTCTCTCTTTTCCTTCTGGGATCCCTACAAAATGAATGTTAGGATATTTGACATTGTCCCAGAGGTCAATGTCAAACCTATCCTCATTTCTTATTCTTTCTTTTTTCTTTCAGCTGCTCAGGTTGAATGCTCTCCATTACTCTATCTTCCAGATACTGATTCTTCTGCATCCTCTAATCTGTTGATTACCTCTAGTGTATTATTTTTTATTTCATTTATTGTATTCTTCAATTCTGACTAGTTCTTTTTTAATATTTTATCTTTATTAAAGTTCTTAAGTTCATCCACTTGTCTCTCAAGTCTAGTGAGCATCTTTAGAACCATTACTTTGAACTCTATCTGGTATATGACTCTTTATCAGCTTGCTGTTTTTCATTTAGTTCTTTTTTGAAGTTTTGTCTTGTTCTTTAATTTGGGGTATATTCCTCTCTCTCCCCATTATACTTTCTGTATTTAGGTGAAATGCCTACTTCTACCAGTCTTGAATGAGCAGCCCTGTGTCGGAATGTCCTCTGGGTAAAGTGCAGGTGTCTGGCAGTTTGGGTTGGCTGGCTGGGGGTGAGGTGAGCATAGGCCCAGGGTGTCCTTGTGAGTACCAGACTGGAGGCTTTCCAGCTTGGTGGTCAGAGCTGAGGGGGTATAATCAGGGAGTCCAAATGATCACTGTACTTGTGCTGCCTTGATGGGACTGCTGGACCTTGGGCAGGTGATTTTGGGTTTTAAGGGAGCGGCCTCAAGGTATCTGGAGTTGGTGTGGGTCACCAAACTCTGCTCTTGTCTGCACAATGAATGTGCAGGTGGGACATAAAAAATGGAGTTTCCCAATACCCCCAGTCCTGCAGAAAGTTCTAGCAGTTTCCTTGCCATTTTGAAGGTGTTCTAGTTCTGAAATTCAGCTTCCATCACTTACCTTCTAGTTGTCCTTTAAACTGCAGTATTTTTTTCTGTGCCCAAGAGTAGGAAAATCTGTGCTTAGGTCACTCAGTGATATCTCCCCCTATTGCAGGGCTGTGTTGGGGGTGGGGCTCCCTTGTTACAGTATCTCTGTCTCTCCCATTTTTTTATGTGGTTACTCTAGCCCTCATTGTGCCTCAGGTATTCACTCAGCTCTCAGTTCTTCATCAGAGGGATTTGCCTGTATGTAGGTTTAGATTTGGTGTGTACACAGCAGTAGATAAGTTCAGGCTCTTTTTATGCTGCCATCTTGGACCTCCCTACAGAATCATCTCATTCTAAATGTTACAGAGAAATAGAGTCAATTTTGGATTAGGACGTGACTTAGAGGGTATCTAGTCCTATGTCTCCTCTGATGAGTCCATTTCTTATAAACCATATTTGACAAGGAGGGGCCCCACGAAGCTCAAAGATCTCCATGGGTTCTGAGCTGCTGGTGCTATTAGAGTATCCTTTCGCAAACCAAACCCAAATCTGTCTCTCTTTAAATTCATAGTCTCTTCCCTTTCCATCTCTTGGTATACTGCAGAGGTTGCCCACATCTTAGCCAGAGCTGATAACATATTTTTCCTCCTCTTTGGTCATTTTCCTGCTATTACCATCATTATAGGATCAAGAGAAGGGAAAGAACATTTGTAAACTAATTCAGCTTTGTAACTCCTTGGACTCTCATACAAATTTTGATGGGAGGAGATTTAAACAATTAGTTAAAATGAGGATTTTAGATTCATCTTTTCTCCCTAGATTACACCGACTCAATGTATTGTCTTTCTCTCCAGTGGAAGTACTACTTTTTTTTTTAACATGAAGTGAGGTTGGATTTTTTTTTTCTTTTGGTTATGAAAATGAATCAAGCTTATTGGCCACAAAAATGAATAGGAAAAATTATTTAAAAAACACTAAAACCTCAAAATCTCAATATCCTGAAATAACACCTACTGTAAATATATCTCTATGTGCTCATAATTTCATGTGTTACCATATTACACATTGCTTCATCTTGTTTCACTTAACAAGATGACCTAATTTAGACCTATAACATTTTAAATGGCTGTGTACAATTCCTTTGTATGGATCAACAATAATTTATTTAATTAATACCCTATGGTGGGTAGTGTAGGTTGTTAATTCACTCTATAAGATCAAAATTAAGTTTTTCTGAACCTCTTTGTACACTTAACTGATTATTCCCTTAAATTACCTGTATTGAGAATCACAAGGTCAGAGAACATACCCTTTGGAAATTTTCATACATATTATCAAACTATCTCCTAGAAAAGTAGCATTAATTTACATGTTCATCAAAACTGCCAACACTGGGCACTGTCAATCTATTTCAGTCTGGTTAGTCAGAATACTGAAAAAAATGCCATTTTTAAAAAGTCTTAAATTGTTATTTGTCAACACTATAGTTTTTGTATTTTTCCAGATAGTTTAGGAGAGTTTTGTTAAGCTCTGGAAAAATCCTTTTGAGATTAACAAATTAAGAACATGCTAGGGGTTAATTCGTTTCTTCATATAGGTCTTGTAACCTTCAAAGTATTTTTTCTAGGCATTTTTATACACGTATGGTTGCTTTTGTGAATGGAAGCTTTTCCCACCATACGTAACGTTTCTTTGGCAAGAGAACACTTAAGTTTCTTAAATTCTGAAAGTAATATGTGACTTTATAGGAAATTTGGAAAGTACAGGAAAAATATGAAGAAGAAGAAAACAGCTTATAATCTCACAGCTTAAAAATATCTCATTATTTTGGTACATTTTATTCTGATCTTGTGTCTTTTTTCCTCATATTTCTACATATACTTTTATTTTCTACTCTCCCATTTTCCAATATAGCATAAAGATTTTTTGGAGGCATATTTAATTTTTGAAAACTTTTCATCAAATAAATGTAATTCATGGCATAGATTTTATATTAATCTCTTGGTGTTCAACAGATATATTTTATTCCTTGATGTTAAATATTATGGTTTATATTTCTTTTTGTATTGATTCCAAGGCACTTAATGCTGGAATAGATACATTATGTGAGTTGTACGCTATTACTTAAAATGAAGAAGAGATTTTTGCCTCTCCCTTTAGTTCCAGCAGTAGTGGGCTCTATTATCTCTAATAAGTTACCTCTTCCTGTTCCTCAGTTTTCTTTGCATAAAAGAGTGAACTGGATGATTCCTTTTCCTTTTACTCTTTCTTCACTGTTAATATCATTGTTCATTTTTATTGGTATTTAAAATACACAGTTATTGTGCTAAGTGCATTACTTGCATTATCTTAGATATTATTAACCACAAACCGTGTGCATGAGGAGAGTGATGTCCAGAATGTCTATGGTCACACAGCTAGTACATGGCAGAAATCAAACATTATCTATCTCATAAGGTCACATTCCTAACTGTTATATGCTATTGTGATTGCTAAGGTCCCCTCTAATGCTAATGGTTTAGACTCTTACAGTCCTAAATTAGAATTTGTTATCTTTCTCCTAACTCTCTGTTCTGTTTCTGTGACTGACAAGAATGGATGCTAAGTAAACAATAGTGTCTAAATTCTAATCTTGGTTTACTGTAACTTTTGCCAAGTGATACTTATTTTATTTTCAGAGTTTACTCTGTGGACAGGAACAACCTTTCGGGAGGGCTTTTGGATTTTCTTAGAGAATCCACTGTATAGAATAATGGTCTAATGAGATCCCTTATGGCTTTAGAGTTTTTCGACTATAAGGAAAAACCCTCCTACCCTCTAAGTTTGTGGCTGGAGCTTGCCAATTAAATCGACAAAAGAAAGATCAGCAGGAGAAAATGCACACCAATTTTTATTGATGTTAACATTTTAAATTTTATATGCATGGGGGCTTCACAGAAAAGATGTAAAAACCTAAAGAAGTGGTTAGACCAGCGGGCTTATTTATTATTATTATTTTTTAATACATAAAATTTTTTTCGCAGTATTCTTTCAAGAAATTATAATAGTACATTTAAAAAACATTCTCAATGAGGACTGAAGCTAAAAGGATCTTTTTGCTTAAACTTCAGTTTACCTGAAAATATAACAACCCAGAATGTATTCTCCAAGACTACAGTTGGTCAACGTTTAACTTGGGTTGGGTAATTCTTTTTTTTTTTAATTTATTTTGGTATCATTAATCTACAATTACATGTGCAATATTATGGTTATTAAACTACCCCCTTCATCAGGTCCCCCCCACCAACCCCATTACAGTCACTGTCCATCAGCGTAGTAAGTGCTATAGAATCATTACTTGTCTTCTCTTAGTTGTACAGCCCTCCCCAAGCCCCCCCAACATTGCATCTGCTAATCGTAATGCCCCTTTTCCCCTCTTATCCCTCCCTTCCCACCCATCTTCCCCAGTCCCTTTCCCTTTCGTAACTATTAGTCCGTTCTTGGGTTCTGTGAGTCTGCTGCTGTTTTGTTCCTTCAGTATTTTTTCTTTGTTCTTATACTCCACATATGAGTGAAATCATTTGATACTTGACTTTTTCAGCTTCGCTTATTGCACTGAGCATAATACCCTCTAGCTCCATCCATGCTGTTGCAAATGGTAAGATTTGCTTTCTTCTTATGGCTGAATAATATTCCATTGTGTATATGTACCACCTCTTCTTTATCCATTCATCTACTGATGGACACTTAGGTTGCTTCCATTTCTTGGCTATTGTAAATAGTGCTGCCATAAACATAGGGGTGCATATGTCTTTTTCAAATTGGGCTGCTGCATTCTTAGGGTAAATTCCTAGGAGTGGGATTCCTGTGTCAAATGGTATTTCTATTTTGAGTATTTTGAGGAACCTCCATACTGCTTTCCACAATGGTTGAACTAATTTGCAGTCCCACTAGCAGTGTAGGAGGGTTCCCTTTTATCCACATCCTCGCCAACATTTGTTGTTGTTTGTGTTTTAGATGTTGGCCATTCTCACTGGTGGGAGGTGATATCTCATTGTGCTTTTAATCTGCATTTCTCTGATGATTAGCAAGGTGGAGCATCTTTTCATGTGCCTGTTGGCCATCTGAATTTCTTCTTTAGAGAAGTATCTATTCATGTCCTCTGCCCATTTCTTAACTGGATTATTTGCTTTTTGTTTGTTAAGGTGCATGAGTTCTTTACATATTTTGGATGTCAACCCCTTATCGGATACATCATTTATGAATATATTCTCCCATACTGTAGGATGTCTTTTTGTTCTACTGATGGTGTCCTTTGCTGTACAGAAGCTTTTCAGCTTGATATAGCCCCACTTGTTCATTTTTGCTATTGTTTCCCTTGCCCGGGGAGATATGTTCTTGAAGAAGTCGCTCATGTTTATATCTAAGAGATTTTTGCCTATGTTTTTTTCTAAGAGTTTTATGGTTTCATGACTTACATTCAGGTCTTTGATCCACCTTGAGTTTACCTTTGTGTATGGGGCTAGACAGTAGTCCAGTTTCATTCTCTTACATGTAGCTGTCCAGTTTTTCCAACACCAGCTGCTGAAGAGGCTGTCATCTCCCCATTGTATATCCAAGGCACTTTTATCAAATATTAATTGACTGTATATGTTTGGGTTAATATTTGGATTTTCTATTCTGTTCCACTGGTCTGTGGGTCTGTTTTTGTGCCAATACCAAATTGTCTTGATTACTGTGGCTTTGTAGTAGAGCTCGAAGTCAGGGAGTGTAATTCCACCTGTTTTATTCCTCCTTCTCAGGATTGCTTTGGCTATTCGGGGTCTTTTGTGGTGCCATATGAATTTTAGAATTATTTGTTCCAGTTCATTGAAGAAAGCTGTTGGTAGTTTGATAGGGATTGCGTTGAATCTGTAGATTGCTTTAGGTAGTATAGCCATTTTGACAATATTTATCCTTCCTAGCCAAGAGCATGGGATGCATTTCCATTTGTTAGTGTCCTCTTTAATTTCTCTTAAGAGGGTCTTGTAGTTTTCAAAGTACAGGTATTTCACTTCCTTCGTTAGGTTTATTCCTAGGTATTTTATTCTTTTTGATGCAATTGTGAATGGAATTGTTTTTCTGATTTCTCTTTCTGTGAGTTCATCGTTAGTGTATAGGAAAGCAACAGATTTCTGTGTGTTAATTTTGTAACCTGCAAGTTTGCTGAATTCAGATATTAGTTCTAGTAGTTTTGGAGTGGAGTCTTTAGGGTTTTTTATGTACAGTATCATGTCATCTGCAAATAGTGACAATTTGACTTCTTCTTTACCTATCTGGATGCCTTGTATGTCTTTGTTTTGTCTGATTGCCATGGCTAGGACCTCCAGTACTATGTTGAATAACAGTGGAGAGAGTGGGGATCCCTGTTTTGTTCCTGATCTTAGATGAAAAGCTTTCAGCTTCTTGTCGTTAAGTATGATGTTAGCTGTGGGTTTGTCATATATAGCCTTTATGATGTTGGGGTACTTGCCGTCTATACCCATTTTGTTGAGAGTTTTAATCATGAATGGATGCTGAATTTTGTCAAATGTTTTTTCAGCATCTATGGAGATGATCATGTGGTTTTTGTTCTTCTTTTTGTTGATGTGGTGGATGATGTTGATGGATTTTCGAATGTTGTACCATCCTTGCATCCCTGGGATGAATCCCACTTGATCATGGTGTATGATCCTCTTGATGTATTTTTGAATTCGGTTTGCTAATATTTTGTTGAGTATTTTTGCATCTACGTTCATCAGGGATATTGGTCTGTAATTTTCTTTTTTGCTGAGTTCTTTGCCCGGTTTTGGTATTAGAGTGATGCTGGCTTCATAGAATGAGCTTGGAAGTATTCCCTCCTCTTCTATTTTTTGGACAAGTTTAAGGAGAATGGGTGTTATTTCTTCTCTATATGTCTGGTAGAATTCAGAGGTGAATCCATCTGGTCCGGGGGTTTTGTTCTTGGGTAGTTTTTTGATTACCACTTCAATTTCGTCGCTGGTGATTGGTCTGTTTAGTTTTTCTGTTTCTTTCTTGGTCAGTCTTGGAAGGTTGTATTTTTTTAAGAAGTTGTCCATTTCTTCTATGTTTTCCAGCTTGTTAGCATATAGATTCTCATAATATTCTCTTATAATTCTTTGTATTTCTGTGGGGTCCGTCGTGATTTTTCCTTTCTCATTTCTGATTGTGTTTATGTGTGTAGATTCTCTTTTTGTCTTCATGAGTCTGGCTAGGGGTTTATCTATTTTGTTTATTTTTTCAAAGAACAAGCTCTTGCTTTTATTGATTTTTTCTATTGTTTTATTCTTCTCAATTTTATTTATTTCTTCTCTAATCTTTATTATGTCCCTCCTTCTGGTGACTTTAGGTCTCATTTGTTCTTTTTTCCCAATTTCAGTAATTGTGTCTTTAGACTATTCATTTCGAAATGTTCTTCCTTCTTTAAATAGGCCTGGATAGCAATATACTTTCCTCTTAGAACTGCCTTTGCTGCGTCCCACAGAAGTTGTGGCTTTGTGTTCTTGCTGTCATTAGTCTCCATATATTCTTTGATTTCTGTTTTGATTTGGTCGTTAACCCATTGATTAATTAGGAGAATGTTGTTAAGTCTCCATGTATTTATGAGTCTTTATGATTTCTTTCTAAAATTTATTTCTAGTTTTATACCTTCGTGATCGGAGAAGTTGGTTGGTGGGATTTCAATATTTTTGAAATTACTGAGGTTCTTTTTGTGGCCTAGTATGTGGTCTATTCTGGAAAATGTTCCATGTGCACTTGAGAAGAATGTGTATCCTGTTGCTTTTGGGTGCAGAGTTCTGTAGATGTCTGTTAGGTCCATCTGTTCTAGTGTGTTGTTCAGTGCCTCTGTGTCTTTACTTATTTTCTGTCTTGTTGATCTGTCCTTTATATTGAGTGGTGTTTTGAAGTCTCCTAAAATGAATGCATTGCTGTCTATTTCCTCCTTTAATTCTGTTAGTGTTTGTTTCACACATGCTGGCGCTCCTGTGTTGAGTGCATATATATTTATAATGGTTATATCTTCTTGCTGGACTGACCCGTTTATTATTATGTATTGTCCTTCTTTGTCTCTTGTTACTTTCTTCGTTTTGAAGTCTATTTTGTCTAATACAAGTACTGCAACACCTGCTTTTTTCTCTTTGTTGTTTGCATGAAATATCTTTTTCCATCCCTTCACTTTTAGTCTGTGTATATCTTTGGGTTTGAGGTGAGTCTCTTGTAAGCAGCATATAGATAGGTCTTGCTTTTTTATCCATTCTGTTACTCTGTGTCTTTTGATTGGTGCATTCAGTCCATTTACATTTCGGGTGATTATTGATAGATATGTACTTATTTCCATTGCTGGCTTTAGATTCGTGGTTACCAAAGGTTCAAAGGTTGCTTCTTTACTATCTAACAATCTAACTTAACTTTCTTGTTAAGTTATTGCAAACACCGTCTGATGTTTCTTTATTTCTCTCCCTTCTTATTCTTCCTCCTCCATTCTTTATATACTAGGTGTTTTATTCTTTGCCTTTAGTTAGTATTTGGATGGTCTGCTTTCGTTGCTATGATTTTATTTTCTCTGGTGACATCTTTTTAGCCTTAGGGGTGCTTCCCTCTAGAGAAGTCCGTTTAAGATATCCTGTAGTGGTGGTTTATGAGAGGCAAACTCTCTCAACTCTCTTTTGTCTGGAAATTGTTTAATCCCTCCATCATATTTAAATGATAATCGTGGTGGATACAATATTCTTGGTTTGAGGCCCTTCTGTTTCATTCCATTAAATATATCATGCCATTCTCTTCTAACCTGTAAGGTTTCTGTTGAGAAGTCTGATGATAGTCTGATGGGTTTTCCTTTGTAGGTGATCTTTTTTCTCTCTCTAGCTGCCTTTAATACTCTGTTTTTATCTTTGATCTTTGCCATTTTAATTATTATGTGTCTTGGTGTTGTCTTCCTTGGTTCCCTTGTGTTGGGAGATGTGTGGGCTTCCGTGGATTGCGAGACTATATCCTTCCACAGCATGGGAAAGTTTTCAGCAATTATTTCTTCAAAGACACTTTCTATCCCTTTTTCTCTCTCTTCTTCCTCTGGTACTCCTATAATGCGAATATTGTTCCATTTGGATTGGTCACACAGTTCTCTTAATATTCTTTCATTCCTAGAGATCCTTTTATCTCTCTCTGCCTCAGCTGTGCTGTATTCCTGTTCTCTTATTTCTATTCCATTAACAGTCTCTTGTATCTCATCCAGTCTGCTGTTAAGCCCGTCAATCACTTGTCTGATTTCTGCATTGTCTTTTCTCACTTCCCTCACTTTCTCCCTCAGCTCTTGCACATTTCTCTGTAGATCCATCTGCATGGTTATGACTTTTATTCTGAATTCTTTTTCGGGAAGACTGCATTTCCATCCGTTCAGCCTCCCTCTCTGGGCTTGTCTGGTTGATCTTAGTCTGGACAATAGTCCTCTGTCTTTTCATGGCTATAGAAGTGGTCGCTGGTAGTTGCCACATAGGTCAGCTGGGCTCTTTAAGTCTTGAAAAAGAAAAGAAAAGAAAGAAAGAGAAGAAAAAACATAAAACAAAACAAAACCAAAACAAAAGAAAAAAAACGCCCACCAGGAGTAGATTCTGTGGGTATGCTGTAGGTGGCGCTGTTGCTCCACTATTCTGCAGCTGTAGCTGCACTGCTCTGCAGGGCCCTTTATAGCTCTGGCTGGGGTGGGAATGAATGTGAGGTTGTTGATCTCTGTGGGAAGTCTATGTGCAGCCACCCTTTCCCAGGTGCCAGCTAAGGGGTCTGAAACTCCCCAGGACTCCCAGGCTGCTGGGCTGAGTGTGCCAGGGTGGTCCAGCTCCTCCGCTCGGCTCCTGTCTCTTTAAGACCGCTGAAAAATGCGCACGCTTTTCTTTTCTTTTTTTTTCTTTCCTTCCTGGGAGCTGGCTGCAAGCACCGTGGTGCGGTCACCACTCAGATCCTGCACCCTTTGTCTCTCCAATCTCTGCTGCACTGCGCTGTGTGTGTGTCAGCGCTCCCCCCGCAGATCACTGGGGCTGGTTATTTCACGGGGTGTACTTCCACTCCCTCCCGGCTCTGAATCCTCTCCTCCCACCGGAGCACAGGGGTGGGTGAGGGCTCCGGTCTCACCGGGTCGTGGCTCCGTATCTTACCAGCCTTGCGGGGTGCCATGTCCTCTCAGGTGTAGCTGCACGCTGTGTGCTTTCCTGTGTATTCTGGTCTCTCTTTTAGGAATAGTTGTATTTTCTGTATTTTCATAGATATATATAGTTTTTGGGAGGACATTTCTGCCGCCCTGCTCATGCCTCCATATTTCCGGAAGTGCTTATTTATTATTTTAACAAAGGGTATTAAATTGTGGAGATGCAATGACAAAAGAAAGGGACTTTGAGATTTTAGGAGCAGTAAGTTGTGGAAGGTGACTAGGAAATGTACGGGGAACCTAATGATAGATAAGGGTTATTTAGTAAGATTGTTTCTGCAGACTCACCTTAGTGCCATCTGTCTCTGGCGATAGGGGTTGGTCCCCTCTTCCTGTTACTGGCAAAAGGGGAGACTTTCACAAGGGAAATGTGTGCCCAGCTTTTAGGCAGTTAAAGGGGAGGGCAGAGAGCATTTCCTATATTTACATTTTCTCAATTCCCTTTGGCTCAAAATAACCTTATACCAAAGAAGCCTGTTTTGAAGACTACATATTCTGATCCCCTTGAAAGGAAACAGAATGCTAGAATCTAAAGGTGAGCAAGGCCTTTAGTATGCCTTCCATCCCATCTTCCATTTGATCCTTGAATGCTCCCCACAACTAATCACCTCTCTAGCTCTTCTGTTTGTTTTTCCTATTTTCTTGTCTCTTTTGTCCTCTCCCCTTTTCCTTGTTCTCTTTTGTGTCACTCATTGTCTTCTTTCTTTCCACTTTAATGCTTGGTGAATGCATCTAACTCTCACATACATTTTTTTCATCTCTTGGCTGGTTGTCTTCTAAGCCTTTGGAGGATTTGGTTGATAGCACTTTCTTTTTTTGGTCAGGCAGCTCTGTCTGGGAGCCCAGCTACATTTTATAATATTAATGATGTGCTGTAAGAACCTAACATAACATTTTATAACCCTATAACAAATCTTATTATCAGATGACAATGAGGTACAGTAGATTAAATATTCATCATCTTTGGTTTACTTTAAAACTTTAACAAGGCATAAGGCACAGAGGCTGCTTCAGACTAATTATTGTTCTAAATATATAGCTCAGTTTTCAATATTTAATGTGGGCCTCATAAAACCATGATTGAAAACAATGCAGTGTATCAATCAGATGCCTTACTGACATGTGCCATGAAAAAATATCCTGTTATTTTATAGACAATGCTATTAAATTTCTGCAACAGTGGCTGCACTAGCTCGGGAGGTCCACAGTTGTTCTCCCACTAGTCAGCTAACACCTCTAGAATTGCTCAAGTCGAAGGTCTTGCTTTTAACCATTGATAGTCCAGATACGCAAAAGCAGCACTTCTTCCTTTAGCATCTGTGGGCGGGTCTCTTGCCAGAATATCTAGGTTCTTCTATGACTTGATGTTGCTCAGGAAAATGTTTCCCTTGAGGCCTTGCTGTGGGAGAATTGAAAGAAACAATCATCTTCACTACCCAACACTACCAGCTATTGATTATGGGGATCAGATAAGGCATAAAGGGACAAAGCCTTGGTCCAAGTCTCAGTTCTAACATTTATTTACTGTACTCCTTCAGGGAGGTTATTTGGTTACTCTGTGAAATAAGGAGAGCATAAAAATCCAGGGTAACTTTAAGGTGAGGGTCTAACAAATCTTCCCATATTCAGCTGCAGCTCCCAAACGTTCTACCCACAGAGGGAGAGAGAACAAGAAGTTGGAAAGCTCTTTTGAAAAGCTACAATCGGGAATTGAATCTTTTGAGTCTCTTAGGGAATCTCAACCCTTGACCTTGTTGAAAGACATTCCTGAACTGGTAGTGTTCCCCAGGTGTGTGGGAGAGCACAAAACAATTTTTAAGTACACTGTTCAATATGGTCAAGATCTAAATATATGAGAAAATTAGGCTTCATGACTAAATATAGGAGTGGGGAAAATATTATAAAGGATAATGTGGTGGTTTGGAAATATAACCATGTTCTTTGACACTCCTCCCCTTACTAGATGGAGCCTAATTCACCTCTTCTTTGCATGTAGGCTACATTCATTGACTTGCTTCTAATGAATAGAATGTGGTGTAAATGATGTGTGATCTTCAAAGCTAAGTCATTAAAAGAGTAGCTTCTGCCAATCTCTCTCTCTCCTGGATTGCTTGTTCTGTAGGCAGCCAGCCACTCTGTCATGAAGACACCATGATATGCGGAGAGACCCATGCGAAGAGAACAGAGGCCTTTTCTCAACAGTTCGCTTACCAGCCATGTGAATTAGGCACTTTGGAATGGAACCCCCCAAACTTAGTCAATCTTCAGTTGACTGTAGCTTCAGCCGATGTGTGTTTGAAAGCAAACTCCTGAGAGGCCCTGAACCAGAACCCCTCGGCCAAGCCACTCTTAAGTTTCCTCCCCACAAAAAATGCGAGACATAAATTATTTTAGCAGTTAATTATTGGTGAATTTTGTGTGCATTAATAGATAACTAACAGAGGTAATGATTGAGAATCTTTAAACACCAATCAATGGATTTAGGATATCTAAAAAATTTTGAACAGTATCAACATAAAGAAGCATATTGTGGTGAAAATAAAGAAAATCAAAGAAAAAGTAAAATATTCAAAGTAGCCAGAGAAAAATTAACCTTCAAAAGGAGTTTCTATTTGACTAGGGGTCAGCAAACCTTCTCTAAAAAGGGCCAAAAAGTAGTTATTTTGGACTTTGAGGGCCATATGGTATTTGTCAAACCAGCCATTAGTGTGAGGGCAGCCAAAGGTATATAAATGAACAGCATGGCTGTATCAGTAACACTTTATTTATAAAACAGGCTGTGGGCTGGATTTGGCCATGGAATAGTTTGCGGACACCTGTGAAAGCCGAATTCTTTTTATTTTGGTTCTTTTTTCTTAATTTTTACATTTTTTTTAAAGGTATTATTGATATACACTCTTACGAAGGTTTCACATGAAAAGCAATGTGGTTACTACATTCACCCATATTATCAAGTCCCCCCCATACCCCACTGCAGTCACTGTCCATCAGTGTAGTAAGATGCCACAGAGTCACTACTTGTCTTCTCTGTGCTACACTGTCATCCCCATGACCACCCCCACACACCATGTGCACCAATCAAATACCCCTCGATCCCCTTCTCCCTCCCTCCCCCATCCCTCCCCCATCCCTCCCCTTTGGTAACCGCTAGTCCGTTCTTGGAGTCTCAGTCTGCTGCTGTTTTATTCCTTCAGTTTGCTTCTTTGTTGTACTCCACAAATGAGGGATATCATTTGGTACTTGTCTTTCTCCGCCTGAAAGCCAACTTCTTTTTTTTTTTTAATATAATTTATTATCATTAATCTACAATTACATGTGCAATATTACGGTTATTAAACTACCCCTTCATCAGGTCCCCCCCACCAACCCCATTACAGTCACTGTCCATCAGCGTAGTGAGATGCTATAGAATCACTACTTGTCTTCTGAGTTGTACTGCCCTCCCCGTGCCCCCCCAACATTACATCTGCTAATCGTAATGCCCCTTTTTCCCTCTTATCCCTCCCTTCCTGCCCATTTTCCCCAGTCCCTTTCCCTTTGGTAACTATTTGTCCGTTCTTGGGTTCTGTGAGTCTGCTGCTGTTTTGTTCCTTTAGTATTTTTTCTTTGTTCTTATACTCCACATATGAGTGAAATCATTTGATACTTGTCTTTCGGCTTGGCTTATTTCACTGAGCATAATACCCTCTAGCTCCATCCATGTTGTTGCAAATGGTAAGATTTGCTTTCTTCTTATGGCTGAATAATATTCCATTGTGTATACGTACCACATCTTCTTTATCCATTCATCTACTGATGGACACTTAGGTTGCTTCCATTTCTTGGCTATTGTAAATAGTGCTGCAATAAACATAGGGGTGCATCTGTCTTTTTCAAACTGGGCTGCTGCATTCTTAGGGTAAATTCCTAGGAGTGGAATTCCTGGGTCAAATGGTATTTCTATTTTGAGATTTTTGAGGAACCTCCATACTGCTTTCCACAATGGTTGAACTAATTTGCAGTCCCACCAGCAGTGTAGGAGGGTTCCCTTTTCTCCACATCCTCGCCAACATTTGTTGTTGTTTGTGTTTTGGATGTTGGCCATTCTCACTGGTGGAGGTGATATCTCATTGTGGTTTTAATCTGCATTTCTCTGATGATTAGCGATGTGGAGCATCTTTTCATGTGCCTGTTGGCCATCTGAATTTCTTCTTTGAGAAGTGTCTATTCATGTCCTCTGCCCATTTCTTAATTGGATTATTTGCTTTCTGTTTGTTAAGGTGCATGAGTTCTTTATATATTTTGGATGTCAACCTTTATCAGATACGTTTTTTATGAATATATTCTCCCATACTGTAGGATGTCTTTTTGTTCTACTGATGGTGTCCTTTGCTGTACAGCTTTTCAGCTTGATATAGTCCCACTTGTTCATTTTTGCTTTTGTTTCCCTTGCCCGGGGAGATATGTTCATGAAGAAGTTGCTCATGTTTATGTCCAATAGATTTTTGCCTATGTTTTTTTCTAAGAGTTTTATGGTTTCATGACTTACATTCAAGTCTTTGATCCACCTTGAGTTTACCTTTGTGTATGGGGCTAGACAGTAGTCCAGTTTCATTCTCTTACATGTAGCTGTCCAGTTTTTCCAACACCAGCTGCTGAAGAGGCTGTCATCTCCCATTGTATATCCAAGGCACTTTTATCAAATATTAATTGACTGTATATGTTTGGGTTAATGTTTGGATTTTCTATTCTGTTCCACTGGTCTGTGGGTCTGTTTTTGTGCCAATACCAAATTGTCTTGATTACTGTGGCTTTGTAGTAGAGCTTGAAGTAAGGGAGTGTAATTCCCCCCGTTTTATTCCTCCTTCTCAGGATTGATTTGGCTATTCGGGGTCTTTTGTGGTTCCAAATGAATTTTAGAATTATTTGTTCCAGTTCCTTAAAGAAAGCTGTTGGTAGTTTGATAGGGATTGCATTGAATCTGTAGATTGCTTTAGGTAGTATAGCCATTTTGACAATATTTATTCTTCCTAGCCAAGAGCATGGGATGCATTTCCATTTGTTAGTGTCCTCTTTAATTTCTCTTAGGAGTGTCTTGTAGTTTTCAGAGTACAGGTCTTTCACTTCCTTCGTTAGGTTTATTCCTAGGTATTTTATTCTTTTTGATGCAATTGTGAATGGAATTGTTTTTCTGATTTCTCTTTCTGTTAGTTCATCATTAGTGTATAGGAAAGCAACAGATTTCTGTGTGTTAATTTTGTATCCTGCAACTTTGCTGAATTCAGATATTAGTTCTAGTAGTTTTGGAATGGAATCTTTAGGGTTTTTTATGTACAGTATCATGTCATCTGCAAATAGTGACAATTTGACTTCTTCTTTACCAATCTGAATGCGTTGTATGTCTTTGTTTTGTCTTATTGCTGTGGCTAGGACCTCCAGTACTATGTTGAATAACAGTGGAGAGAGTGGGGATCCCTGGCTTGTTCCCGATCTTAGATGACAAGCTTTCAGCGTCTCGCCGTTAAGTATGATGTTAGCTGTGGGTTTGTCATATATAGCCTTTATGATGTTGAGGTACTTCCCGTCTATACCCATTTTGTTGAGAGTTTTAATCATGAATGGATGCTGAATTTTGTCAAATGTTTTTTCAGCATCTATGGAGATGATCATGTGGTTTTTGTTCTTCTTTTTGTTGATGTGGTGGATGATGTTGATGGATTTTCGAATGTTGTACCATCCTTGCATCCCTGGGATGAATCCCACTTGATCATGGTGTATGATCCTCTTGATGTATTTTTGAATTCGGTTTGCTAATATTTTGTTGAGTATTTTTGCATCTACGTTCATCAGGGATATTGGTCTGTAATTTTCTTTTTTGCTGAGTTCTTTGCCTGGTTTTGGTATTAGAGTGATGCTGGCTTAATAGAATGAGTTTGGAAGTATTCCCTCCTCTTCTATTTTTTGGAAAACTTTAAGGAGAATGGGTGTTATTTTTTCTCTAAATGTCTGGTAGAATTCAGAGGTGAATCCATCAGGCCCGGAGGTTTTGTTCTTGGGTAGTTTTTTGATTACCAATTCGATTTCGTCACTGGTGATTGGTCTGTTTAGTTTTTCTGTTTCTTGCTT
The DNA here is from genome assembly GCA_032199065.1 of Smutsia gigantea. NCBI lineage: Eukaryota > Metazoa > Chordata > Mammalia > Pholidota > Manidae > Smutsia > Smutsia gigantea. The sequence goes on along the minus strand of JAVSCE010008352.1, from coordinate 852,209 downwards.
GGTCAGTCTTGGAAGGTTGTATTTTTCTAAGAAGTTGTCCATTTCTTCTATGTTTTCCAGCTTGTTAGCATATAGATTCTCATAATATTCTCTTATGATTCTTTGTATTTCTGTGGGGTCCGTCGTGATTTTTCCTTTCTCATTTCTGATTGTGTTTATGTGTGTAGATTCTCTTTTTCTCTTAATGAGTCTGGCTAGGGGTTTATCTATTTTGTTTATTTTTTCAAAGAACCAGCTCTTGGTTTTATTGATTTTTTCTATTGTTTTATTCCTCTCAATTTTATTTATTTCTTCTCTAATCTTTATTATGTCCCTCCTTCTGGTGACTTTGGGCCTCATTTGTTCTTCTTTTTCCAATTTCAGTAATTGTGTCTTTAGACTATTCATTTGGGAATGTTCTTCCTTCTTTAAATAGGCCTGGATTGCAATATACTTTCCTCTTAGAACTGCCTTTGCTGCGTCCCACAGAAGTTGTGGCTTTGTGTTGTTGTTGTCATTAGTCTCCATATATTCTTTGATTTCTGTTTTGATTTGTTCATTAACCCATTGATTAATTAGGAGAGTGTTGTTAAGTCTCCATGTATTTGTGAGTCTTTTTGATTTCTTTCTAAAATTTATTTCTAGTTTTATACCTTGGTGATCTGAGAAGTTGGTTGGTAGGATTTCAATATTTTTGAAATTACTGAGGTTCTTTTTGTGGCCAGTATGTGGTCTATTCTGGAAAATGTTCCATGTGCACTTGAGAAGAATGTGTATCCTGTTGCTTTTGGGTGTAGAGTTCTGTAGATGTCTGATAGGTCCATCTGTTCTAGTGTATTGTTCAGTGCCTCTGTCTTTGCTTATTTTCTGTCTGGTTGATCTGTCCTCTGGAGTGAGTGGTGTGTTGAAGTCTCCTGAGATGAATGCATTGCTGTCTATTTCCTCCTTTAATTCTGTTAGTATTTGTTTCACATATGCTGGCGCTCCTGTGTTGGGTGCATATATATTTATAATGGTTATATCTTCTTGTTGGACTGACCCCTTTATCATTATGTAATGTCCTTCTTTATCTTTTGCTACTTTCTTCGTTTTGAAGTCTATTTTGTCTGTTACAAGTACTGCAACACCTGCTTTTTTCTCTTTGTTGTTTGCATGAAATATCTTTTTCCATCTCTTCACTTTTAGTCTGTGTATATCTTTGGATTTGAGGTGAGTTTCTTGTAGGCAGCATATGGATGGGTCTTGCTTTTTTATCCATTCTGTTACTCTGTGTCTTTTGATTGGTGCATTCAGTCCATTTACATTTAGGGTGATTATTGATAGGTATGTACTTATTGCCATTGCTGGCTTTAGATTCGTGGTTACCAAGGGTTCAAGGGTTGCTTCTTTACTATCTAACAATGTAACTCAACTTTCTTGTCAAGTTATTGTAAACACAGTCTGATGTTTCTTTCTTTCTCTCCCTTCTTATTCCTCCTCCTCCATTCTTTGTATAATAGGTGTTTTATTATTTCCCTTTAGTTAGTATTTGGATGGTCTGCTTTCTTCGCTAAGATTTTATTTTCTCTGGTGACATCTTTTTAGCCTTAGGTGTGCTTCCATCTAGAGCAGTCCATTTAAGATGTCCTGTAGTGGTGGTTTATGAGAGGCAAACTCTCTCAACTTTCGTTTGTCTGGAAATTGTTTAATCCCTCCATCATATTTAAATGATAATCGTGCTGGATACAATATTCTTGGTTCGAGGCCCTTCTGTTTCATAACGTTAAATATATCATGCCATTCTCTTCTGGCCTGTAAGGTTTCTGTTGAGAAGTCTGATGATAGTCTGATGGGTTTTCCTTTGTAGGTGATCTTTTTTCTCTCTCTAGCTGCCTTCAATACCCTGTCTTTATCTTTGATGTTTGCCATCTTAATTATTATGTGTCTTGGTGTTGTTGTCCTTGGGTCCCTTGTGTTGGGAGATCTATGAGCTTCGGTGGACTGCGAGACTACTTCCTTCCCCAGCGAGGGAAAGTTTTCAACAATTATTTCTTCAAAGACACTTTCTATCCCTTTTTCTCTCTCTTCTTCATCTGGTACTCCTATAATGCGAATATTGTTCCGTTTGGATTGTTCACACAGTTCTCTTAATATTCTTTCATTCCTAGAAATCCTTTTATCTCTCTCTGCCTCAGCTGCTCTGTACTCCTGTTCTCTGTTTTCTATTCTATTAACAGTCTCTTGCATCTCATCCATTCTGCTGTTAAGCCCATCGATTGCTTGTCTGATTTCTGCATTGTCTTTCCTCAGTTCCCTCACTTCCTCCCTCAGCTCTTGCACATTTCTCTGTAGGTCCATCAGCATGGTTATGACTTTTATTCTGAATTCTTTTTCAGGAGCTGTGCATTTCCATCCCTTCAGACTCCCTCTCTGGGGTTGTCTGGTTGATTTTGGTCTGAACCATATTCCTCTGTCTTTTCATGGCTGTATAATTGGTCACTGATAGTTGCCACGTATGTCAGCTGGGCTCTTTAAGACTTTAAAAAGAGAAGGAAAAAAAAGAGAAAAAAAAAAACAAAAAAAGAAGAAAGAAAGAAAAAAAGAAAAAAGAAAGAAAAGAAAAAACAAAAACAAAATAAAAAACAAAAAACAAAAAAAATGCCCACCGGACGTAGATTCTGTGGGAATGTTGTAGGTGGCGCTATTGCCCCACTATTCCACAGCTGTGACTGAGCCACTCCACAGGGCCCTTTATTGCTCTGGCAGGGGTGGGAACAAATAGGAGTTTGTTGATCTCATTGAGAAGTATAAGTATGGCTATGCTTCCTCAGTTGCCAGCTAAGGCATCTGAAACTCCCCAGGACTCCCAGCCTCCTGGGCTGAGTGTGCTGAGGCGATCTGGCTCCTCTGCTGGGCTCCTGTCTCTTTAAAACCGCTGAAGAAAGCACGCGCTTTTTTTTTTTCCTTCCCGGGAGCCGGGTGCAAGCACCCTGGCGCATTCCCTGCTCAGATCCTGCCCCTCTGTCTCTCCAATCTCCGCTGCACTGCGCAATGTGGGTCAGCGCTCCCCGCGCAGATCACCGGGGCTGGCTACTTCGTGGGGTGTACTTCCACTCCCTCCCGTCTATGAATCCTCTCCTCCCACCAGTGCGCTGGGTTGGGGGAGTGCTCGGGTTCTGCCGGGTCGTAGCTCCGTATCTTACCCGCCTCTTGGGGTGCCGAGTGCTCTCAGGTGTAGCTGCACGCTGTGCGCTTTCCTGTGTATTCTCATCTCTCTTTTAGTAATAGATGTATTTGCTTTGTTTTCGTAGATAAATATAGTGTTGGGAGGAGATTTCTGCCACCCTGCTCACACCGCCATCTTCCCGGAAGTCTGAAAGCCAACTTCTTAACAACAAAATGGAAACTAGATGCTGGTGCAATAATGTCTTCAACATCATAAAAGAAAATAATTGGTAGTTACGATTTCTGTATTAAAAGGAAATACCTTTCAAGAACGGAAGCAACAACAAAAATTTTTCAAGCAATCAAAATTTGAATTAGTTTGCTACCATTAGGTCTTCCCTAAAAGAAATTTCAAGAGAGAAACATCAATAGAAAGAATGTAGTCTCTGAAGCAGTTTGAGATACAAGAAGAAATAAACAATAAACAGGGTAAACATAATGACCTTTGCAAAAATTAGAGTAATATCCTCAGAATTAAAAAAATACAGAATTGTATAACAAATGCATGTAAATGAAAATGGCAGTAAGTTACCTGAATTGTCCATACAGGAGAATGAAGGTATTGTTTGATGTTAGATTTGAATAAGTCAAAGATTCATTTGTAATTTCTTATTTTAATTATAATGTAAGTAATTTTAAGTGTAATTCCATTTATAAAAAAGAACCAAGTGTATATCCCCAAAATTAGAAGAGGTTAAACAAAATGTAATAATAACAATTACTGCAAAAGAAGGCAAAATTAGAAAGAGAAACTAGAATTGGTGGAACAAATAGAAAGCACAAAATGAGACGGTCAAAATTAAATGTGTCATTAATTACATAAATGTAAGTAGACTAAAAACTCCAGTTAATAGAAACCAATTGTCAGGCAGCATGAAAAAGAAATCCTACTATACTATGTTTTTGAGAGAGATCTAAAACAAGAACATAGAAAAAATTGAAAGGGATGGAAATGGATATACTGTGTTAATATTAATCAAAAGAAAGTTGATATAGCCTTATTAATATCAGGCATATTAGAATTTAAGGCATAAAAGCATTATTAGAGATAAAGAGTCACTCCATGATGGTAAAGTAAGTCATTCAGCAGGTAGGTATGTTTGCATGTTTCTAATAATGTGGCCTCAAAATATCTAAAGCAAAAAATGGCAGACTACAAGGGAAAATGAACAAATGTACAGTGTAAAAAATTTTAACAAACCTCTCTTCAAACTGATGGAATAAACAGACAAAAAATGGAAGAAAATAGAGTGTAACTGAAGAATGCAATAAATATCAAAATCCAAAGAACGTAGAAGGAAGAAAGTAGAAATTAACGAAATTGAAAACATACAGACAATAGAATCAACAAAGCTAAAATTTGCTTCTTTGAAAGAAAACAATGTAATTGATTAACTACTGTTAAAACTGAGCAAAAAAAAGAGGGCATAAATAACCAAAATCAGGAACCCAAAAAGAGACATTACAGAGACTTTAGATATTTTTAAAGGTAATGAGAATATGTAACAAATAACTTCATGCCAAAAAATTTGGAAATTTAGAGTGAATGGACAAATTCTTAAAGATAAATTATTCAAAATGACACAAACAAATATGGAAAACCTGGAAATCTTGTAAGTAAATAAATTAAATCAGTTTTTCAAAATTTCCCCTCATAGAACCTCCAAATCCTGATGGTTTCATCAGTGAATACTTCCCATGTTGAACAAGAAATGTAGCTTTACACCAACTCTTCTGGAGAATAGGAAGAGAGCATACCCCACCATTCACTTTATAAGGATAACAGGGAATAATATAAGAAGCAGAGCAATCTTGGCCATGACAATAAATGCAAAAATCCTAAGCAAAATATTAGCAAATTGAATCAAGCATTATAGGCATAATATTTTATATTATAAAAAACCAAGTTGTATTTATTCAAAAAACATTAAGTTGTGTTTAACATTAGAGAATGTCATACAATATTTCAGTATATGTAGAAAAAGTGGTAAAATTGAATATCCATATATAATGAAAACTACCAAATAAAAAATAAACAGGGACTTTCTTAATTTGACAAAGGCTATATACAAAGGACTTAAAAAACATATTTAATGGAGAAATATTGAAACTTTCCCTTTGATATTTGCTACATGATGAAAATGTGAAGTATAAACCCATATTCTTTATTGAACTGTAGATAGAACTATCATCCAACAATCCTACTTATGGGATTATATCCTAAGGAAATGAAAGTGGGATAATGAAAAGAGATGTGCTCTGCTATATTTATTGCAACTTAACTCACAACAGCCAAGATATAGAAACAACGTATATGAGCAGATGAACAGGTAAAGAAGACATGGTATGTGTGTGTGTAAACTTTATATATATGCTTTACCGAATTGACTATATATATAATGGAATGTTATTTAGGCAGGAAAAAGAAGGAAATCCTGCTATTTGCAAGAACATGGATGGACCTTGAGGGTATTATGCTAAGTGAAATGAGTCAGACAGAGAGACAAATACTATATTGTATCACTTATATATAGTATCTTTAAAAAAGGTCAAACTTACAGAAACAGAGAGTAGAAATGTGGTTACCAAGGGCTGGTGTGTAAGGAAATTAAGGAAAGGGTTTGTAAGAGGGTACAAACTTTCAGTTTTAAGATGAGTAGGTCTAAGGATCTAATGTATAAAATGGGGACTATAATTGATAACACTTGATGGTACAATTGAAATTTGCCAAAAGAATAGAACTTAAATGGGCTCACCCAAATAAAGAAACAAATGAATAAGTGAGGTGATGGATATGATAATTAACTAAGTGGAGGAATTGTTACACAATGTATATGTGTATCAAATCATAACAATGTACACTTTCAATGTCTTATAATTTTATCTGTCAATTATAGCTCAGTAAAATTGAAAAAAAAGATCGTATTTCAGTATTTACCTGGAATGCTAGTTATATACACTAATGTCCTCTGTCACCACAGTACTAAGACACTCAAAACACCTTAAGCTAAATGTATTCATCTAAGGGGGAGAAAAGTACCTTTCCTGAAATTTTTTTTATTTTTCCAAGCTATCATTTAATGTAAACTAATTATACAATTTTCTTCATGGGGACCTAACATTATTTCTTCATTTGAAAATAAACATGCTTTTCCAGGAGAAAATAGACTCTTTTTTGTTTTTAATAAAAATGGTCCTTGACCTTACTGATAATCTGTTGTAAATAAGTGACTTTAAGGAAGAAAAGAAGATGAAGTAAAACAAAAGTGAAAAAAGGAGTAAGGAAAGAAAAATCAAAATTTCATTATTAGTAATTGATACAAGCATATCTCATTTTAGTGCAGATACTGTGTTATTTACAAACTGAAGGTTTGTGGCAACCCTTTGCCGAGCAAGTCTATAGGTTTCATTTTTTCCAACAATATTTGTTTACTTCATTTCTCTGTTTCACATTTTGGTACTTTTTCCACTGTTTCAAACTTTTTCATTATTCTTATAATATTTATTATGGTGATCTGTGATCGGTGATTAGAACTTGCTGAAAGCTTAGATGATGATTAGCATATTTTAGCAACAATGTGTTTTTAAACTTTTTTATTTGAAAGTTTATATGCAATATTGGTTTCAGATGAACAATATATTGATTCATCAATCATATACATTATTAAATGCTCACCAGGATAAATGTAGTACCAATAACATTTTGTAATTAAGGTGTGTACATTATATTTTTAGACATAATACTATTGAAAACTTAATAGACTGTAGTGTAAACATAACTTTGATATGCACTGGGAAACCAAAAAATTCATTTGACTTACTTTATTGTGACACTTGCTTTATTGCCATGTTCTGGAACCGAACCCTCAGGATCTCAGAGGTGGGCCTGTGTGGGAAATTTAAAAGAATCTATAGCGAACTAGAGGCAGTAGATCAGTTTAGCAAGATTGCTGGAGATGAAATCAGTATACTACAACATCCTACCATAATGTTTTAAATGGGGTTGCAAAATTCAACCAGTAAAATGTGAGAGTTCACCTCTGGTGAGGTTAATGTAAAGTAAAACATTTCAGGTCATCTGTATTAACATACAAAGTACAGAATAAAAATGATGAAACGTATGCTTTACCCGATTGACTATACACAGACCCAAGAAAGTCCCACAGAGCCACAAAGTGAAAGCAGTCACTGTCTGTGTCCTTGCCCCCAGAAGACACAAACTTCAGCCAACATACATATGCGAATGGAGGCAAGACAGAGAACTCAAACGCCAGCTGCTTTATTTCCAAATTTGGGTTATTACAAAGCATGTTATTGTAGAGTTTTCCTGTAGAAATCCAGAAACAAACAGAAAAGGAAAGAAATCATGCCATTATAGGGGCAAGTATACCAAGTACTGAAGACCACAAATCTAACGAAAGATGTACAAAATCTCTTTGGGAAAAACTACTACACTGTTGGATTTAGGGGCAAGATTCCAAATAATGAGCTTAAGTCAAGTCAACTAATTAAAAAGGTCACATATGCAGGACCACACAGAGAGAGCTGAATGGAGATGCTTTCACAATCTGCCAGAATGCTAGTATCTAGCATATGGCAAGCCTGGAAGGCAGATGTGAACTGAGAGGCCACATTTGGACAATAAAGTCCAGCCAGAAGGAAAGATCTGGATGTCAGCGAGGCCCTGACACCTAAAGATGCTCCATCAGATGGCACCCACACCAAGAGGACCTAGAAATGCCAGTGTTAGCCAGTGCCTGACTCCAGTTCTGCCCAGGAGGGATTCAAGGAGAAGGCCAGGTCAGAAATCTCTGTCGTGCACATCTTCTGAGAAGAGTTTTTGTAGCATTATGCTGAGGCCAAGACTGTAAGATGAAAAGAACTGCTATTCAGCCCCAACTGTACTGATGCTGAGCATGAAATTGTAGATTGAGGACTCAAGAAGTAAGTACAGTCAGGCTCGCGTAGGGCAGAGGTGGGTTTTTAGGTGTGTGCCTATCACCAGTCGGGTTATGTCACTTTCAGTGCTTTGAGGAGTCATGTTGTGTTTGGGGAAAAAAATGTTTCTTAGTTTTCCAGACTGGGGAATTAATTAAAGCTATAGAATCCAAGAGCTTTCTGGAAGGAAATTTCGGAGCTGACAAATGAAAGTAAAACGAAGGATACAACAAAATCACTGCCACTGTTGGTGAATCGGGACTTAGGACTTGTGAAGCCTCTTTGCCACATTGCATCATATTTGGAGCAAGCCTATTATGACCCAGACACACAAACAAATATGCAAGCACTCAAACAATTACCTTTCTTCATTCATGAAAATTTTAGACTGGCACTTTGGCCAGCAGAAACAGGTTAGTGCTCTCTAAAACTTGGAATGCGCTATTTTGGAAGGCATGTGGTGGAGGTCACTGGGGCTATGCATGCTGAATGGGATGAGGGATTGCTCCCTAAGTTCGGTCTACAAAATGTATGGGTTTCTTCTTAGCAGTATGGGTCGGGCCGCTCATTGTACAGATGTGGAAACTGAGGCACGCAGAGGAAAAGGAACTTGGCTGAGATTATCACGGGAATGAGTGCTATAACAGAACTACCTTCATCTGATGTCAAACAGTATATACACCTGTTTTCCTGCCTAAGTATCTTCAGAAGTAATCCTAAATCCTACCTTGGGGTTCTTCCTTAAAAGAATAAGTCTAGACTTCCCTCATTAAAATTATCAAGAAATGTGAAACCAGATAATAGTATCTGAACCCGTTTAAAATATAAAATGCTGTCTCAAACAGCGACATGATGTGAGTTTTTGGATACATCTTGAAAGAGTTCTAAAAATTTTGGTTATTTGATTCAACTGAAAATGTCTTGATACTTGGACTTGAAAATTAAAGTGAAAACAAAACAAACTTCCGTCCTACCCCCAGCCTGGTTTTAAGCTCACAGTTCTGTTTCAACACTTAGGCAATGAGTCACCCAGCAGGGTATCCTTAGGGCATTTCTAATATCCTTTAATTCAAGCTCGCAAGGGTTTATATGGTGTAATGCCTAAGAAGCCGATTATTCCCAGGTATTCCTGTGCTGAAAAGACTTGCTGTGGAGATATGTGGTCTTGTCCACTGAACACTACCTGCCTTCCTAGCTGAAATGATACCTACCTTCCACTACCACTGAACATGAAGTTTAGTGTAGTAGTGTATTTGGAGATGTGCTCCCAGTTATCAAGAATTATGATTAGGGTGACTGGGTGCTATGGACTGAACATTTGTGTCCCCCAAGTTCATATGTTGGAGCCTAAACCCCAGTGTGATGGTATTTGGATGGGGGTTTGGGGAAGGTAGTGAGTCATGTGGGTGGATCCTTCACGAATGGGGTTAGTGCCTTTATAAGAAGGGGCACTAGAGAGCTTGTGTGCCTCCATTCTCTCTCTGTCTTCCCTCTCTCCCTCCCTCCCTCTCTCCCTCCCTCCCTTAATTTGTCTCTTTAGCTCTGCCACTGAGGATACAGTGAGAAGGCAGCTGTCTAAAAGCTGGAAAGTGGGTCCTCACAAAACACCAGATCTATTGGCACCCCTCATCTTGGACTTCTCTGCTTCCAGAGCTGCAAGAAACAAATGTTTGTTGTTAAGCCCCCCAGTTCATGGTAGTTTAGTTTTTCCGGAACTAAGACACTGTGGAAGGAGAAAGAGAAATAGGAGGAATGTAATTAAATTGGCCACCATCACAGGAGACTGTTGCTCAATACTGGGGGAATTTTGAGAAGCCATATGAAGTTGTCTTAGAAGGGTACATGTGGAAGGAATAAAGACACATTTACCTATCAGCTCCTGTCTTCTTTAGTCAAGGGATATTCTGAGAAGCATTACCTCTCCTATACTCCTGGGTTGTGCAAGTGTAAATGCCAAGCCTTAGCATAGGACCTGCACAAAGCTGACTGACTCTCATACAGATCTGGTTACCACCAAGATGATTTGCAGTGTTGCACATGAGGAGTCCAGTACACCTTCCTTTGGGCACCTGCTACTTTATTGTGTAACGTCTTTGCATAGGTTTACATGCTAGTGCCAGAGTAGACAAAGGCACTTTGAGGTCTGTGTGCCTAAGATCCTGGGCCTTCTCTGTGCTTCATTTTCTCCTCTGTACAATGACAAGGTTGGATTAGTCCAGGGCTACAAGCTTAGGTAGTCGTAGAGACTAGACAGGTGAATCATGACTAAAGCAGGCCAGGTTTGTATCAGAGTGGTGTCTGGGTTAAATCATATTTTTTTTCTACAGACATGATTTCTTTGAATGTTAAATACATAGAAACTGCCCTTGCATCTAAACAGAAATTTTTTCTCTCTCTTCATTCTTGGAGAAACAAGCTCAACTGGTCCATCATGTATTCTACTTTTGATATAAACATGTTTACAGTATGTATTACAGCATGGTCTCAAGGAATGAGACAACTCTTCATGGCCCTCAGGCTGAGGAGACTTCAGAGGTAATGAGGACATTGGTGAACCTAGAAGGGGGCAGCTAATACTCACATTGTTCCCACTGAATCCAGGATTATCAAAATCTTCGGAATTTTTTATGAGAATCCAGGAAATACAGATTTTGATCTGTAATTTCCTAGTTTTTAAATGTTAGTATTTCCTTCAAATTAATCTCAAACACTACGCGTGTCAAACAAAACCCTTTTTTAGGCTTATTCTGATTTTCAGGCCACCCATTTGCCAACTTGGCATAAGAAAATTCCCAAAAGACTTTCTGAGTTAAAATACGAGAGATTGCACTCATGACTGCTGAGATCCTCTGTTCCTAGACCCCACTTCTTCTTTTTCTTTTTTTTTATTAAGGTATTATTGATATACACTCTTATGAAGGTTTCACATGAAAAGCAATGTGGTCACCACACTTACCCATATTACTGAGTCCCCCTATGCCCCATTGCAGTCATGTCCATCAGTGAAGTAAGATGCCACAGGGTCAATATTTGCCTTCTCTGTGCTACACTGTCTTCCCCATGATCCCCCCCACACCATGTGTACCAATCATAATACCCCTCAATCCCCTTCTCCCTCCCTCCCCACCTGCCCTCCCACATGCCTCCCTTTTGATAACCACTAGCCCCTTCTTGGAATTTGTGAGTCTGATACTGTTTTATTCCTTCAGTTTTGCTTCGTTGTTACACTCCACAAATGAGGGAAATCATTTGGTACTTGTCCTTCTCCGCCTGGTTTATTCCACTGACCATAATATCCTCCAGCTCCATCCATGTTGTTGCAAATGGTAGGATTTGTTTCTTTCTTATGGCTGAATAGTATTCCATTGTGTATATGTATCACACCTTCTTTATCCATTCATCTACTGATGGACACTTACGTTGCTTCAATATCTTGGCTATTGTAAATAGCACTGCAGTAAACATAGGGGTGCATACGTCTTTTTGAATCTGAGAATTTGTATTCTTCAGGTAAATTCCTAGGAGTGGAATTCCCAGGTCAAATTGTATTTCTATTTTTAGTTTTTTGAGGAACCTCCATATTGCTTTCCACAGTGGTTGAACTAGCTTACATTCCCAGCAGCAGTGTAGGAGGGTTCCCCTTTCTCTGCATCCTCGCCAGCATTTGTTGTTCTTAGACTTTTTAATGCTAGCCGTCCTAACTGGTGTGAGGTGATATCTCATTGCGGTTTTAATTTGCATTTCTCTGGTAATTAGCTATGTGGAGTATGTTTTCATGTGCCTGTTGACCACCTGAATTTCTTATTTGGAGAATTGTCTGCTCATATCCTCTGCCCATTTTTTAATCGGGTTATTTGTGTTTTGGTTGTTGAGGCATGTGAGCTATATATATATTTTGGATGTTAACCCCTTATCGGATATGTTGTTTACAAATATATTCTTCCATACTTTAGGATGCGTTTTTGTTCTGCTGATGGTGTCCTTTGCTGTACAGAAGATTTTTAACTTGATATAGTCCCATGTGTTCAATTTTGCTTTTGTTTCCCTTGCCTGAGGAGATGTGTTCAGGAAAAAGTTGCTCATGTTTATATTCAGAAGATTTTTGCCTATTTTGTCTTCTAAGAGTTTTATGGTTTCATGACTTACATTCAAGTCTTTGATCCATTTCAAGTTTACTTTTGTCTGTGGGGTTGGACAATAATCCAGTTTCATTGTCTTGCATGCAGCTGTCCAGTTTTGCCAACACCAGTTGTTGAAGAGGCTGTCTTTCCTCATTGTATGTCCATGGCTCCTTTATTGTATATTAATTGACCATATATGCTTGTGCTTATATCTGGGCTCTCTAGTCTGTTCCATTGGTCTATGGTTCTGTTCTTGTGCCAGTTCCAAATTGTCCTGATTACTGTGGCTTTGCAGTAGAGCTTGAAGTCAGGGGGTGTAATCCCCCCCACTTTTTTCTTCCTTCTCAAGATTGCTTTGCCTATTTGGTGTCTTTTGTGGTTCCATATGAATTTTAGAACTATTTGTTCCAGTTCGTTGAAGTACCTGTTGGTACTTTGATAGGGATTGCATTGACTCTGTAAATTGCTTTAGGCAGGATGGCCATTTTGACAGTATTAATTCTTCCTATCCATGAGCATGGGATGTATTTCCATTTATTTGTATCTTCTTTAATTTCTTTCATGTGTGTCTTGTAGTTTTCAGGGTATAGGTCTTTCACTTCCTTCATTAGGTTTATTCCTACGTATTTTATTCTTTTTGGTGCAATTGTGAATAGAATTATTTTTGCTAGTTCATCATTAGTGTATAGGAATGCAACAGACTTCTGTGTATTAATTTTGTATCCTGCAACTTTGCTGAATTCAGATATTAGATCTAGGAGTCTAGTAGTTTTGGAGTGGATTTTTAGTTTTTTTTATGTACAATATCATATCATCCTCAAACAGTGAGAGTTTAACTTCTTCTTTACCAATCTGGATGCCTTTTATTTCTTTGTGTTGTCTGATTGCCGTGGCTAGGACCTCCAGTACTATGTTGAATAACAGTGGAGAGAGTGGGCATCCCTATCTTGTTCCCGATCTTTGGTGAAAAGCTTTCAGCTTCTCACTGTTAAGTATGATGTTGGCTGTGGGTTTGTCATATATCGCCTTTATTATGTTGAGGTACTTGCCCTCTATACCCATTTTGTTGAGAGTTTTTATCATGAATGGATGTTGAATTTTGTGGAAGGCTTTTTTGACATCTATGGAGATTATCATGCTACACCCCCACTTCTTTATCCTCATTTAAACAGTCTCATAAATCCTTGTCCAGAACCACAAGTCTATTACCATCTTAGCCCTGTCATTCTGGATCTAACCAGCCTATAAGCAGGCTCTCTGGTAGATCAGTTACTTGTTCTTAAGTTCTAAGAAACTCTGAGATACAAAAGAAACTCGCCGTGAACTGAGAGATCATTTTTCTAGCTGAAGATTATAACTTTGAGCCAAAAGGAAAAGACATCAGAAAGTATAGAAAGTCTGTGTCATGGGTATTGGGCTAATCAAAGGATGTGTTACCACCATGTCAGAATCAATTGTATTGTGTGGTGGGGAGTCATGGGCCACTGGACGGACAGAACTCAAACCCGCTTCAAACTGTCCTTTTGCTCTTGCCATCTGGGACACCTGTGTCTCCTCCAGCAACTTATCCAGATCATTCCTCTTTGTCCCTTTGAAGGACTATAACATGCTGAGACTATGAACACTCCACCCATAGATCATAGGTATATGGAGGAGTCACAGATCACTTGGTTCTCTTTCATATTTATTTTATTTATCAGGTATGAGATACCTGATACAAATTTGATTTCAGATAAAGCAGTGATAGGAGAAAAAGATCATTGACTCTTTTTGATTTTTAAAGAGAAACATCAATGATTATAAAACATGCCAAGTTATGTCTTTGCCTCTGGTGCTGGAAGATAGGTCATCAAGGTCTCCATTGTGAATGACAACAGCAGTAATTATAAAGTAGTCAACATTTATGGAATGTGACCATATTTCGGCACCAGGCTAAGTACTTAACATGTATCATTTCATTCTACCTTCAGAATAACCCTAAAGATAAGCACCATTATTGATCCCATTTTACAGCTTAGAAAACTGAAGCTTGGTGAGGTAATGATCTTCCCAGGATCACACATACAGTCCCTTAGTGGAAGAATCAGAATTACACTACCCACCTCACCCCCCGCCCCAAATAAAAGAAGAATCAGGTAAAGAAGTTTATTCAAGGTACAGAACATAAAGAATATATAGCAGCACCATAAATGCATTCATTAATGACATTTACTGCTGACAGAGCCACATAAATACCTCGCTATTAACATTTTCCCTGGACACTTATTTCTGAATGCTATGAGACCGATCTTTTCCCCATCAGCCTTTAGGGATAGAATGGTTGCTGCCACTCACTTACTGGGGAGCTTCCGATCAGCCACAGCCAGAAATGAGATATCCTGGAGCTGGCTTCAAAGCACTGTCTCATTCTGAATGCTAAAATCCTTTTTTCTAGTAATTATGGGAGTCTGTTCTTCTAAAGTCATTTTCTAACTTTTAGTAATACGGCAAAAGGATGAATAATTTAAAGATAATACAAGTTAGCAGAAGACAATTTGCCAGTGAAAGAGAGGCCCTCCTAACAGAAAATAAGCATATCCACCTATTCATCCACCCATTCATTCATACCATAAATGGTTATTTTCTACTCTTCTGCTATGTGTATATCAGTGTACTTGTAATGTACTCATCCCATGGCTTATTTCTCTTGCTTTTAATGGTCACATTCCATTCAACCTTTTTCCGTGCCTCCTGCAGCCTGGCACTGCAGGGCTGGACACATATCTTCAGTGGGAGATGGGCTCTTGCTATACCCGTGTAAGATAGATCTGTCACCAGGGAGATTGCCGTTCTCAGTCCAAGCCTAGGCTCAACTTTGAAGTATCCTACCCCGCACGGGGTGCCTCAGGGGGAGGGTAATGTAGAGGTTACATAATCGAGTTCTAGTACCAGCCAGCAATTCTACGCTCTCACCATCTGTGTGATCTTGGACTGGGCTTTAATTTCTGAGTCTCAATGTTCTCATTGGGAAAAGAGGAATAAAGGTCTCATAGAAGTCTTAAATGAGGTTATGCATATAAAACTTCTAACATGATACCTGGTACATGGTACATGTGGGAGAAAAAGGGCGGTTCTGTTTTTTGCCATGTTTTTCTCTGCAGCTGCTATCCACATCTCAGACTGACTTTTTGAACCTAATATTATCTTGACTGTGCGCAGTTTACTTTGCCCATTTTGCTTTCAAAATACTTGCACACACCTTCCATCATTTGGTCTTTTCAATAACCTCTTGACAAAAACAAAGCTGATAATTAATCCTCATTCTATCCACAGAGAAACACCCGAGCAAAGAGGACCAGCATTGCCACAGAAGCACCACCTGGTACTCTCTCCTCTGTCCAGCACAGTCTTCCCCATTGTTTAGGTGCAAATGGAGAGAATGTAGAACTTTCCAGGTGCTTTCTCTTAAGGCTGCTCATGGCCTGCATTTCCAAGTATTGGTCAGTCATTTTTATGGCAAATGTTCTTCTTTCAACCTTCCAACTTGTAATAGAGTAAGGAAGATCTTGGTTGGTGGATGAAGGAATAACAGTAGAGGCAATGACATTATCTTTTGTACCATGAATCACAGACCGCCCTAAGACCACTTGACTCATGACACCTCGTCCACCACACAGTCCCCTGCTTAACAAACCACAATGGATCGTTACCACATCCAGCCCACACCCGTTTCCCTACAGGATATTCAAGAATCTCATCCTTTGGTTCCACCATGTCCGTCTCATTTTAAGTCTCACTTAAAGATCATCAGCCTGAGCTGCTAAACTTTCCTTGCAGGTACTGTTGACCAGGCCTCAGGGTCACTGTTTATGGTGTCTCTAACATCTAGGATGTCCTTCCTTGCTCCTTCACCTTCTCATTATGCAGATTTTGTACATCCTTCACGTTAAAATGAATTAGAGATGTATACCAGAATGCTACCTAGTCATACAGTTTTAATAAACTGTACCTTTATTTTCCCTTAAAATGTGTGTCTCTCTTTGACACATCCAGCCCACATGACTGCCTCCTTCCTTTGGACTTGAACAAGAAAACTATTTCAATTGTATGTTGTAGGTGCAAAGCTTTGATGGTAGTTTTCTTCTTTTGTTACTGTCAATATTTTGGTGCTAGGCATGCTCACCTAAGCATAGCACAGCCTCTCAACTGCTCTCTTCCCCTCCAAGCTCTCCTCCTTTCCTCAATCCTTCCTTTCAACTGCCTCCAAAGCTCTTTGCTTTCAGTGAGAATAAGACCCTATTTTTGCCCCAGATGGAAAACCTGTGGCTCTAGCACCACCTTCTAGAAGATGATGCCTTAGCCCAGCTTTGGAGTCTGCCAGTGCTTGGCTCTAATCTGTCTTTCCAGCTTTCCTTCTTCTAAACCTGCCATTTGCACCTTCGCTAGAATCTTTCTGAAATGCACAATGCTCATTGAACAACCTCATTTATTTATTTATTTTACCATTGCTTTTATTTTTATTGGTGTTACTCTTTTGACTATCACCCCTACCCCCTTTCCCCTCATCCAGATTGTATCCATTTTTAAGGACGTAGAGTAAGTTTTATTTTCTCCATGAACCCTTCTGATCTCACAGAATTATCACCTCCTTTGTCCATGCTCTGATCACATTTGGTATCTTATTGTACCCTTTTGCTCACTCATTATCTTGGAAACGTCTCTAGGTCTGGCCTATGTCTTAATTCTGTTTGTATCAACTTACAGCTTCTTGCACAGTTTTTGATTGAATTTTAGGGAGAGGAAGGAGGACTACTGGAGGAAGAAAGTTTCTCAATCAATGCCATTCAGACTGTGCACAATTAACAAATGTGGCATGTGTGTAAATGCTGATTAGATCAGCAAGCAGCAGGCTGCCCCAGCCCTTTAATGTCTCCTTAGAGATAGACATTTATTAACTGTGCCCTTCAGAAGAGTGTAAACTTCATAGAGTTCTCAGTGAATGTTTACAAGGCACACAGTGAGCCCAAAGGAGTTACTCAAATCCTTGTTCCTTTTCTCTTACCTCTCTGCCCACCACTCCATGCTGCCTCCCCTCGCCCTAACCCACGGGGTAGCCAGGGGCAGGCAGGAGACATCAAATGCCTAATGAATCCAGTGTGCAGAAGGAGCTAACTTATCGGTTCTTTGTCAAGGCAGATCTCGGAGGGCAGTGTTCTGTATTATAAACAACGAGAAAGCCCATGTAGCCTTGCAAATTAGGCTGGCCTCTGCTAAGTCTGGTCTTTAAGAAATCAGGCAGAAAATGAGCAAGAAAACCCCTGGAAATGAAAACTGTAACTTCTAACCCAAGCACTGCATGGGGCCCTGAAGGAAAACTCAGAATCATGGGGAAATTTTCTGTAGAAGTTGGTATTTAGTGCAAAGAATAGCAGAGAAATTAAGGATCAACAGTGTAGAGAGGGTGGGGTTATATTTATAACCTGGCACGGTAGATGATTTCGGTGTGTTTGCCAAGAGCGTGAGTAAATGAGCCATGTTTTTTTTTCATTGTTTTGTTTTGCTTTTTTCCTTGGGTAGTGCTCATTCTTCTAATCAATATAGGTGAGGCGCAAATCCATGGTGATGGATTCCCAGTGAGCATTTTGTACAATGTGACCCTGTACCATCCACCGTCTACCCTGACAGAGTTGAATGGACTAAAGGTGGGCACCTGACTCAAGCTAGTTGAAGTCAGGACTTGGTTAGAGTCAATGTTTATTTAGAGTCAGTTTAGAGTTAGAGCTGAACATCACACTTGAAGGCCACCAATGGCCATAAAATTCAGCGTGGCTGCAGGACCAGAGTAAGATATTCCGCAGCAAGAGAATGGTGAAGATGACACTCAGAGAAGAGAGAAGGACTCCCTGGAGCACCCTGGTGTGCCCTCACCTCCGGCCCCAAGTTTCCCCATGGCTTAATCTTCCACCATTGATAGCTTCTTCCTTTACATTCAGGCAAGAATTTGTTAGGCAGAAAGGCAGACATGAGTGGGGTGGAGAGAGAATAAAGCCAGTAAAGCTCACTAAAGGGGACTCAAAGAAATAGTCAGACAAAACCAGAGAGCCAGAAAAGACTCACAGCGTAAATTAGTTGAAGTTTTAAGGACCAGGAGTGACTTGGAATGTCCAGATGCTCCCCAGATGAAAAACAACTTCCCAGATGAGAAGCTTTCAAACACAGACAATCCCCAGATAAAGAAAACATCAGAGCACAGACACAGCAAACATCAGAGCGTAGCCCTTGTCTCATTTCACCAATGAGACCAGGCCTCCAAGGCCAAAGATCGTCAATCCAGGACTTCTCTGCCCTGCCAAAAACCCCATAAAAAGAAGCCTCACAGTAAGCAGTCTGTCTTTGTTCTGCCTTGATTCTGGCCCATTCCTACCCTGGAGTATAGTCAAATAAAACTTTCACTCTGCTTCGTTGTTGGGTCGCTGCCTTTCAATTCTTACGGTGAGGACAAGAACTGAGGAGAATAAACTCAACCTGTAACAAATTCATTTTCAAAAAAGGGAAATATCACAAAAACAACCTAATTTTGTCTAACATTAAGGAAATCATAATGCTCAGTAGAAGGTTAGGCAGCCATTAAAAAGGATGTTTACAAAAGGTTTTTAGTAATCTGGAGAAATGCTTATAATGTCAAGTAGAAAACGAAAGCCAGATGAAAAATTGTTTATATATAGTGTGAGCTTAACCACATTAAAACTTTCATAAAATTATGTGTAAAAACACATAGAAAAATAACCCCCAAATATAAACAGCAGCTGTTTCTGTTATTTTATTGTTTTTATATTTTCAAACATTTTTCTAATAATTTTGTTGCTTTTATAATAGAAAAGTCCAATTTTATTTGAAAACATATTTTTTATTGCCTAGTTTTATACATTATCAGCTATGCTTGGAATTTAAAACAAAACCAACTGAAAGATCACAGAATGCTAATATTGCAAGAAATCTTAGAAATTCTTTAGTCCAGGGTTTTAAAATATTTTTTTGGAGTCACAGATATCTTGGGAATCTGATGGAAATTTTGACTCTTCTTGAACAAATCAATGTGTGTATAAAAGTAAATCTCTTAGGATGCTTTAATTGTAAGTTACAGAAAATAGTATGACAAGTTTAACTAAAAGGAAATTTTGGATTCAAGTAACCAAAATGTCTAGGAGTATCTGGCTATAGGTGATCTAGTAACTCAGCAGTGTAACAGAGACCCAGATATTTCTTCTCCATTTCTGCTCTTCCTTCCCCAGATTAAGTTCACCCTAAGGTTCACTCATCTTGGGGTCTCAGGATGGTTGTCATAAGTTTCTGGGGTTTCATACTTAATCATTTATCCCTAACAGGAAAGAGAGAGTCTTTGCCCAGCATGCCCAGCAGAATATCCTGTGATCCTCAAGCTGACTGGTCAAACTGAGTTTTCATGCCCATTGCTGCATCAGTTACTGTGGCCAGGACAGCCAAATATGTGACAGGCTTAGCCTAGGTCAAATGGGTGCCACCCAGCCTACCCCACGTCATATTCACACCCCAGTAGAAATTAGACTTAATGTCATGGTGTTCTTAGTACATGCAGGGCGATCTCAGGCTAGACTTTGTCTATATTCTAAGGACAACAGAAAGGCACAGAGATTTGTAACCTTTCTAAATCATTCCCAGTGAAAACCAGGTGGATGGATGAATGGAATACTGAAAGTTCAGCAAAACAATTTGGGTGAATGTGAAAAATGAGCACCACTGAAGGTTAAGGGCAGTGAAACCTGAGCAAGAAAGCTCACCTCTGATGTTCCAGCTCCTGAACCCATTTACCTGGATGAAGCTCTGACTTGTCACCAAGCCTTCCCCATTGTGTGCCAATGAGTTTATGTGTACACCTCCTGGAGAGATGGGTTTGCTCCTTCTTTCCGAGTAGATAACAATAATAACAACAAACATATTAACAATGGTGGTGGTGGTGATGATGATGGAAACAATAAATTTATTAACCCGGACTGTTTTGGTTGCAGTAATAGAAACCCTGCTTAGCATATCTTAAGAAGAAAAACAGATTTATTGGCTCACTTACCCACTGTGTACAGTCACAGCGGGAACCAGGGTTCTGCATCTTCAGCTCTCAGACAGCTCTACCAGCAAAGGTAGGCAGGATTGTTTCAAACAGGTCAAGACTGGTGATTCTAGCTTGTATAACTCTGGATGGTTGAACTGTTCACAGAGCGGGAGGACCAGGTTTGGGGGTGATGATCATGGATTTGGAATTTGACTTAGTGATGCTTTAGAGACCCTAGGGAAGTACATAAGGTCTCTCTAAGCAGGGATGTTTAAGCCAGAATTGGAAGGATGAGCTGACCAAGTGCAGGAGTGGCCAGGGGGAGAGGAGAGGGCATTCTGGGAAAAGGCCTCAATCAGGATAAGGCTTAGAGCATCTGAGGAGCTGAAAGAAAGGCTGTGTGGCTGGAAGGTAGTGAGTAAGGAAGAGAGCGGTGCAAACTGAGGTAGTGGGGGGAGAAGAACCCAACACGAGTTGACCTAACCCAACTTAGGGCTTCATATACCACAGTTCACAGCCCTGGGAGAGAGAGAGCCTCTTCCCTGGGAACTTGGGTGGAGAGGATGACCACACTCAGACCTGCTCAGGACACATCACCATGTCTGATGGTGGCAGAGGAACGGGATCATTTAATGGACTATCTCTAGAGTTTGTGATTATCCCAGAGGTGGGAGGGTCAATATCTATGTTCTCCACAGGAATAGTTCCATTGACTATTATTTGAAAAAGGTTAAACAATGCGGGGCAGGCAAAACAAACATACAAACTAACCTCAAAACTGTTCTCTGCATTGATAATCTTTAGGATCATAATAATAGTAACGGTTAATCATAATGCATTTTATTAGTTGCTAATGATGCGCCAGAAAACATGATAAGCACTCATATTATCTAATTTAAACCTGCCAATGATCTTTTGAGCTAGCTATTAGTAGTTCCTCTGTTACAAAAGAGGAAACTGAGACCCAAAAAAAGGTTAATTAGCTGCCTGGGATCACACAGCTGGTAAGCAGCAATGCCAGAACTAACACCCAGCTCTGGGCTGTCTGCCTGGGGAGCCTCGCTCTTAACTGCTGGGTACCTTGTACGTGTCTTAAAAGGATTCTAAACCCTCTTGAACTTCACTTTCAGTCAGTTCTCCATGGTGTAAGGAAGGGTAGAGTATGGAGGCAGTGAAAACACATCACTCAGATCTCTGTCCCAGGCGCTATGCCTGCATTGGTGACAAAGCCACGCCTCCCACGGTCGCTCCCGCGCAGTGACTGAACAAGACAGACACTACGGCAGGCGCGCCCCCGGGAGGCGCGGGGCTCTCTGACGGGCAGCTTTGGTTGGTTCAAGGACTCCACGCAGCTTTGCTAACTTACTTGGAATGAAAATGCAGGCTAAGGCTCTTCCACTCAACGAAATTTCCCTCCTTCCTCTCTTCCTTTTTTCTTCTCCTATCCATAGGGACAGACCTGCCCGGCCCTCTACTATCTCCCAGCCTTCATGTACACCACCCTCCTAAAATACCTGATTTTCCTAATCTCTTACAGGTCTAACCTGTTGTGTTATTTTGCCTTAACAAAATACCACAGACTGGGTGTCTTAAAAACATAAATACATAGTCCCACAGTTCTGCAGGCCAGAAGTCCAAGATTGAGGTTTCGGCAGCTTGGTTCCTTCTGAGCGCTGTGACAGAGGCTCGGCTCCAGGCCGCTTTCCTGGCCTCTGGTAGCGTCAGGTGGTCCTTGGGACTGTTGGTGGTCTTTGTCCTGTGTCTTTATATCATCTTCCTTCTGCATATGTCTGTCTCTATGTCCAAATTTCCCCACTTTATAAGGACACAGTCATACTGAATTAGGGCTCACCCTAACGACCTCATCCTAACTTGATTATCGACAAAGGTCCCACTTACAGAAAAGATCATTTTCATAGGTACTGGGGGTTAGGACTTTAACATATGGGAGGACACAGTTCAATCCACATTTTAGCGTCTGTATTGGAGGACCTGGGCTAACACATATGGGAATTCAGAAGTTTCAATGAATCTGTTTATATTTAAAGCATGTTTCACCTCTCAAGTTACCATTTGGACTAAGTGTATTTTTTTTGTATTAAGGTATTATTGATATACACTCTTATGAAGGTTTCACATGAAAAAACAATGTGGTTACTACATTTACCCGTATTATCAAGTCCCCACCCGTACCCCATTGTAGTCACTGTCCATCAGTGTAGTAAGATGCAACAGATTCACTGTTTGCCTTCTCTGTGCTACACTGTTTTCCCCGTGATCCCCCACACCATGTGTACTAAACATAATACCCCTCAATCCCCTTCTCCCACCCTCCCCACCCACCCTCCCTCACCCCTCCCCTTTGGTAACCACTAGTCCCTTCTTGGAGTCTCTGAGTCTGCTACTATTTTATTCCTTCAGTTTTGCTTCGTTGTTATACTCCACAAATGGACTAGGTGTATTTTTAAGGATGGAAAATCCTGTGTTCTTCAAACTGTAAAGAGCACTAGACATATTTAATCTAATGGAACACAATTATACTAATTGGTTACATTTAAAATTTTCATCAGAAATACCCCACAATATTAATTTTAAAGTATAGCTATTTTAAGGTAGGCCAGAGAAAGGATAATTTAAATTTTCCGTTATTTTGAATGATCATGTGACCTTACTGGGTTTAGTTTTCCTTTTCAACAAACCATGTTCTATGGAATACCATCTTTCTGTGAGCTATAATAGATATTGAAAGGACAGGATTGTGGGTAGTTGAATGGTCATATTTGTTTAGGAAATAGAATGAACCAGGCCTACTTCTTGGAGATTCATTCACTCGTTTGACAAACACTTACTGGACATCTGTGTGCATCAGGGATTGTGCGAAGTAGTGACGATCCAGCCCCAGATAACATAGTGTTCTGGCCCTTCTGGTCATTGTGTCCTCATGTCCTCATGGGCCTTTTATTTAGAAAAGGAGCAATAATCAACAATCAAGTAATTAAATAAATGAGCAAAGTGTGTGAAGGAAATAAAAGATAACAGGTATACCTTGAAGATACTGTCGGTCCAGTTCCAGACCACCACAATAAAGTAAATGCAGAATAAAGCAAGTCAAGTGAATATGTTGGTTTCCCCACGCATAGGCAAGTTGTGTTTATACTGTAGTCTCTTAAGTGTTCATTAGCATTATAATTAAGACAACAATGTATACACCTTCATTAAAAGCACTTTATTGCTAAGAATTCTAACCATCATTTGAACTTTCAGCAAGTTATAATGACTGATCACAGACCATCATAACAAGTATTATAATGATGAAAACATTCAAAATATTGCAAGAATTACCAAAATGTGATAAAGAGATATGAAGTGAACAAATGCTGCTGGAGAAACGGTGCCAGTAGACTTGCCTGACAGAGTGTTGAAACAAACCTTCAATTTGTTAACAACTCAGTATTTGAAGTGCAGTAAAGCAAGGTGTGCCTGTGATGGGATAAGGACAACTGGAATGGGTGGTATGGGTTTCTGATGGAGCCGTGGGAAAGGTTTCCTGGAAGACTGACATTTCAGCTGGAACCTGAAAGGTGAGAGGGACAAGGAGTCAGTCATGCAGAGCTGGAAGAGTGTAGGGAGCAATGAGTGCAAAGGAGGACTCTGAGGCTGGGCAGAGATTGGCTGGTGGGAAGATCTGGAGGTGGGAGAATGTGGTGAGAGCCTGGGGATTGGAGATGAGTGCAGTGGCGGGGACTTGAAAGGTCTGCAGAAGACATCATGACAGGTCTGGTAGGCAGTGCTGAGGAGTTTGCATTTTATTTTAAATACAATGTATATTGGCCTGTTTAAGGCTAAGGTGGGTCCTGTAGTAGTGCAACCTGTTTAACTGGGCTTGTGTCCGAGATTTCGAAACATGATTGACCAAATTGCTCAGCTAATAAATGATACTTGACAGAATGGTTGTGTTCCCTGAAAGACATACTTGGAGATGCTGATTTGTGAATTTAAGGTAGTTGCTACTTTAGGAACACAATTATCCCATCAAAGCAGGCCCCTGGGGCACCAGGTGATCCAAAAGTGGGATTAAAAATAAGCAGAGTGTTTCTATTTGCCATCTCTGAATTTAGGCTGCTGGAATTCATATCCCACTCCACTATTTAATAATTATATCCTCATGTGTAAGATACTTAATCTTGCTTTGCCTAGGTTTTCTTACCTGTAAAATGGAGGATATTATTAGTTATTTCAAATGCTTGTTAGGAGGATTAATGTGAAAATACACATAAAGTTCTTTTAACATAAATACTCCATACTGTTATTGCTATTTTTATCATTAATAGCCTAAATATGTCAATACTTTTTTCTAGTGTCAAGTTTTATTTCTTGATGTTAGTAAGCTCATGCACAAGAGATAAGGTGTCTGGGGAAAATTATTTTAATTGAGTAAACTCATTAAAACAAACACATGCATATACAGTTTTAACAAAATAACAGCAAGTCATTTATATCCCACAATAAAATAAAGAAATGCCATATAATTATCCTTTTCTACATCCCTGATCTCTGTTTTCCTTCCTTTTGCAGAACCACCCGTAGAAAAATCTAACCAAGTTAGGAAATACACTCATTTAGCACTGATTTGCAGATCAGTACTCAAGAGTCAATGTTGTTCCAGGCACTAATACAGGTGTTTCTCCCTCAAGGAGTTTGTGAAGCCCTATAGGTTCCTTCATTCCATTTTCAGCAACAGAGAGTGAACATAGTTTCTCCATTGGTCACCCGCTGAGGATACTGGAGACTTCTGAGCTCAGCATCCTCTGCACAGGTTGGCTTCTTGGACCTAAGTGAGCCTCACTGAAGAAACAGCAGGATTTATCCTGGCTGATGGCATAGGTGAGAAAACTTAATAATGCGAAATGTAAGGAACCCAGTCAAATAATCATTATTTCTCTACTTTGAAACAGAAAACTGAGAATCACTGACATAATTTTGGTCCATTAAAGTTTTGTTTTGTTGGGTTTTTTTTAAACCTGCCTTGCCTAAGTGGATTTAGTGTGGTTTATTATTTTTTTTCCCTGACACTTATCAGCTTGGGAAAAAAGAAAACTTAATTGCAACATTTATGTATAATTGCTGGGTGATGAATGCTTGAGGAATTTTTACTTTGCAGACAC
Source organism: Smutsia gigantea (assembly GCA_032199065.1). Taxonomy (NCBI): domain Eukaryota; kingdom Metazoa; phylum Chordata; class Mammalia; order Pholidota; family Manidae; genus Smutsia; species Smutsia gigantea. Next base: position 826,737 of record JAVSCE010008352.1, on the reverse strand, counting down.
ACCAAAACAAAAAATCAAATCACAATCAACATTTCGGGTGAAACGAGAGAGATCCTCTCCCACATCCTGTGGGTGAGCATTTTTTATTTAATTGCTTCTCCACTTTATTTGTCATTTTCTAAAATAGGCCTCCAAAGAAATCCTCTTCAAACAAGATGTTCTCATGGTCAGGGGTGCAGAGTATATGTGTGAAGTGAAGAAAATCCATCTCTAACTCAGCCTACGTGCCACATAACAGCTGTGTTGTGATCTCAAGAGGCTTACATTTGAGAATAAGACTAATAATGCTTTTGAAATAATTGTGGAATAATACAAGAGATTTGAGATAGTTGAGTGCTTTCTAATGTAGCAAAGACTCTAGGCATTAATTGATTCCTAAAAAAGGATTTGCAATAGAGCTGGAACAATATGACAGGAAATAGCATGTTACACATAACTGTGATTTTCAGTTAGAATTCATAATCGTGTCATGGCTGAGATGAGGTAAGGCAGGGTCTAGATTGGTGGTCCATCAGTCTGACATGGTTGTATTTGCATTTGGTTTGGCTTTGACATATACGTAGTATTTTAGAAATTATGGTAATAGTCCTTTGCCCCATGATCTTACACCCCACATTCCTCATTCATTTATGTGAATTTCAGGCTCCTGGCAGGTATTTGAGTGTGTAGTGGAAAATACATAAGCCATGGACTGATGGGAAGAGGGTGGGGTTACACTAGATGACATTTTAAACATCCTCCTTGATATTCTATGCTCTGAAAACTCAGAAGGAAGAGATAAATATGAACTGTGACAGTAGGGAGGACTATGCAGAGTAGATAGTACTTAAAATAGATGCTCAAAGGGACAAGGTGCACATGGACAGTCAGTGTGGAGGTATCTGGAGGTAGAGCCCAGGGGAAGGGAAGACTGGTCTGGCAAAGGTGGTGAGTGTGTTGACTGTCAGGAAAGAAGATAAGATCATTATGTTGGGTCCAAACTTGATACCTTCAAGGTTAAAGAGGCCAATAGACTTTCCTAACACCACACAGCAGTAATGAATAGAACTGCAACTAGACCTCAGCACTCTCAGCTTTCTTTGACGTTGGTCTTTCCTGGACACCACGCTGTTTTTGTAAAGTTAAAAGTTAACACATTTCAAAGGATAGGGGACCCAATAGATGAAACAATAGCCAGTTTTACTCAGGTCCTTTGGAAAACAGAGCAGGTATGTATAAATATATATTTGTGTACATTGTTGCTAAATTCTTTTTCTCTTTTTTTGCCAAAGTGGCAAATGATTTTCTTAGAGGGTAGGAGAAGTCACATTTATTCTCTTCTTTGGTCATTCCTATTCACACATATCCACCACCACATTATGAAGAGAACAGAAAGAATGATTTATTCTGGGAGTCCTGCCCAATTGCTCAATACACCATTTTTATTTCATTGCTTGATTTATGTACTTGTGTAAGCAAAGGGTCCTGACCATTCCCATGAGTCCCTTCTTTTTCTGAGGTTCTGATCCTTCCTCTCCCATGATATGCAGATGAACCAAACTGTGGAAACACCACCAAGAACTGTGGATTTTTCCCTCTGTCCTGTGGCCAACAGCTTGGTGTCTGAGTTTCTGTAATAATCAAAGGGATTGGTGGGCATGGTATTAAGATTACTTTGCATTGCAAATGATGGAGCACAAATTCATTTGCACCAAAAAAGAATTTACTGCCTCACATAACTAATGAGTTCAAGAGTTTCCATCAAGCATGGCCAGGGTTCAGTGTCAGTAGGACTTGGTCTTGCTCCATCCCTTGGCTCTGACTTGCTCCATGTTGGTGTTACTCTCAGGCAAGCTCTGTTCATGTAGTGGATAGATGACCTAGAGCATCTCCAGGCAGTCATCCTCCCAGCTTCAAGTCCAGACAAAAGAATTTCTCTTTCCCAGTAACCTATAATTGGGTTCCACTGGTCAGGCCTGGGTCATGGGTCTTCTGTTAGATCCAGAAATGCGGTCACCCACAGAATCACCAACAGTGAGAGTATGTATGAGGTGGTTCCCTAGAGGACAGCCACAGTGCTACTACCACCAGAAGAGGTGTGATGGTGACTTTAGAAGGATGAATCAGGATTCTGGGTGTGGGCTTAGCTCTTCTGTGTGATGTGGATAAACCCTATCTTTCTTTGAATCCTCATCAATGTTTTACCTTAAAACTTCATGTGGATCCTACTCCCTACTAAGTGCTTTAATGTAAAAAAAATAATGGTTTTAATTACCAGTTGGCTAGCTTAAACATTCCAGGAGGGGGACATCATTTAAATCCCATGGCTTCAGAGCTCTAGGCCCTGATCTGTGTCCTGGAGACTCCAGCGTGAGAAGCACTGCTTTTTGCAGCTGGCAGATAATAAGGTAGGCTTTTCAGGTTTCTCTGCTCTTTCAAGTGAATTCGTTAAGCCTAGAGAAATAACAACAGGTCAAAGTGGCCACTAAGAGAACAGGTCTTTGGTCAGGTGGCCATGGGTTGGGATCCTGCTTCACCACTGATACCCTCTACGACTTTTGATAAATTAGTTAACCTCTTTGAGCCATGGTTTCCTCATTGGTTAACACCATTCATTTTCATAAATTGTGAAGACTGAATGAGCTAATGCTTGTGAAACTAACACAGTGCCTGGCACATAAGAGAATCTCAGGAGTTGTTAGTATATTGCAATAAATATCATTATTAGTATTTTATATGCACTATATACATAATAAACATTTTAAATGACCTATTTTATTTCTACTAATCACCACCTCATACTGCAGCTTCAAATGGAAGTTAAGGATACATGATAGATTTGTTTTTTGTTTTTCTATGACTTACAACTAATTGAAAAAGACTCAAGATATAAAACAAGGAAGCAGACAAGATTGCCTCTAGAATGGAGAGTTTTTATTTTCATGTTATTAGCATAGACTCACTGTAGTATTTTTCTGCTCTTTAATTCCTACACAGTAGTGATTATTTGCACGCTTATCTTGCCTTTAATGGTAGCTCTCATTTCCTAACCAATTCTTGCACAAAGCAATTAGCCAAAATATATCTTTCTTTCAGTTTTCAGCAGAAAGTCCACCTGCTAAACATTTTTCACACTCTAAATAAAAACAAGTGAAAGAGTGGCAGGAAATAGCTTAACTGAGACAAATTATCAGATAGTTATTGGAGCCTTTTAATTCTAAGAGCTAATGATCATCTCTAGCTTCAGAAATGCCCACCACGTTTGAGATGATAGCTACTATGACAAGAAGGTTGTGGAACTGGTAGAAATAAAAAGACTCTGTAGGACTCCTTTCAGGTAAGCTTTTGAAACCCTAATCTCTTCCAGTTTTAAGGTGTATCTTGGCTATCATCCTTATGATAGCTACGTCCGCTTCTTTTTCCACATAGTGGTTGTGCACCTAAACAAAGTTACACACGGAGGGCTCCTATTTCAAAGATTTATTTTAATTAATTCATTTTTATACATTTTTTTATTGAAGTCTTATTGATATAAACTCTTATGAAGGTTTTTCATGAAAAACAATGTAGTTACTACATTCACCCATATTATGGAGTCCACCCCAATACCCCATTGCAGTCACTGTCCATCAGTATAGTAAGATGCCACAGAGTCACTACTTGTCTTTTGTGTGCTACACTGCCTTCCCTAAGAACCCCCCACACCATGTGTACTAATCATAATCCCCCGCAATCCCCTTCTCCCTCCCTCCCCACCCACCATTCCCCACCCATCCCCTTTCGTAACCGCTAGTCCCTGCTGGAGTTTGAGTCTGCTGTTGTTTTGTTCCTTAAGTTTTGCTTCGTTGTTATATTCCACAAATGAGGGAAATCATTTGGTACTTGTCTATTTCTGCTTAGTTTATTTCACGGAGGATAATACCCTCCAGCTCCATCCATGTTGTTGCAAATGGTAGGATTTGTTTCTTTCTTATGCCTGAATAGTATTCCATTGTGTATATGTACACATCTTCTTTATCCATGCACCTATTGATGGACACTTAGGTTGCTTCCGTATCTTGGCTATTGTAAACAGTGCTGCAGTAAACATAGGGGTGCATATGTCTTTTTGAATTTGAAAACTTGTTTTGGGGGATAAATTCCTAAGAGTGGAAATCCCAGGTCAAATGGTATTTCTATTTTTAGATTTTTGAGGAAACTCCATATTGCTTTCCACAATGGTTGAACTAGTTTACTTTCCCACCAGCAGTGTAGGAGGGTTCCCTTTTCTCTGCATTCTCACCAGCATTTGTTGTTCTTAGTCTTTTTGATGCTGGCCATCCTAACTGGTGTGAGGTGTATCTCGTGGTGGTTTTAATTTGCATTTCTCTGATGATTAGTGATGTGGAGCATCATTTCATGTGCCTGTTGGCCATCTGAATTTTTTCTTTGGAGAAGTGTCTGTTCAGATCCTCTGCCCATTTTTTAATTGGATTATTTGCTTTTTGTTTGTTGAGGTGCGTGAGTTCTTTATATATTTTGGATGTCAACCCTTTATCGGATATGTCATTTATGAATATATTCTCCCATACTGTAGGATGCCTTTTTGTTCTGTTGATGGTGTCCTTTGCTGTACAGAAGCTTTTCAGCTTGATATAGTCCCACTTGTTCATTTTTGCTTTTGTTTCCCTTGCCCGGGGAGATATGTTCATGAAGAAGTTGCTCATGTTTATGTCCAAGAGATTTTTGCCTATGTTTTTTTCTAAGAGTTTTATGGTTTCATGACTTATGTTCAGGTCTTTGATCCATTTCGAGTTACTTTTGTGTATGGGGTTAGACAACGATCCAGTTTCATTCCCTTACATGTATCTGTCCAGTTTTGCCAACACCAGCTGTTGAAGAGGCTGTCATTTCCCCATTATATATCCATGGCTCCTTTATCATATATTAAGTGACCATATATGTTTGGACTCTCTATTTTTTCCACAGGTCTGTGGGTCTGTTCTTGTGCCAGTACCAAATTGTCTTGATTACTGTGGCTTTGTAGTAGAGCTTGAAGTTGGGAAGTGAGATCCACCCTGCTTTATTCTTCCTTCTCAGGATTGTTTTGGCTATTCAGAGTATTTTGTGGTTCCATACGAATTTTAGAACTATTTATTCTAGTTCGTTGAAGAATGCTAATGGTACTTTGATAGGGATTGCATTGAATCTGTAGATTGCTTTAAGCAGGATGGCCATTTTGACAGTATTAATTCTTCCTAGCTAAAAGCATGGGATGGATTTCCATTTATTAGTGTCCTCTTTAATTTCTCTTAAGAGTGTCTTGTAGTTTTCAGGGTATAGGTCTTTTACTTCTTGGTTAGGTTTATTCCTAGGTATTTTATTCTTTTTGATGCAATTGTGAATGGAATTGTTTTCCTGATTTCTCTTTTTGCTAGTTAATCATTAGTGTATAGGAATGCAACAGACTTCTGTGTATTAATTTTGTATCCAGCAACTTTGCTGAATTCATAAATTAGTTCTAGCAGTTTTGGAGTGGATTCTTTAGGGTTTTTTGTGTAAAATATCATGTCATCTGCAAATAGTGAGAGTTTCACTTCTTCATTACCAATCTGGATGCCTTGTATTTCTTTGGTTGGTTTGATAGCCGTGGCTAGGACCTCCAGTACTATTTGAATAGAAGTGGGGAGAGTAGGCATCCTTGTCTTGTTCCCAATCATAGGTGAAAAGCTTTCAGCTTCTTGCTGTTAAGTATAATGTTGGCTGTGGGCTTGTCATATATGGCCTTTATGATGTTGAGGTTCTTGCCCTCTATACCCATTTTGTTAAGAGTTTTAATCATGAATGGATGTTGAATTTTGTCAAATGCTTTTTAGCATCTATGGCGATGATTATATATGGTTTTTGTCCTTGTTTTTGTTGATGTGGTGGGATGATGTTGATGGATTTTCAAATGTTGTACCATCCTTGCATCCCTGAGATGAATCTCATTTGATCATGGTGTATGATCCTCTTGATGTATTTTTGAATTCGGTTTGCTAATATTTTGTTGAGTATTTTTGCATCTATGTTCATCAGGGATATTGGTTTGTAATTTTCTTTTTTTGCGGAATCTTTGCCTGGTTTTGGTATTAGAGTGATGCTGGTTTCATAGAATGAGTTTGGAAGTATTCCCTCCTTTTCTATTTTTTGGAAAACTTTAAGGAGAATGGGTGTTATGTCTTCTCTACATGTCTGTTAAAATTCAGCGGTGAATCCACCTGCCCCAGGGGTTTTGTTCTTGAGTAGTTTTTTGATTACCAATTCAATTTCATTGCTGGTAATTTGTTTAGATTTTCTGTTTCTTCCTTGGCCAGCCTTGGAAGGTTTTATTTTTCTAGAAAGTTGTCCATTTCTTCTAGGTTATCCAGCTTGTTAGCATTTAGATTTTCATAGTATTCTCTAATAATTCTTTGTATTTCTGTGGTGTCCATCGTGATTTTTCCTTTCTCGTTTCTGATTTTGTTTATGTGTGTAGATTGTCCTTTTCTCTTAATAAGTCTGGCTAGGGGTTTATCTATTTTGTTTATTTTTTCAAAGAACCAGCTCTTGGTTTCATTAATTATTTCTATTGTTTTATTCTTCTCAGTTTTATTTATTTCTTCTCTGATCTTTATTATGTCCCTCCTTCTGCTGACTTTGGGCCTCATTTGTTCTTCTTTTTCCAGTTTCAGTAATTGTGACTTTAGACTATTCATTTGGGATTGTTCCTCCTCTTTAAATAGGCCTGGATTGCTGTATACTTTCCTCTTAGAACTGCCTTTGCTGCATCCCACAGAAGTTGGGGCTTTGTGCTGTTTTTATTTCTCTGCATATGTTGCTTGATCTCTGTTTTAATTTGGTCATTGATTCATTGATTATTTAGGAGCATGTCGTTAAGCCTCCATGTGTTTGTGAGCCTTTTTGTTTTTATGTACAATTTATTTCTAGTTTTATACCTTTGTGATCTGAGAAGTTGGTTGGTAGAATTTCAATCTTTTCGAATTTACTGAGGCTCTCTTTGTGGCCTAGTATGTGGTCTATTCTGGAAAATGTTCCATGTGCACTTGAGAAGAATGTGTATCCTGTTGCTTTTGGGTGTAGGGTTCTGTAGATGTCTGTTAGGTCCATCTGTTCTAGTGTGCTGTCCAGTGCCTCTGTGTCATTCCTTATTTTCTGTCTGGTGGATTTGTCCTTTGGAGTGAGTGGTGTGTTGAAGTCTCCTAGAATGAATGCACTGCATTGCATTTCCTCCTTTAATTCTGTTAGTATTTGTTTCACATATGTCGGTGCTCCTGTGTTGGGTGCATAGATCTTTATAATGGTTATATCCTCTTGTTGGACTGAACCCTTTATCATTATGTAATATCCTTCTTTGTCTCTTGTTACTTTCTTTGTTTTGAAATCTATTTTGTCTGATACAAGTACTGCAAGACCTGCTTTTCTCTCCCTGTTGTTTGCATGAAATATGTTTTTCCATCCCTTCACTTTTAGTCTGTGAATGTCTTTGGGTTTGAGGTGAGTCTCTTGTAAGCAGCATATAAATGGATCTTGCCTTTTTATCCATTCTATTACTCTATGTCTTTTGATTGGTGCATTCAGTGCATTTACATTTAGGGTGACTATGGATAGCTGTGTACTTATTGCCATTGCAGGCTTTGAATTCGTGGTTAACAAAGGTTCAAGGGTAGCTTCTTTACTGTCTGAGCATCTAACTTTAACTCATTTATTATGCTGTTATAAACACAGTCTGATGATTCTTTATTTCTCTCCCTTCTTATTCTTCCTCCTCCACTCTTTATATGTTCAGTGTTTTATTCTGTACTCTTTTGTGTTTCCCTTGACTGCTTTTGTGGATAGCTGATTTTATTTTTTGCCTTTAGTTAGTGTTTGGTTGGTCTGCTTTCTTTGCTGTGATTTTATTTTCTCTGGTGACAACTATTTAGCCATAGGAACACTTCTATCTAGAGCAGTCCCTTTAAAATACCCCGTAGAGGTGGTTTGTGGGAGGCAAATTCCCTCAACCTTTGCTTATCTGGAAATTGTTTTATCCCTCCATCAAATTTAAATGATAATCTTGCTGGATATAGTATTCTTGTTTCAAGGCCCTTCTGTTTCATTGCATTAAATATATCATGCCATTCCCTTCTGGCCTGTAAGGTTTTTGCTGAGAAGTGTGATGATAGCCCGATGGGTTTTCATTTTATGTGATCTTTTTTTCTCTCTCTGGCTGCCTTTAATACTCTGTGTTTGTCCTTGATCTTTGCCATTTTAATTATTGTATGTTGTATGTCTTGGTGTTATCTTCCTTGGGTCCCTTGTGTTGGGAGATCTGTGCATCTCCATGGCCTGAGAGACTATTTCCTTCCCCAGATTTGGGAAGTTTTCAGCAATTACTTCTTCAAAGACTTTCTATTCATTTTTCTCTCTTGTTCTTCTGGTACCCTTAAAATGCCAATATTGTTCCGTTTGGATTGGTTGCACAGTTCTCTCAATATTCTTTCATTCCTAGAGATCCTTTTTCCTCTCTGTGTCTCCACTTCTTAGTTTTCCTGTTCTCTAATTTCTATTTCATTTACCATCTCCTCTACCTTATCTAGTCTTCTTTTTAAATCCCTCCATTGTATATTTCATTTCAGATACTGTATTTTTCAGTTTCTATCTCTTTCTTGAAGTCCTCCCTGAGATTTTGAATATTTTTCTGTAGTTCCATGAGCATGTTTATGATTTTTGTTTTGAAATCTTTATCAAGAATTTTGGTAATTTCATTTTCACTTAGCCCTCTCTCTGGTGTTTGAGGGATTTAGGTTTGTACAAGATTCTTTTGCCATTTCATATTTCTAATGATTACTGTTGAATAATAACTTTGTGTAGGCAGCACCCACTAGTGCCCAGAAGCTCTATTCTCTGGACCTGCCCAGCACTTGGAGGAAAGGCAGGGGTTGCAGGCAAGCAGCAAGACTGCCTGCCAGGAGGAAAGAGCTCTTTCCTGAGCCCAGCTGCAGTACCTGCCTCATTTTCCAGAGCCAGTGGACCCAGTGCACAGGGCAAACCCTCCATGTTATGCTCCTGTAGCTGCCATTGGCAGGGCCACCATGTGGCTGGCCTGGCATGATAGCGGTGTCAGCAGGTTTGTGAACAGGTGCTGGCCAGGAGGAAGGAGTGGCAGGCTGCATACCTTAGTGCAGGGCCTCAGCACTGCATCACCAGCCAGGGCGATGGATCGGCTGAAGCTCCTGAAAGATCTCAAGCTACTGGGCTGAGTGTGCTGGGACAACTTTGTCCACCTGTCCTTTCTCCTGAGCAGCAAGCTCTGTGTAATCCTTGTGCCTTTAGTGCCCCTCTAACTTTTGGGAAGTCTTTCAAAGTGTCTGTCTTTCTTTTGTCCCAGAGTGGCCAGTTGTGAGTACCTGTTCTCCACAAGTGGCTGGCATCTCAGTCTCTAAGTATTCTGCCTGTCTTTGCTTTCCATCCCCACTAATCTCCAAAGCACCATGTAATGCGTGTTTGTGCTCCTGGAGCAGATCTCCAGGAGTGGGTGTTCAGCAGTTCTGGGCTTCTACTCCCTCTCTGCTCCTTTTCTTTTCCTCCTACCAGTGAGCTGGGGTGGGGGGCAGGGCTTGGGTCCCACCAGATTGAAGTTTTGCCACTTTACCCTTTTCTATGAGGTCTTCTCTTTTCCCCAGATGTAGGCAGTCTGTTCCAGTCTTCTTTCCAGTTGCTCTTTCAAGATTAGTTGCATTTGCTGTATTTTTGTGTTATATGTGGTTTTGTGAGGAAGTTTCTGCCTCACTTCTCATGCTGCCATCTTTTCTTCTCCTAGTCTCTCTCCCAATAACTATTTAAGAATTGGTTTTTTTTATATTAAATCATTTTGAATGTTCTACTAATCAAATTAGTCATTCATGATCATTTTGGAGTTAGGAATGAATTTTTTAGGCAGGGATATTCCAAACAGTATTCAGTGAGAACCTTCTCTGCCCAGTGTATCACATAAAGGAAGGGATGTTATATAAAATTTAACAACAACCCCTGACTGACAGACCAGTAAGCATTTAATAAATTATAGTTATACTTTTCATTATTAGCAATGGTAGTAAGAGTAGCAGCAGCATTAGATTATCTAGATTTAAATGTCTTATTTTTAAACTCACTAGCTGGGTGACAATGAGTAAGTAGCAAAATTTCTTTGAGTGTCAGTTGGGAGGACTGAAATCAAAGGAAGCTATTAGTCAAGTGTAAAGTGCTCCACAAATGTTTTACAGTTTTAAAACCATACAATGTCATCCCTTTACCTTGAATTACACCTTTCAACATTCTAAGAAAATCTATTCTTTTGATTAGATCATATGTAGAATGCTGGGGTAACATTATATTTAAGGTTGCCAGATAAAATACAGGGCACTCCCATTAAATTGAAATTTCAGAAAAACAACAAATAATTTTTTTAGTCTAAGTATTTCTATCACTAATACCAAAAATTGTTATTTATTTAAAATTTAAATTTACAGGGTATCCTGTAGTTTTTATTTCCTAAGTCTGGCAATCCTACTACTATTTTATGGATAAATTTACAAACTGGGGCATGAGTCCTTCATCTACTATTATTTATACCCTTTTAGATATTAGAACACTGACCAAATAGCCTCTAACTTTCATTTCAAACGTGAGGATTTTATAACTGTAATAAGATAGGGAAGCTGATGGAATCAAACTCCCTTCAAATCCTGTTATCACCACCTCCTGCCTATGTGAATTTGCTTAAGTTAGCCTCTCCAAGCCTAACTATTATTATTATATAGAATTGTCTGCTAAGACAATAGTTTCTTCTTAATGGATTTGCATTATCCATCTTTAGTGCTCAGTTCTGAACAGTATTATTAAAATTTTAATATTTTTCCTGTGAACAAATGCAGCATTCTAGCTCTTGACCTTTATGGTTAAGAGGAAGCTAGTTTTCCTGAAGGTTTCTTATTTTTCTTGTTTACCGTCTCTGGGATCCTAATAGCAACTCCAGGCTCACCACCAGTCACACTGGAGAATTTGAAGATGGCGTAGGGAAGTGTTTCAAAGTCTTCCTGTACTACCTAAAAGGGAGAAGAAATTTAGGAATTGGAGATAATGTCTCCTCCTCCATCTCCCATGGGGATGGAAGAGAGGATATGCAGGGGCCTCACTGCAGCAACTCCTGTTCAGTGAGCACCCCTGGCTCTTCCAGTTACTGGGCTGGGCATCTCGCACAATACCTTATCCCATCCTCACACAGTCCTTTGAAATAGACACACGTCCTCATTATACTGGGTGAGGAAATGTTCCCGTATGACTAGTCAAGGCTGAAAACCCATATTCAATTATTAGGTCACGGGAAGAACTTCAGTGGACTACCGAAATTCCTGATTAGTGAATAGCTTGTTAGTTATACCCAACTATCTATTGCTTAAGGTGGAGATTTGGCCAGAAGTTTTTCTGGCAGGGATGTGCTGCATCCTGGGGACTGATGGAGTGTCAGCCCCCTTCCTCCTTGCTTTCCCTGTGGGAGCTGGCTATCTACAGGTCACCAAGAGGCCAAAATGCTTGTGAATTTTTATTTTTACATAGTTAGAACAATATACTACAAATGAAACATGTATATTTTTTAAGTTTGAATAAAAAGCTGTATGACAAAAAAATACATAATCTTGTCCCTTCCCAGAGGGACACTGTTAACATTTTGATGTAATCTCTTCTAGATATATAGATAAATATAGATAAAATAGATGCTTAAGATCTAGTGGTTTTACAGAAACAGAATCTCAAGGAATGAGCTATTTTGAAATCAACTATTATTTTCACTTGATAGTATACCTTCCTAAAACATGTGCCCTAAGAGAATTTGAATTTTTGTTGAGGAGATGGTGAACATATACATAATTTACAAAGAGTATTATATTAAAATCTAACTTATGTGCTACAGAGTCTATATTTTTGGATTTGTATAGGTATGTCTCTTCTGGAAATACAGGTTGTGATTGGTAATAATCCATATTCTCCTCCTATTTAATTATAAAAATCTTCTTGGAGAAGAAAAGCAGAAGCAAATGTGGCATTGATAGAAATAGTGAGCGGCACCTCCAGTTTTTATATTTGCCTCATATCTGGAAGAATAGTCTCTGGCATGATTTTCGAACTAAATTTGGCTTGAAAGGTTTCTTGGATCTGTTGAAAGGCAGAATCTGCCCTTTCTTTACAGAAGGTACCATGGCTGTGTTCCTTGACAATTTTGCAGAGTAAAACAAAGAATTTAGACCTCAACTTGAAAATTAAATTCCAGAAGAACATTCTGCCTCTCTCCTCCAATCTGACATACCAAGCTATTTTAGGCACCCGAACCACATTGCCTGAAAAGTTGTTCAGATTCTTTATTCACCTACTGATAGGTAGTCTAAGTTGAAGTGATGGCTTCACAATAACATACATTCGAGTGTTTTCCCTGAGGATAAATTTCAGGGACCTATTCTGCAGTCAGTTAAGGGACAGAGGAAATCATACTCTTCTGGTGAAGAGTGCTTTGGACCCTCTAGGTGTTCCATACATGCTTACTGATGGTCATGAAGGCTAAGACTCTCTAACTTCCTCTACTTGATAGTTTCCAGTGGGAAAATTCCTCTTTGTAAGTGACAATGATAAAACAGGCAAACATATTCCTACCACAGAAGAAGAAGTTTAGTGGCAACAGTAATGAACGTGTCTTCAAAGATGTGAATTTGAGCCCAACTTTGCTGCATAGGGGCCCGTTAACCCTGGACTACTTACCAGGGACAGTTTCCTTATCTATAAAATAGAAATAATGATCCTTGGCTTCTTTAATGTTTTCTTGTGAAAATAATACACAGGAAATGCTTTGTGCACTATAGATCACTTATAATAAAGATGGAGCTAACATTTCCTGATCAAGACACTCAAGAAAACCAGGCAGTGTGCGAAACACTTCACAGGCATTATCTCATTTAATACTCAAGATCCCTGAGCAGTGGATACTGTTGCTGTCTCATTTTACAGGTACCACAACTAATGATTAGAGGACTAACGTAGCCTTCCAAGACCACACAGCTTGAAGATAGCAGAGCCCTGATGGAACACTGTATAAATTTGAATATGTAACTTTTTTCTCAAAATACATTATGTGTACTATTGTTTCATGTATTATGTCCCTAGGAGAGGTACAAGGACTTTTTTTTTAAGTTATGCATTTATTTTAACATTAGGAAAAAAATATATGTCTAGCATATCAAACCCCTGACTTCAGGGCTGTGACTTTTTCAGAGAGTAAATTTCCAAATGTTCAGCTTAAAGAGGCATGATTTGAAGACAAGTCTGAAAATAGTACAGGTGGTATGTAGATATGTTAAAGTTAGACATAAGGTAAAAACAATTGAAGTGTGAGCTACCTATTTCATTAAAGATACAGTTAAATGTAATATGCATGGAATTTGCAAATACTATATGTAGTAAGATTTTGGTGTTTTGCACATATGGACCATGGAAGTGTATAGAAATTAAAATGTGGACTTTAACATAAAACAAGCCACAAAGACTCAACCCAAGGTAAATAATAATAAATGATAGCTATCATTTATTATCATTTACTGGTGCTATCATTTACATGGTAAAAAAAACATTTACCATATTTTAGAGATTATGCTAAGCTTTTATGCTCACAGGCTAATTTCAATCCTAGGTTTCATTTGCACTTAGAGAAGCTGCTCCACAAAGAACATCATGAAGCTCTAGATCTGTGCTGCCAAATCCAATGGCCACTAGTCACTTGGCTACTGAGCAGCTGAAATGTACTGAGTCCAAATTGAGGTGTGTTGTGCAGGGGAGCAGAATATGCCACTTTGGCATAATGATTATTTTTACCTGAAGGCAATTAAGAAACACTAGATGCAGAGAGCGTTCTGACCTCCCACATGTACCTAAAAGGTTGGCATAAATTTCCCGGTGTGAAGTACCTGTATTTCAGGTGCTCCTGTATCTGTGATGCCGCGGTTCTTGTTCATGGAGCCAAAGAATGAGCTTTGCAAACACTCAAGGTAGGAGAGCAAGGTAGAGGACAGAACTCCTGGCTCACGCCAAGAGGGGACAAGAGAGTCCCTGGCTGGCCCGTTGTCTAGGGGTTTTATGTGTGGTTGAGGATTTTCAGGAATGGGGGTAAAGGCCTAGGGGTGCAGACTTGTTGAGCGGTTCCAGAATGCTCGTTTTTGATGAGTAACAGAAGAAATTTGCTGCTCTGATTCTTTCTCAGGATAGCAGTTTACCTCTGGGAGCATGTCAATTAAGACTGCCTGCCCTGCCCCCAAGGTGGGCTGGGTTGTTGCCTGTTTGCTAAAGTAAGTTAAGAATCGTACTTCTTAACTCCTTGGGCTGTTTATAGTTGGGCTTACTTACTAAATTAGTCTTTTTCCGAGGTTGCAGTTTACTTGATTAGGATCAGAGAAGGAAATACAGCACATAGGTACAGTTAAAATAAGCTGGGCCTTTTAGCAGGCTAAGGTAAATTTTACAGTGTCATGATCTAATTGATACAGTGAAGTCACGGGTTATGCTGAGACACTTTTCTTTATTTGCGGAGCACTCAAACATTCCGGGCCAAGTTGCTCCTGGCCTTTTGAGCTTGAACTGATCTCACTGAACATATCTATATTCCTAGTCTGGTATCTTTACCCTAAATAATTAGTGTGACTCTGACTTTGCATAATGCTTAACACAGAGTTTCAGTAGGGACTTCTTTGCACGTTGTTACATTGTTCTGACTGTAATTATCTTGCTCCGATTTTTCTCCAGAGGCCCTCACCCTACTCTGCCTAAGTCTACAGTCCCCGTATCACCTGGAGGAGGGAAACAACCATTCTCACTGGAGACAGAAAGTCGTTATGGAGATGGTTTTGCACATACAAACCTTACTGAAATCACCCTTATCTTCAATTAGTTTCCTCCATATATTGATCTACCCAGAACTAAACACATCGAGAAGTCCAAACTCCTTTTCTTATGTTTAATCCCTTCTCCACAAATTATCACTCTGTGTTGAAATGATATATAAGACCCAGGTGTACCATCTCTGTGAGGCTTCACTTCTTTTCCAGGAAGGCCTCTGTGCATGTAAAAATTAAAATATTAACATCAAGTAAAATTGGTATACCTTTCTCCTGTTAATTTTTCTTTTGTCAGCTTAATTCACAGGCCTCCCATAACTGAATCAAAGAAGGTAGAAGAAAAGTTTTTCTCTTCCTTTATAGCTGTAAGTCTAAAATACACAATGGGGTTTAAGATTTAATATAAAAAAGAATGTAAAATATTTCAACATTTTTTATATTAATTATATATTGAAATGGTAATATTTTAGATATATTGGGCTAAATAATGTTGTTAAAATTAATCTCACCTGTTTGTTTTAAAGTACTAACAAATTCAAAATCACATATGTGGCTCTCATTTTTGGCTTGCATTATGTTTCTAGTGGGCAGCTCTGCTCCGGATGAGGTATACAACGCTCTCTTGGCTTGTGTCTGAGCTGTGCTCCCAGGTTAGAAGTTGTTCAGATGGGAAGATGAGATTTTTCTCTGTTGGCTTAATTAGCAGGTGTAAATGCAAACATATCCACAGTTCAACTACTCCGCTTCTGCATTTGCATTTTCCTGCAGAGGCCATCAGCTGCTGAAAAGCCAGAGAGGGATAAAGAAGCCTGTTTCTTGCTGCTTTAGAGCCATTAAACTCTTAAGGCAGGACATTGCCCTTTGGTTCTGTGTGCAAATAACAGAGTATTACAATTAGCATCCATGTAGTTACACTGATGTAATCTAATGGGGTCAGGGCAAAGCATATTATTTTGGGCTGAAGTGCATTCATGATGGGTAATTGATTCATAGGTGAGATACAGCAATTTCCTAAGAAGTCTTCTCAGAGGGTGAGTTCCAGCACCCAACGCTTTGGAAGGCAATTATTACTGCAGCTACAGATGCCATTAAAAGAGGTAAACACAGAAATTAATTTATCATGACCTCACCCCTGAACTAACATGGGTTCATGCAGCCAGGACACAAAGAAAGAAAACTTCTTTTGTGGCAAATGATCATCGTCTTTCCTGTTTTTGCTTTTTCCTTAGTTATGTGGCTTTGGCAAAAGGGTCCCCTGTAAAAACAAACAAAACACACACTGAGAAAAACAATCAACATCCTTAAATGACACCCATTTCTGAAGCCTGGGAGGTGAAGTCTACTGTCCCACCTCCCACCCTCTCCATCGCTGTTCTGTAGTTTTTTATCCCCCCTCACAGTCCACTTCCTGGAGTTAGGAGAAAGTGCTGAGCTCAAAGGAGAGGGCTCGAGCTCAAATCTTACTAAAGGCATTTGGTAGCTTTCTGCCTTTGGAAAAGTCACTTGACTATTCTGAGCCATGGTTTCCTCACCATGTTTCCGCAGTTTTTCTACTGTGAAATATTACACACTTGCCAAAGACAAAACATAAACATATGGCTTAACAGATTATTGTAATTATCTGTATAATTACAATCCAGATTGAGAAACAGCATTGCCAGCACCCATGAACCCCAAAAATGACCTGATTCCAAAACAAGTCCCTTCATCCCCTTAAGGGTAACCATTATTCTGGCTTTATGATAGTCACTTTATTGCATTTCTTTGTATTTTTAATACCAAAGCACGTATCTGTAAACAGTATAGTTTGGGTTGCTTGGGAATTTTAAATAACTGGATCCATTCAGACATTTGGGTCTTAATTTTATGATGTTAAGACTTGTGACAGTCATTCATGTTACTGTATACAGCTGTGGTTCTTTCATTTTGTATTGCTGTTCTCTTTTGTGTTAAGTATACAGTGATTGATTTGTCCAATTTATGGTTGATAAACTTTTGGGTTGTTTCTAATTTGGGCCTATTAAGAATGCTGCTGTGGACATTCTTGTACATTTCCTTTGGTGATCATGAATGTGCATTTCTGATGGGCATATTTCATGGAGTGGAATTACCAGGTCATGGGTAATACCCTTGTTCAGTTTAACTATATAGTGTCCAACTGAAATTTGTACTGCTTTTATGGCCAAAACATAGTCAGTTTCCTTAGTGTTCCATGTGTGCCTGAAAAGAATGTGTATTCTACAGTCCATGCAGGTGGTATTCTATGTATGTCTTTAAGCCATGATCACTACTTGTGTTCAGATTCTCTGTTTCACTGATGTTTTGTTTGTTATGTCAGTTATTGAAGGAGGTAAATTTAATCTACTCTGATGAACATTGGGTCTATTTCTCCTTATAATGATGATTTTTACCCAACATATCTTGAGGCCATATTACTAAGTACAGCTTCCTTGTGAATTAACTCTTTGCCTTCACTGTAGGATTTTGAGCCAGTCTAGTCAGGAGATGACCTGGGTATGGGGCTCATCGCTGCTCTGGTTGCCCTCCATGTATCAGGTTTTATATTCCTCTAGCTGTACCTTGTATTTAGGTTAGGGTATAGTTGGCTAGATGGTGCTCCTCAAGATTGGCTCCACCATCAATGCTAGGTTTTCCTTTCCACTGTGTGTCAGGGAAGATCTCTCTCCACCTTTTTGTCATTTTGATTCTCTGCTTCCCTCACTCACAGGTTTCTGTTATTACTGGTTCCACTTGTTGGTGAGGATTAGGAGTGGGAATCCTCTGTTCTGATTCAGGACAGTAACTTGGCCAAGACTTCTTGGCTGAGAAAGCGGCAGAGGAGGTTCGTGAAACCATGTATGTCTGATTTATTACATCATGGTTGGCACCCCAGAAATATGTGCTGTTTCCCTTTAATCCTTGCTTAATACACAGTCTCTAGCTGGAAAATTATTTGGTAGGTCAGTTTGCCCTCGATTTTAATTTGATTTTATTAACTTCTTTCATAATCTCTTTGGCAAAAGCAATGTTTGCAATGTTTCGTTTTGGCAAAAACGGTGTTAAAATTCCCCACAACTTTCCTGATTCTTTTTCTTCCTCCTCCAAGTTATCTGTATATGATCTTTTGTGTCTCTGGCTGGATTTATTAATACAGTCTCAACAAATCCATTTAGTTAGAAGATGTGAATAAATTTTTCTTTAATCACCATAAACTGATCATACAAATGAACAAACAACTTCTTAGTCAAAATGGCAGAACCATCAGGAAGGCTTGTTTAACTGCTTCTGTTTCCCAGTAGACCTGCACTTCAGCATATGTGAGAGGAAAGCTTAGTGGGGTGGTGAGAAGCCCAGTCTTTGTATCAGAATGACTTGATTTTGAATCCTAGTTTCACCACGTTCAATGGGAGGCAAGGGGAAGCATAGCTAACTATGCTTAACATCCATAAGCTAGGCACTCTCTGACATACTTTTTCCCCCTTTTTTGTTTTTTAAGATATTCACGCCATAAGGTTTACCATTTAAAAGTATACAATTCAATGAATTTTAGTATAGTCATGAGGTTGTACAGGTATCACCACTATCTAATCCAGAACATCCAAATTAGAATTCCACTATCTAATTTCGACACCCCAAAAAGAAGCTTTGTACCTGCTATAGTCACTCCCCATTTCCCCTCCCCTAGCCCCTGGACTCACTAATCTGCTTTCCATGTCTATTGTAGACATTTCATGAAAATGAAATCATATGAAAGTGTTTTTTTTGTGTGTGTTTGACGTCTTTCATTTAGCATGTTTTCAAGGTTAATCCATGATATACAGTACGCGTCAGCACTTCATTCCTTTTCATGGCTAATATTCCATTATACAGATTTATACCATTTGATCATCCATTCATCAGTTGATAGACATTTGTGGTGTTTCCACTTTTGGGCTATTAGGAGTAATGCTGCTATGAATACTCATGTACAGGTTTTTGCATGAACGTGTTTTCATTTCTCATGAGTACATATCAGGTGTGGAATTACTGAGTCGTATGTAACGCTATGTTAACTTTGTGATGAGGGGCCAGATTATTCTCCACAGTAGCTGTATCATTTTATATTCCCAACAGCAATGTGTGAAGTTTCTAATCTCTCTATATCCTTGCCAAGACTTGATATTTCCCTTTTTCGTTGTTGTTGTTTTATAGTCATCCTAGTGGGTGTGAAGAGACACTTTATTTGGTTTTGATTGCATTTCCGTAATTCAATTTCCTTTATAATTAATGAGGTTGAGCATCTGTTCATGTGCTTATTGACCATTTGTATATCTTCTTTGGAGAAATTTCTATTCAAATCCATTCTCCATTTTTAAATTGGATTATCTTTTAATTGTTAAGTTGTAAACGTCACTATATATTCTAGATACTAGACCCTTATCAAATACATAGCTTTTAAATATTTTTTCTGCCTCTGGGTTGCGTTGTACTTTCTTGATAACTGACACACATTAGATGCAATATCTTATTTAATCTTGCAGCAGCCTTGTGAAATAGGCACTATTATACCCATTTTGTAGCTGAGGAAACAGAGTCAGAGATTATGGCTTGCTTAAATTCACACAGCTAGAAGGAGGCAGAAGTTAAATTCAAACCTAATCTCTGGTTCAAAGCCCAAGAACTTGATACCCAAAGCAGTTCATGAGTTATGATCGACCAGGAAGCATAGATGTGGCAGGGATTCATAGGGGGGCAGACACTGGTGTGAGTCAGAGCGATCTGGGAAAAGATACAAGGAATCAGAATTCAAAATGGTACAGGGAGGAGCCTGGAGTATCCTCAAGGCAGATAATATTGTTATGTTAGCAAAGGCCTTGATGTAGGAACACAAATTTGATTCAAAAACCAAAAAATAAATCAGTGAGGCTGGGAGTAGAGGTTATCGTAGGCAATTGTGGGAGATGAGACACAGCCTTTATAATCAAATGAGCCACTTCCTCATAATAATCCCCCCAAGCTTTCTGTGTGTGTGTGTGTGTGTGTGTGTGTGTGTGTCTTATTGGGTCTGTTTCTCTAATACAGCTGGTAAGATAAGTGAGGAGGCAAGCTCAGATCTGTCATAATACAGTATGAGGAATCTAAGAAAATTCTAAGTTTTTAATCTTGAAAAATGGGAGAATAGTAAGATCACTAACTGAAATAGAGCTCAGACATTTAAGGGGAACTTGAAGGAGGAAGAAGATATTTTGTGTTAGACTTTATGCAAAGAAGGGTCACTTACTTGGGAATGCCCAGAACAAAGAGAGAAAAAGGAAGAGAGAAAGGCAAGGTGTATGTGTGTGTGTGGTGGGGGGTGGGTAGGAAAGGAGAGAGGGAGAAGGATCCCTAGCATATGCCTAGTAGAGAGGTTGAAGCCATGGAGAGAATCCAGTCATCCGTGTAGAACAGGCAGAGTGAAAAGAGGGATGCTAGACCTTAAGGAAGGACGAGGTAAGGGAGGGGAGGAGTGAGCCAAGAAGAGGAGGAGGAGAAGAGTGCTCAGAGAAGCAGCAAGAGGGCAAAGCAAGAGTTAAAACGTTGTTGTGCAGGAAAGTCAAGAAAACCAAAGACTAAGATAAGGCAGTGTCACCTGGTGTCTCGTGGTGCTTTTGGAAACCTACTTCAGAGAGATGTGGTGTAGACTCAACTCCAGGGGCTTGAGGCAACCAAAAACCATTTATAGAAAGAAAAAAACATTAATAGGTGTAGACCATTTAATTACATAAGTTGGGCAGTGTTCAGAAGGAAAGAAAAATGCCAGGGTCTAGAGATTCTCTTGGAGCTGATGGAATTCTGTGTCTTTTTGGAGAGAGAAGGAAGAAGGACAAGTAGTGAGATCAAACAACAAAACCAAAGCTTTAAATTGGAGAGACCTTTCTAACGGCACGATTAAGACAACTACTAGTGGATAGGAAAAGTTTCTGTGGCTGTTGTGTAGAGTAGAATGCTAGCATTCATTTTCAGGCAGGGTAACAGGCTTTTACTCTCAACGACCTTGGAAAGTAAAAGTATTATTACTATTTTTAGAGACAGTGAAGTCGATCCTTCTTTTAGGGCCATTGGGTCATTCTCCTATCCCTGAAATCACACAGAGCGGGTGATCATTCAAAAGCTTACATCTAAGAACAATTCTTTTTGTGAGTTTTACTTACAGGAATTTGGATGACAGAAGTGGAATAGTGGCACCTCTAATAACAATACCTAACACTTCTTGTGTATTTACTACATGCCTGGTACTGTTCTAAGTGTACTGTATGTATTAACTAATTTAATTCTCCCAGCCACCCCATCAGGTAGATACTATTACAGATGAGGAAACCCAGAGAATTTAAATAACCCAGAATGGTGGTGGTGGTATCAGAACTGAACCCCAGATAGGTGGTCTGGCTCCATTGTTCGTGCTTTAAAGTCTACACTAGACTGCCTTAGTATTATGTTGTCCTTTTAAGAATTCCAAAGCTCTTTTTAATTTCTATTTCCCTATCAATCATGTGAGATGTGTTTGCATTTTTTTAGCAAAGTGGAAATTGAGGCATAAGAAAGTTAACACTCACACTGAACAGGAAACGATAGCCAGGCCTCCTTACTTTTAGAATTGTGTGCTTCTCCTTCAATGGTGACATAGGATGAAAGGGGCTAGGACTGGAACTCATCCCGACTCGCTCACCAGCTGTGTGACCAAAATTGAACAGCTTCCCTAATCAGGCTCTTGGTTTTTGTTTTCCTGTCTGTAAAATGAGGTGGGGTTTGATGATACTCTGACTCCAGAGCAGTATGGTCCAATATAAATGCGATGCAAGCCACATATGTCATTTAAAATGTTCTAACAGGCACATTTTAAAAAGTAAAAAACCATTAAGTAAAATTAATTGTTATTATATGTGTAACTTGACCCCATTTATCCAATATATGACCATTTCAGCCTGGAATCAATTTTTCACATTGACTGTTTTTTTATATTGTGTCATTTCTGCTGTACTTCAAAAGTTAGTGTTTATTTTATCCAGTCAACACATCTCAGTTGGGTTAACCATATTTCATGTGCTCAATAACCACATGTGTAGTACCGGCTCTAGTACTGGACAGAGCAGAGCTAGAGCTTGTATAGTAAGTAGCATGAAGTCTCTTCTCCAAAGACAAGTAACTAGAAACATTGCAGCCAGCAGCAGATGCTCCTGAGATATGTGCCTGCCCATCTGCTTAGCTTCAAGCCCTCCTTTTCCTCGGGCTCCAAGGCATCTGATTGCCTCAACTAAATAGAGTGGGAAATTATGAATGATATCCTTCCCTACAGCCCTAGCCCTTCAACAGTGAGTACCTGGGAAGCCCACACAACGAGGACATCATCTTTCCAGGATGACAGCCCTGGGAGATGACACTTGTGGTAAATTAGGCAGAATGCTGATGAAAAATGAAGTGTGGTCACAATCTAGCAGTGCTAGCAATCAGCAGAGTCTAGTGTGTCCCTTGACAAATGCATTCTCTTTTAGATCTTTCCACAGCACTCAAGTGCTAGATCATCTATTAGCCTGTGTGTTACATATGAGGAGGGAGATAAAATAAAATGGAATTCACATAATCATTGTAAAAGCAGACTTACTGGAAACCATCACAGTTTGGGGGAGGAAATCCCCTTGCAAGAGGGCATGCTTATTAAAAACATCTTTTCAGTAAATGAAGGTTTTTTTTTTTTCACACTTCAGATCCCTAGAAGAGTGGAGGGAGAATAGAACTTCCTTTTTGTTAATCAGACAGGCTAACTAAACTGGCACGTTCATAAAGAAAATAAGGGACAGGTTAACTGTGAATAATTATTTAATTTCAATTGATAAAGGTCCTAGAGATCCACCAGTCTACTTCTGAGAATGCTGAGTGGTGCAACTGGGTCCATGATTTGTGACTCTTAGAATAATCCCATGAAAATACAAAAGGCACCATTGACACCCAAAGAGCAAAAATGACCCTAATGAGCACAGTAATAATAAGAAATAATTTAAAGATGGGTGGTGTGGCATTTCCTTTTGGTCAAGAATTGTTTTTGGAAATGCATGTGTTTGCAAATTAAAAGAAATGATGTGAAATTGACATTGTGCTATAGCACTGGGAGAATCCCGTTGATCATCTGGTCCACGGCAATCAGAAGCAGTGACTTACCTCTCTTATCCACAGAGATGTTGCTAATCCATCCCTTTTCCCACTGAGCCTGAATATGGCTTCTAAATTCTTCTCAACAAGGAGTTCCAGGCAGCAAAGACCAAATGATGAGCATTATCAGGGTGAACCTGTTCACCTTTCCTCATCCAGTCTAACCTTCTTAACTTATACATGAGTAACGTAAGACTAGGAGAGTTAAGCTCCCATCTGCAATCTCATTTACCAAGAATTATTGGTGGGAAAACTGGGATCTTCTGGTTTCTAAGCCTGTTATCTTGCTACTACACTCCACCTGCAGGTGGTTTGGGCTGCACAAAGTTCTGTATATTGTGCAAAATCTTGTTTCTTTAGAGTATCTATGTCTAGATAGATAGAATCGTGTCGTGGATACAAAGACAGATCTCGCAGAATCCCATCCACATTATAATTCTCATGCCCTAGCACAGAGGTCTCCATTATACCCATGTTATGCTAATTAATATTCTGTCCTCTGTTCTGGTCGTTTTCTGGCTGCTCTAGTTAGCCTTGAGTGTGTCTACATCTCTCTTAGAGGGTGATCTTCAAAAACAGATGTAATTCTCAGAGTGTGGACTGACCACTGCAGGGTAAGACAGTGCTCCAAGACAGAACAGGGATTATGTGAAGCATTTGGAATAAAATCCCCAGACTTTGGTTATTTACACACCATCATCACAATTTTTTGCCCTACATATATGCAACACTTATAACTTTTAATGTAATCATTTTTTAAAACATTTACGTTTTTCTTACATAAATTTACCCTAAAAAGGACCTTTTTGTTATCACAAATTAAAAAGAGTTGACGTAAATAGAAGGCAGACATAAAAATGAGCAAAGAAAATGAAAGCATGTTATTCACTTCTAGTTGAATACTCGATTAGGTGTCAAAGTTTCTTTGTTGTAAGGGGAGGTTATAAGTGTCAGAGTGGTCAAAAACATACTAGTATCAAATTAAGACTTTATAACAATGGAAGAATAGAAAGGAAAATGATAACAGAATAGTTCTCACCCTATGAAATCCAATGCTATTTAAAGATGTGCCCACACACCCTTAACACCACCACCTGTGTCACCTGATATGACTGATATGATGCCTCGTACTGCCTGCCCTACATCATACCATGGGGGGGTCAAGGCTATGTATGCTGCACTGGGGAAAATGTGGATTCTGTGTACTTTTATCACAGGGATTCCTCTCAGCTACCTAAAGAAACAACGTCTTCTTTTCAAATTCAGACATATTTCTCTCTGCAGTAGCCAATAGCCTTTTCATTCTGTGGTTCTTCCTCCCCGCTGTGACTTTAGTCCTATGCCATAGGGAAAGATATTTCAGTGTCAAGTCCTCTGAGATATTCTCTGTCATCCCTCTGACGCATTTATCTTTCTCCTTGATGATTTCTAGACTCTCATCTGCTTAAAGTGATCTCTGACAAAATTGGACGAACCTCACACCTCAAGGATTCAGTCTCCTACAGGGCCTCAATGCTTCCACACCACAGGTGTGGTGGCCTCTGTGGAGTCATTTGAGAGATGTGGCAAGGCCTCCTTGACAAGCTCCCTGCCCTTTCCAATCCTGTGTTTGTCATCCGAAGTCCCACCATTTGACATGCAGTGAAGATGGGCTCTGAAATCAGACTCTCTGGCTTTGAATTGAGTTTTTGCTACTTATCTGCTGCATAACTTTGAGAAAGTAAACATCTCACTGCCTCAGTTTACTTATCTTTAAATTGAGAATTATACTAGTACCCACCTCACAGGGTTGTTTTGAGGTTAAATGAGTGAATTTACATAAGGTGCTTAGAAAACAGGGTCAGGCATGTCATACTCCCAGTGCTCACCGTGATGACATCCATCATGATGTAGTTCCTCTGATGTAATTCTGGTTTACTTTTTTGGCCTCGGGTAGGGAGGAAAGCATAGGAAAAAAGTTATCCAAGGAATGAACACAGGACTAGATTATTAATTTCCTAAATTCCTCTCCTGTGTAACAGGAGCCCTTTTTTTTCTTTTTTTTTTTTTTGAAACTTGTGCTTTGGTCTCTCCTGCTGTAGAAATGAAGACCATATGAACAGCCATAACCTTAAGTACTTGCAAAGCAATTCTCCTAGCAACCTTGTGAGAGAGTTCTTGACAAAAATTCCTGAGATTCCAAGAGATTAGATGGCATATCCAAGAATTAGCCAGTTTTCAAGATGTGAACTGGGTCCTTTGGGCCAACTTCTTTGTTTACTTCAGAGGTAGGAATGCAATGGAGATCTAGGAAATAAGCACATAAAAACATAGGAATATACATTTAAGAGGGTGGTGGTAGCCTCAGCAATCTCGCCCACTCTGAGTTTTTTCTATCACCCATATGTTGATGATGTCCAACACTATTTCTAAGTCATGATCTCTCCCTTAGATGTTCAATTTTGATTTACAGCTGCCTTTGAAGTCCCCACAGTCACCTCCAGCTCAACCCAAATCCTCCCCTCCAAGTTCTCCCCTTTTTGTCTTTACATACGAGTTAATGGTATCATCTACCCCTAGCATTGATGCCATCCCAGATTCCCTCCAGCTGCCATCCCAGACTCTAATGCTTCTTCCTGATAACCTGCTTGACTGTTGGGACCCTCCACATCCCTTCTGGGGGTACTGCAGTGGTCCTTTTGGTGCCTCCCCTGCCTCTTGTCTTCCCCCATCACACTGTGTCCTCTGCAGTGCAGTCAGAGCATCCTCTCTAAGATGTGCATACGCCACAACGTCCTGCTGAGGAAGCGGAAATTCCTCACCTCTCCTTTGTCCTTTCAGCTTCACCTGCAGTATGGCTCCTACCCCAACACTCACCTCATGCTCTGCCATTCTGAGGAGCAGGTCCCTACCTGCTCTTTCCGGGTTCTCACCTCTGGATGCCGAGGTTCTTGAGGGAGGGATGCTGTCTCATTTATCTGAGAGGCAGCCCTGAGTCATGAGGAGCATGAACCCTGAGCTTGAAGTGCACTGTGAGCTGTGAGGTTGTGGACAAGTTACATCATCTTCCTATGATACTGTTTCATGGTTCTCAAAGTTGGCCACACTTTGGAAATACAAAGAAAGTTTAAAAAGAAAGTGATGCTTGGGTCCTGCCACCAGAGGTTCTGAGTTGATTGGTCTGGGGTACAGCCACACTACCAGGAATCGTCAGAACTTCCCAAGTGGTCTAATACACAGTAAGAGTCAGAACCACTGCTCTATTATCTTGTCCCCAAAATGAGGATAATCATAATATGTACCTGCTAGGGTGGTTTGATGGCTGAGTTAAATAATGCAAAAGTTTTAGTACAGTATCTAGCACATAGTATGTAACTGGTAACAAGGCCTTATAACTTATTTTAAAAGCAATGGATTCATTGCTAACCTTGCTGTTGTGAAATAAATCACACAAAGTCATAAAACATAAACAGATAGCTTAATTAGTTATCATAAAGCAACCATGTATAGAATCACCTCCCAGATTAGCAACTAGAACACTCTAATCACTTCAGAAGAACCCCACATTTCTTTATTAGAATCCTGCAAAGGTAACCGCTTTCCTGACTTTTACAGTAAACACAAATACTTTATATTTTTATCACCTAGTTATGAATCCCTAAATATTACAGTCTATTTTTTTCTGTTTTCAAATGCTATTTTCAGTGGAATAATTTATGTCTTCTTTTGCTCATCCTTAGACTGTGAGGCTCATCCACGATGCCCGTGTAGTGCCGTCCTCTTCGGGCTGTGGTGCTTGAATAGATCACAGTGTATTTATCCATTGTGTGGCTGATGGACATTTGGGTTGTTTCTAGTTTTTAGCTACTATAAGTAATACTAGTATGATAATTACTCTTTGTATTTCTTGGTACAAATGCACTAGCATTTCAGTTGAATAATTCACAAAAGAGAAAATGCTAGATTGCAGGACAGGTGCATGCTTAGTTTTCATAGATACTGGTAATCTTTTCCAAAGCGGTTTTCTTTTTTTTTTAAAACAATTTCTACTCTCACCACCAGGACGTTAGAGTTCTCATTTCTCCATATTCCTTCCAGTATCTGGTGTGTTCATTCAGTCTATTTTTAGCCATTCTGGAGACAGTGTAGCAGTCTCTCATTATAGTTTTAATTTGTATTTCCCTGATTACTAAGAAGGCTAAACATATTTTTATATGTCTACTATCCATTTTATCATCTTCTTTTGACCAGTGCCTGTTACTTAATTTTTCTGTCCATTTTTCAATTACACTGTTGTCAATGAATTTGCAGACTTGCAGTTAAAAAAAATGCATTCAAGATCTGGGACCCTTCTCAGTTGAAGTACACAAATGTCTTCTTCAACCATTGCTTGACTTTTGACTCTCTTAATAACATCCTTTGGTGAGCAGAAAATTCTAATTTAATGTGGTTCAATTTATCCATCTCTTTCATTTGAGTTCTGTTTGAAATGTCTTTCCCAACTTTCAGGTAGTGAAAGTCATCCTCTTATATTATCTTTCTATCTTTCTAGAAACTTTATTGTTTGGGCTTTCATGTTTAGATCATCACGTATTTGTTTCTGGTTTGAGGAAGGTGCAAGTTTCATTTCTTTCCACATTGTTAATTGTCTTAACTACTGAAGCTTTATTAGTCTTGCTATCTGACAGAGTAAGTCCTTCAAACTTGGCCTACTTCAAGAGTTCTTATCTATTCTTTGCCCTCTGCATCTCCCCATGAATGTTTGATTAAGCTTATCTAGTTACAAACACACATAGGACCTTGTAGGATTCCCTTTACACGGTGATACTCTAATAAATATTTGTTGAATAAAAAAAAATGAATACCTTAGTCTATAAGTGAATTTCTCTTGTTTATTATCCTCACTGAGACTGACAGACCTTACCTCCAGGACCACCAAAGAAAGCTGGTCCAGTTGTTCGCAGCTGCATCCCCCACCCTCAGTGACAACAGTGGGAACTGAAGAGCATGTAGCATATAAAGGCACACATTGGACGGGAATGATGGGGAGGAATTTCTAATGATTGTTTAGAATTTGAGGCACATTAGATACCAGTGCTTCTGTAGCTTGATTTTAGTTGCCTGGCTAGAAATATGATGTGACATCCATTGTACCTAAACTTAAATACCAATTATATCATTAAGCATTTAATAGAACATAATGGACTGTTGGTAATAAAAAGCCTTGTAATGAAAAGGTGAAGATGGTATTGTGGGAGGCAGCGGTTCACATCATACATGCCATACATTCGCCCAGACACACTCTGCAAGAGAAATCACTGATCAGCTTCAGGTCTCATCCACAACATTCAATATAAGCCTGTTGCAAATCTCAGAAGGGAAATGCCAATCCAGGAATTCATTTGTTCAATAGTTTTCGAAGACCACATATTCTCAGCACTATTTGGATGAAATTAGTGTAGGAGGGAATGGGAGTGATTCTAATCTACAAGTGAAGGCTTGGCACCAGATTTGCTAATATTAATTTTGGGATTTTCATTTCTGTAAGTACTTCTGGCTGCAATGATTTGGGAGGCTGCAGAGCTCAGAGAGACGACCACAGTGGACAATAACCTGAGTCCTCGATTCAGATGAAGGAATGGATTTGCTCACATGTGCTTCCTTGTGTCAGAGTGAATCCTTCATTGCTCCCTAGAGAGAGAGAACAGGTCTGACTCAGCTCGTAGCTTGTCATAGAAAAACCGAGTGGTAAGATCATATTTCTAATCCAGTTCAAGAGACGTAAGTAAAGTTCAGTTCTTGGCCAAACAAGGTTCACAGTCTTGTTTGGGGATACAGACACTGTCACAGCAAATAAAAGCACAAAACTGAAAGTGAAAAATGTCATAAAAGAATGGAAACAGGGAAGACAAATTCTAGCTGAATGGGACTAGGAAGAAAATCTTCAACTCCATTATTGTCATGACTTAGTATGCGCTCAAGATGAGGGAAATTGATTCAATTTGATGAGCTTTTGTTTCATTACTACCTCTCAACAGAAGTAGTCCTACTCATGAGTGAAATCTGAATTCTCACACCTCACTCCCTCTACCCCTAACACTAGCCAAAGCTTCACTTATCTACTTGGGTACTTGACATTCTTCTTGGGCACAATCTTCTTATTTCATTTTTTAAGAAGCCTGAGGAAGGAATACCATCAAATTAATTTTTACAATGAGATACATGTCCTCCAAATACCACTGAGACCCAAGCACTGACACCCAGTTCATCAAACTAGAAAAGGAGCATAGTTGTCTGGAGAGAGAAGTGCTCCAGATTTTTGCGCTGAATGGTGTATATTGATTTTACAAAACGTCCTATACTCTCAGTACCACATTGTTTCTCCTTTCTAGAAAAGTCTGTTGTATAAATTGCATTGTGAAGACTAGTATAGAGAAGACATAAACGAAGAACCATGTGAAATAGAAAAAAAGAACAATGTAATTCTTTCTGGAGCATTTAGGGAAGAGTTCCCAGGGCATTTGGGTTGGGCCTTGAAGGATGAATTGGATTTTCCAGGTTGGAAGGAAAGAAGATCGTTTTATACAGAGAAACAGCGTAATGTCCATGGTCTCATTGCACACTTCCTAAATCTCACTGCCTTTTGAATTCTTTAACCATTCCTTCAGTCATGCTTGGGAGCTCAAGAGGCACTGGTTCATCCATCCTTGTGATTGGTTTTAGGTAGATGGGCACACCTTGCCATGCCAGTTACTGTCCTTCAGACTGTCTGCTGGGAAAGCAGGGCCATCTGTTCTGACAGACGTTACCCAGAGAACATCAGTGATGCCAAGGGCCTTTTCTTTCTGCTCTGACCTACTTAGTTTTCCACAAGCCAACATTTTCTCCCCTTCTTTACCATGCTGTGCTAAGGACTACTCATCTTTTCCTCCCTCTTTTCTTTTTGTTCAGTAATGTTCTCTTTGCCTCTAGGAAAACACTTAGTCATGGAGCTGATTTCTGAGTTATTGTGCTCCTAAATCCTCTTGTAATCCATACGCAATCATCTGCTTATTAAGGTTAAATGGGTTCAACTGATACTATAAAACCTAGATTAATGGCAACATGTGAGTAATGCTTCTGGTTAATTGAATTTTCAGTTAACTGAGGGTTAAACAGGAAATGTAATAAGATCGCCGAGCACTTTTACCTTTACCTGTTTTACCACACTTAGCACATTGTACCTTGCCCAGGTATTTCCAAAGGTCGTGTCTTATCCTCCCTAATAGACTGTGAACTCTCTGAGGCTAGAGTCTGGGACCTGTACTTGTCTGTAACTCATTGTGGCCCAACAGAGAGTATTTTAACAGGACAACCTTCATCACCATCACCATTGTGTCATTGTAATTGTGTCATGGTTAACAGCATGGATTCTGCAGCCGGGCAGCCTCAGTTTGGATACTGCCTCTGCCATGTGTTGGTTCTGTGAGTGTACACAGGTCACTGAACTTCTCAGGGCCTCAGTGTCCTCATCCCTGCAATGGGGAAGATAATAGTAATTATCTCAAGGAGCCGGTAGGAGAATTAAATGAGTCAATACTTAAAAAGTGCTCAGAACAGTAAGCAAGGCACTTGACTAAGTGCTCCACATGCATATTCCCATTTGATGTCAAAGGAAGATGTTATTATCCCATTTACATCTGAGAAAACTGGAGAGCGGAGAGGTTACGCAACTTACTCAAGGTCCCACACTAGCAAGCAGTAAGGAGGGCCAGGTTTGAATCAAGGAGGTTTGACTTGATAATCTGCATTCCTAACATAATGCTCTTGTAAGGTCATTTTTTGCATCTTCAGAATGATGGGATTCTTGGATCTTCCCAGCCATGGGAAAACTGTTTACTCACATTACAGGTCCAACATGGTCAGCAGGGAGCACTGCACCCCACAGTAACTGAGGACGGCCACCGGGACAGTGCCTTCCTTGTGACCTCTGCCCTGTGCTTCCAAGCCTGTTGCAATAGGGGAAGAGAATACAGGGGAAAAACCCATTAGCCTCACAAGCTCAGCACATCACTGGTGCTCACATGTTGTCTGAGGCATGTCACATGACCACACCTAACTTCAAAGAGGGTAGGAAAGTGCAGCCCACCTATGACCCAGGAGGCAGAGAGCTAGAAATATGCCATGACTAGCAATAGTTCCCATACCCAGAGACTCTCAAATTACCCGGTGAAACCTTGGCACTGAGATGGAGGGTTAAATGCGTAGGTGTACAAACTAAAGAAAGTTAGGTTTTTACTCTGGAGCAGGGCCACTTAACCTTGACACTATTCATTGGCTGAGCCAGTTGATCCTTTGTTGTGGGAGGATGTCCTGTGCATTGTAGAACATTTGGTAGCATCCTTGACCTCTATTCATTTGAGTCCAGTAACACATTGCCTCCTCCAGTTGTGCCAATTAAAAATGTCTCCAGTCATTGCCAAATGTCCCTTGGGAGGTAAAATCACCCCTAGCTGAGAACCACGGCTCTAACGTGACCTATTTGCCCACTGCTGTTGAGTCCCAGGGAAATTCTGGTAATACTATAACCCCATTGTATAAATACAGAATGTGTGGAAGATTTTGCAGGACAGAAAAGAGCCTCAGAAGGTCAGTGGTTTGCAGAAAGTCATGGGTTTCAAGTTTGCGGAGTTACCTGAATCTCCGTCAAGTACTCTTTTTGCCGGGCCATGTTTCTTTTTAGGTTTTCTACAGTGACTTTATATACTCTGCAAAGTTCCTCAGTGAATCTACCTCAGATTGTCAGACCTTGTGATTTTCAGCCTATTTATTTTTCTTGGTCCTCTGTGGAAGTAGGGAACAGCTGGTCATCATGTTCCGTGTAATAACTTTTCATATATTTGAAGACTGTTATTAAACCATCCCCAAGCTTCTCTTTGCTGGGTAATTGTTACGCACAAACATGCACCAGGAATTGTGCAGAGTCTGGGAGAAGGTAGAGTCTCCAAACCAATGTTTGTGTATTAAAATTGAAGAAAAGCAAATTTTGACTGAAAAACATCAACTGAGAAATAAGGCTAAAATATGAAACTGTGAGGTTTAGTTTTCAGAACTTTTTCTTCTTTTTTTCCCCCATTTGTTTATTACAGTTATTATTACTGACCTGGAAATTTTAATTTATTACTGTGGAAATTAATGTCCTAATTAAGATTTTATAGTACTTTTAATCTTAATGACATTTTAATGGAAATCCAGTGATGGACAAGATACTGTATCTCTGCTTGTCACATCTCAGGACATGAGCAAACATAATCCAATTTACTGCACTGTCATTGATGAGAGGCCATGGCTTGAAACAAAGCCTTCCCACAATACATAACTTGGACAGTCCGTGATAAAACTACCATTGATTCCATGCTTTCCATCTGCCAGGCCAGATGCTGAGAGATTTACAAACATTATCTCATTTGATCTCATTAACTCTAAGAAGTAGTTGCTCTTCTTTTCTCCATTCTACAGAATCAGAGAGTACAGATCAGAGAAGTTATGTAGATTACCCAATATCACAGAGCCATTAAATGGTAGAATTAGAGTTGAAATCAGGCAGTATGACACCAGAGCCTTTAGTCTTAAGTGTAATAACATGTGACCTCTGTGCCAGCAGGGCCCATATCTTACTAATTTTTGCATGTCCAGTGTCTAGCTCCTGGAGTCAGTACTCAGAAATATTTATTGAATGAATAAGCAAGTAGGAAATGACAGAGCAGAAATATGGGACAGCAATGTGGGCTGTGATTCAGAGCATTATGTAAGCATCACTATCCCACCTCATCCCAGCCCGCCCCAGAGTGGCTTAGATGCCTTCTTTAGAATTCCACTCCAACCTGTGTGTCTCTATCCAGGCATTGACCTCACTGTGTAATGATGACCTATTTATATGCTTCTTTCTCTTGCTAGAGCAGTGATTCCAGCCCGGAATGAGTCTGCCCCCCAAGGAACATTTGGCAGTGTCTCCATTTTTGGTAGTCACACTGGGGGTGGCAGCCGCCGCTTAGTGCATGAAGGCTGGGACGCTGCTAAACATCCTGAGATATACAGGCAAGGTCTCTACCACAATTATCTGGCCCAAAATGTCAAGGCTTCTGAGACTGAATCGACCTGTCCTAAATAGAGGGTGCCTTTGTGATAGCGTCCTTGGGCTCAGGATCATCTCTGTGTCCCGAGTGCCAGGCACGTCACCTGATGTATCACTGGGGGTCAGCACACACGCACCAAAGGAGTGGACAGCAGAAGAATGCATGAATGTATGATAGAAGGAGCAGGGCAGACAGGATCCCGTTCCGGAGAGTGTAGATACTTGCCTGGGTAGTGGAAGAGCTGCTCCCAGTTCATGCAGGGCTCCGCCAGGCTGGAACTTAGACATGATAAATTCAGATGGAGCCCACAGGCCGTTGGCACAAGGGAAGAGTAGGGGAATACTATTTTGATGTATTGATCTGTTTTCCCCCTTTACTTTTTTAATGGTCCTTCTATCTATACAGTAGGTAGAATATTCTGTGACTCCTCCTCTCAAAGAAGGGGGGTGGGCAGCAGAACTAGAAAATAAAAGAATAACATTTCTGGCTTTGGAATTTCAAAAGCCAAGAATCAAGTATAAGGTAAAAAGACTTGGAAAAATATAGCCAGTCATGTCTAATTTTCCTATCTCTGAGACTAGAAAAAGAGGTCATCTGACTAGAGGGAAGCAAAGAAGAATCAGAGTGGGAAAAAAGACTTGGTCCTAAGTGAGCCTCTGAGGAGAGGCTTTCTAGTCTGTTTTCCTTTTCTGAGTTTTGGGTTAG
Organism: Smutsia gigantea; assembly: GCA_032199065.1. Classification (NCBI taxonomy): domain Eukaryota; kingdom Metazoa; phylum Chordata; class Mammalia; order Pholidota; family Manidae; genus Smutsia; species Smutsia gigantea. Next base: position 792,884 of record JAVSCE010008352.1, on the reverse strand, counting down.
AGGGAGAGAGGGCATCCTTGAAGAATCTAAGGAATCTGAAAACAGGGGTGTACTGCCATGCCACCATCTGTGGAGTAGGTGAGATCCCAGCATTCCCTGGCAGCTGGAATGGTGCAGGAACAGTGGAGCGGAAACAACTGCTCAGAGTATCCAGATAGAACTACCAAACTTCCCAGACCTCAGAGTGGGACAGATGTGACTTAGTTGTAGAGCAAGGTGGGGGTGCAGTTAGCAGAGCCAGATCTGCAGAGGCCCTGGGACTGGGGAAAGGAGAAGACAGCAGTGATCTCAATGAGACTGGACTAGAATGAAGTTATCTCAGAAAATGCCAACATGTATAGATGTCCATGGCTCTTACCAGTCTCTTCCCACTTCCACCATGGTCCCATGTAGTCTTGGGGAGAAGGAGGGGTGGGGACATTCTGAATCGAGTTCAGCTTCTGCTGCAAAGAAGGAAAACTCAGACCAGAAATTAAGTTTGATTTAAGAAAAATGTAATTAAATTTCTTGCCTCTGATCCTGTACTCTACCATTTGTACTTGCTACAGAAGTTTATCAGATGGCAGTAGCTTCCCAGCAACAATCCTAAAGTTAGGGAAGCCTTACATCCCTAAGTGGCTTACTGATAAAAGCAAAACATGACTCTGGTATTGAGGAGGTGGTATACAAAAGAAATGCTCAACCTGGGAGCAAGGTGGCATTCCTGCAAGGAGTGGACAGGATCTGAGAAGTGAATGAAGTTGTTGAGTTCCCAAAATCACGGATAAGGTCAAGCTGAATTAGCAATGGCTGAGACCTGACATGGTGCCCTGAACATTTGATGGAAACTGCTTCAAGGCCTTCCTTCAAGGGTCATCCTTGGCCATAATGAATTGCCTGGGAGAGTTTACAGAAGGGGTCGCATGGCCTCAGCTCTGGGGAAGGAGTTGTACAGGCCTGAGAATACTTGTCTAAATGATTCAGTCTTTGACAAATGAATCTTAAAAAAAAAAAAGACAGTGTGAATTACTAGATAAAAATAGTGTCCACAGTACTCAAAACTCACATCAAAAATCTTGATGGGTTTAACCTAATAGTCTTATCATTCAAATATTATTTTTTCTGTCAAGCATTCTTGCTACTTATTAGTCAGGGCTTCCCTTCCATTTGGAAGACAGCATGACTGGAAAAGTATTTCTGGAGTCCCTTTTGGGCTGATCCAGTTTGAACATGATCTTTTATATGTACTTTTTTTTTAGTTTGTGTCATATTGAATGATGATGTCCTTTCCCATACAAGTTTAGAGGAATCTCCTCCGTCATTGATATGTCCTTCAAAGGCCCGTAAAAGTTGATCCATCTCAGTCTCTCTAGGCTCATCTCCTGTCTTTATGCATCTTTCCTCCTGTTCTCTATCACACTGGTCTCCATAAGTTCTTTGACTATCTATAGTGCACTGTTTGGACCCACAAAATATATGGTCACATGGGACCTCAGAATGTGAACTTATTTAAACTAAGGGTCTTTGTAAATATAAGTATAGTGAGGATCTTGAAATGCGGTCTTCCTGGATTAGGGTGGGCACTAAATCCAATGGTAGGTGTCCTTATAAGAGACAGGAAAGAAGATTCAGAGACACAAAGAGGAAAGGCCATGTTAAGACAGAGGCAGAGACTAGAGTGATATATTTACAAGCCAAAGAATGCCAGTGATTGCCACCAGAAGCTAGGCAGGAGGCATGGGATGGATTCTCGTTCAGAGTCCCCATGAGGAGCAAGTCTTGCTTACGCCTTCACGACAGACTTGTAGCTTCCAGAACTGTAAGAAAATTAATTTCTGTCCTTTTAAATCACTAAATTTATGATAATTTGTTACAGCTGCCTGAGTAACTCATTCAGCTACTCAGAGTTCTTTGCTGCATGCTCTTCCTTCTCAGGGCCAATGCACTTTCTGTGTCCTCTCCTGCTGTACCTTCCACCAATTCAGTCCTTTCTCTTCAGTGACTTTTGGTTAGTTTGGGGCAAACTTTCTATAAAAGGACCAGATAATAAATATTTGAGGTTTTATGAGCAACATGGTCTGTGTCTGTCACAACGACTCAATTCTGCTGTATCATGAAAATGGCCACAGGTAAAAATACATGAACAAACGGTTATGGTTGTGTTCCAGTGAAACTTTATTTACAAAAGTAGATGGTGGGCCACATTTGCCTGTGGGCCACAGTTTGCTGACCATTGCTTTTGGTTATTCCCTAGATCTCAGCTTAAGCCTCCTTTTTTCAGGAACTTCAGCTTAACTTCTCAGGTCTTACATCACTTATTCCCCTTAGGATTATTTTTTTCCCAGCTTGCCTGAGATATAATTGACATATAATATTGTGTAAGTTTAAGGTGTACAATGTGATGATTTGACCTATGTATACACATTGTAGAGTGATTACCACAATAAGGTTAGTTATACCTTCATCACCTCACATAATTACCATGTGTGTGTGTGTGGTGAGAATATTTACGATCTACTCTCCTCACAACTTTCAAGTATATAGTATAGTCTTTTAACTGTAATTACCATGTGTACATTAGGTCCTCAGAACTTATTCATTTTTTAACTTTTTTTACCCATTGATCAATATCTTCCCATTGCTAGCCCCTGGTAACCACCATTCTACTCTCCATTTATGAGCTCAGCTTTGTTTAGATTCCACACATAAGTGAGATTATGCAGTAATTGTTTTTCTTTGTGTGACTTACTTCACTTAGCATAATGCCCTCAAAGTCCATCCATGTTGTTGCAAATGTCAGGACTTCCTTCTTTATGGCTGAAAAATATTCCCTTGTATATGTATGTGTGTATAATGTGTATATATCTATTATACATATAGTCAATATATTGTATATGTAGAATATACATTGTGTGTGCACATATACACACATATATGTACACACATACCACATCTTTTTTTTTTCTGTTCATCCTTTGATGGGCACTTAGGTTGTTTCCATACCTTGGCTATTGCAAACAATACTGCAGTGAACATGGGGATACAGATAGCTCCTTAAGATCCAATTTCATTTCCTTTGGATATAAGCGCAGAAGTAAGATTTCTGGATCATATGGTATTTCTATTATTAATTTTTTGACTAACTTCCATATTGTTTTCAGTGGTGGCTGTACCAATTTACATTCCCATTAACAGTGCAGAAGTATTCCCTTTTCTTAGCATCCTTACCAACACTTGTTATTGTTTGTCTTTAAATTAAATTAAATTTTTAATCTTTTTAGTTTTTGACTCTCTTCGCCCATTTTTCCCAAGTCTGGTCTCTATATCTAGGAACTTTTTTTTTTCTTTTTTAGATTCCACATATAAGAGAGATTTTATGTTATTTGTTTTTCTCTGACTTATTTCACTTAGTGTAATGTCTTCAGGGCCCATCCATATTGTGACGAATGGCAAGGTTTCATTTCTTTTTATGGCTGAATAATATTCCATTGTATATATAAATACCATAATTTCTTTATCCATTCATCTATCAGTAGACATGTAAGTTGTTTATCTTTTCTCTTTTTGATAATATCTATTCTAATAAGTATAAGGTGAGATTCTGACTTGCATTTCCCTGATGATTAGTGATATTGAGCATCTTTCCACGTACTGTTGGCCAATTTGTGCGTATGTTGTGGTTTTTTTTTTTTTTGGATAATGTCTGTTCATGTCCTCTGCACATTTTTTAAATCAGACTGTTTTTTTGCAATTTAGTTGTATCCCACTTATGATTAACTCATTCTGCATATATTTAATGTCCACCAAACTGAAAGTTCCATGAGATCAGGAACTTTGAACCTGCTCAACACTGGATTCCCAGTACCTGATGCAATTCTGGCATGTAGCAATGCTCAGTAATTGTTTTACATATCTAAGAATAATTAAGCATAGTTCTTGGCTTTTATAAGTCCAGTCTCATTGCTGAAATCTAGTTTGAAAAATGAGGAAAGTGTTTCTTTAAAAAGTTAAATAGAATTACCATATGATCCAGCAATTCTTGGTATGTATGCCAAAGAATTAAAAGCAGGGTCTCAAGAGATATTTGTACAACCATTTTCCTACCAGTATCATTAACAATAGACAAAAGGTAGAAAGCAACATGGATGAATGGACAAAATGTGGTAAATTCACACAACGGGACATTATTCAGCCCTCAAAAAAGGAATAAAATTCTGAAGTATGCTACAACATAGATGAATCTTGGAAACATTGTGCTAAGTGAAATAAGCCAGATGAAAAAAGGCAAATATCATATGATTCCACTTATATGAGATACCTAGAAAAGGCAAATTCATGGAGACAGACAGAAAGTAGAATATCAGTGGTGGCGGTGGGGAGGAAGGTTGGTGTATAATTGTTTAATAGGTATGTACAGAGTTTCTGTTTAGGATGATGGGAAAATTCTGGAAATGAATATTGTTGACAGTTCCACACATTGTGAGCATACTCAGTGACACTGAATTGTATGCCTAAAAATGGTTAAAATGGTAATACAGTGAAAAAATATGCAGAAAGTATTAATGAGATGAGAAATGGGAAAAGAACAGGATGGAACAGCATAGAACAGAGTGGGTTGCAGGATGCTATTGCTGGAAAGGACTTCAGAGGTCAGCAGGTTCAATGTTCCCCTTCCCATTTTACAGAGGAAGGGAACAAAAGCCAATGTGATTCTGTGGAAAATGAACTGGGTTTCAGAACACCTGGTTTCAAGTGCATTCGGACCACTGATTTCTTCTAGGTCCTCAGAGACATCTTCGGCTGGTATCTCTGGAGTTTGTGAGTCTGCGTTCTCTGGTAGCTCTGTTGTCCTGGGCTTTGGTTTTAATCTGGGTTTTCCTCTGTGTCATCTGGGCGACTAGGTCATGTATAAAGTGAAGGGGCTTTCTGATTTTAGCTAACACTAACCTGGTTGATTACTTCCCTCTGCATGGGTTCCAGGCACATTCCAGTTTCCTCCGCAGCTTTGTGCAAAGATGTCTTCACGAAGAAACACCTGCTTGTCTCACATTGCTCCACGCTATGTTTCAATTCTGTTCCATGGGTTGGGGTAACCTGCTCCAGTGGAAGAAGCCAGGAGGTCTGGCATCTATTTCAGTCTCTGACTCAAAGTCACCTTAAAATCTTATTGGTAACATCACCACAGTCAAGAGAGAGAACATGCCATCACTCACAAAAGTTTCCTTGTGCTCTTTTGTAATCCCTCCATACCACCCTCCCATCCCCAGGAAACCACTAATTCCCTTTTTGTCACTAATTTAGTTTGCATTTTCTAGAATTTTATATAAGTGGAATCATACAGTATATGCTCTTTGGTAAGGGTGGGAGAGGTCTGGCTTCTTTTATTCAGCATAATCACTTGAGATGCATCCATATTGTTGCATGTATTCATTCTGTTTTATTGCTGAGTAGTATCCTTTTGTGTAGATAATACCACAATTTGTTTATCATTCACCTGTTGATTCACGTTTGGTTGTTTTCAGTTTTTGGCCATTACAAATAAAGCTGCTATGAACTTTTATGCACACGCAAAAAAAATCTTATTAGTTAGTTGGCTTCTAGGGGTTCCGTTTACCTAAGAATGATGAAGATAACAATCCTTGCTTTTTCTTTTTCTTTTTTTCCTATTAGTGGATTTTTGTGAGGGTCAAATTATATAGGTGAAATTCACTCTACTTCAGTGGACTAAAGCAACGGAGAGAGAACTAGAGGTTGCATCAGTATGGTATTTCCCTACCAGAGTGTATGCTTCAGAGGGCAAGAGTCTTCTCTGCACAAGCAGGCAGGAAAGACGAGCAAAAGGTGCCCTGGATTTAGATTTGGGAAGATAGTGCCCAGTCCTGGCTGTGATGCCATTTTGCCTATGATTCTGGATAAATCGCTTGTGCTGACCATGCTGACTTGTTTCCTCATCTGTAAAGTGAGGGGAATTGAATGAAATCATATTGCAAGTTGCCTTTTGGCTCTGACAGCTTATGATTTTTGTACTTCTAGTGTTTAGCTCCATGCCTTGCATATATTAGGAAATTAATAAATGTTTATTGAGTTGAATTTAGCTAATTAGTATTTATTATTAGTCAAGTGTCATTGACTCATCACATCATTTAGGTTTCTAGAAATAATGTTTGGTGCTTTTTTATTCTTAGGAGAAATGTGGCAGTGATCATTTATATTCAGTGGTGCTAACGATTAGTAATAGGTGTGATCATAATAAACACATTTTGCATGCTTAGCACATTCCAGGCACATACTAAGTATTTAAAAATTAAATTCTCAGCACAGCTTTATGAGATAGGTACAGACATTAACCCCATTTTACAGATGAGGAGATGGACACATTAAGTAACTAGATAAGTTCATATACAGGTTTATAACGGACCTGAAGGAAAGGCTAGTAGGTGGTAGAGGTAAAAACTGAAACTTATTCAGTCTGTCTCCAGATATGGTTGCCACATTTAGCAAATAAAAATACAGGATGCCAAATTAAATTTGAATTTTAGATAAACAGTGAATAATTATTTTACTTTAAGTATGTCCCATGCCTTCATATTACCCTCCTCTGCCAGCCTTAGACAGATTATACATTTTTTACCATTAGCTTATGGATTCAGCAGGCAAAATGTGTTCACCTGAAGAAAATTAAATTGAAACAGAACTTTTGTTTCTTATAGGATATTTGGCATTCTATTCTGTAGAATGGACTGGAAATCGGTAGAATTTAGTACTAGGTGGTAAAAAGATACAAAATCAAAGGTTTCCATATTAGGAAAATGTTATGAAACTTTCCTTTATCCTGTTATTTTTTTACATCGAATGATTTTGTGTCCCACTTCTCTTATGAATGGCCTCTCTGCTTCTTGGGGTTTCTGTTTAAGTTAAAAGATGAAACAAATGGAAGTTTTAAAAAAGTCACATGGAATCTGGAATGATGGCCCTGACCGAGGCACGCTCTCTTATGGATCATTTGAGAATGTTACTTCCGTGGGCTCGAGCTGGAATATCTGGTATGTCTATTGCTATGACAATGGGTTCTCCTTAGTGGGTGATGTAGAAATTTGATCTATACATTTACAATGAGGACTCATGTTCTAGCCTTTTAGGTATAATTCCAAATCTCGTGGAGTTGCAGGGGATCTGCCTTAGCAGGAGGCAGTGTATCGCATTGACTAAGAGCTGGGGCTCTGGAGGAAGTCAGGCCTGGGCTTGGGTCCGACATCCACCACTTTAGCTTAGTTCTCCCACTGTGAAATGGGTATAATAGTTCCTGCTTCCTAGGCTTGTGTGGAGAGGATGCCTGAGGGGATTTATAAAATATCTAGTGTAGTCATCTGGCAAACAGTCTTTAATAAATGCCATTGCTGTCATTTATACCATCCCTATTAAAATAAAACGTTCTATTTCAGGGAATCTTGGTGAAGGTTCATAAAGCTATATTTTTGTCATCAGTTTATCCACCATAGGGAGGAAGAAGAGTTAAAACTGAAAAGCAAAAACTGGAACCAGAAAAGAAGGGCTCTCATACTAGTTTACCAATCTAGTTATGGGAATTAGGGAAGTTGTTTGAGTATTTGGAACCTCAATGTCTTTTCTGTCAAATAACAATAATGATGGACTTGCTCCTACCTGATCCAGCAACCAGCAAGGTGTTGTTGGGATTAAATGAAACCATGTATATGAAACAATTTAAATGTTGGGAGCGCTCTGCACATGTAAAGCACATCTCATGTATTTCCTTTTGAACAGCTGGCCATTTTCCTCAGGGGCGGCTGCTAATCTTGCTCCTCCATGATAGCATCTCTTCCCTCCGGTTTGGGAACTGCGCCCTTATCCACTGTGAGATGAGGTGGCTTTTTGCAGGGCCAAATGTAGTGCTGTATTTCATGAAGGGTATGCTTGTTTGGCTAAGTTTGTGGCTTGGAAAGCTGGGTTCCTTTTTAGGTGTGTGTGGGAAGTTGGGGTTCCTATGGCCAGGATCCTCACTGAGTTTAAACCACCTGACGATGCAACTGGCCTGTTGCTAGGCTACTGCTTCCACACCTTTAGGCAATAAGCTATTATTGGGCTATATAGAGAGCTCGGCCCAGCGCTCTGGGCGGAGGCAGGGAGGCTAGTACTCGACCTACTGCCGGGAGAACAAACCAGGTAATAAACCCTTTCGCCGCAAAGAACGTTTGCTGTCATTTTCTTTGCTCTTATTGAATCCATAGCGAACTTGCCCGGGGCTGAAACCCATTGGCAAGACAGTGTGTAAACTTGGACAAGCTTTCAGCAACTCAATTTCTTAGCTGTAAAATGGGCTGAAAATAGTGCTTGTTTCATGGAGCTGTTGTAAAAGTTAAGTAATGTGTTTAAAATATTTAGCATGAGAGTGAACACTTTAAAAAGCTAGAACATTTTAATTGCTATAAAGTTCTTCATGTATTTCCACCTATTTCTTGTAGTTCTATCTTAGGACTCTATACAAAGTCAGGTTTGTTGTAGCTGTAATTTGAGCAGGCCACCAATATAGTATTCTTCTCAGGGAACTTTGCATATACCCTTCAAACTCAGGCTTCTTAACTCAGGAACTACCACTTCACTTTTAATGTATAACCATATGCTTTGTAGCAATGGTTACTTACATATATTAAAACTGAAATGGTATTTTGAGGAAAAACTACCTTTAGTGGGCAATGAAATAAAGAATTACACACAGACAGTGTTTTCACATCTTAGATTGAGGGCGTCTCATTATTTTTTCATTTTCATCACCTGATATTCCTCTGTTTGAACCCACTCAGGTTCTTCGTCAGGTGCCACAACCTTGTGATTAGTGAGCTGCCAGCATTTGGACAGCATTTAGTTTAATTTGGTTAATTAATGACTCTTGGCTATTAGACCAAAGCTTTTTCTCTTTCATACTATTACAAGAGAAATTTCTCATTTCTGTTCAGTTCCTGCTTCCTCTCACTGAGCTTAATGGGGACAGTGGAGGTACATTTCCACACATGACCTACCCTCTCCCTCGGTGAGGACAGAACAAAGTGTGCTTGTGGGCACAGACTGGGTTTCCAATCTGATCCTCCTCTCATGCAGCAGTTCCCATTGGCTAATGATGCCCAGAAGCCCAGCCAGGGCGCCCATGGAAGGAAGACTGCAGGCATTGTATTATGATTTGAGATGGATCATATTTTAAAGTCGCTGGTAATCCCTGGGTTGCTAAATTCCATGGTCAATGCCCAAATAGAAGTTACTCACTGAAGTCCTGTCTCTAAGCAGCAGAGAACCCAAGTCAATTTAATTTTCATAGACTAGATTTTAAGTCATTTTCCTTGAATATCCATGAGCATTCTTTCTTGGAAATTAACCAATAAAATTAATTTTTTAATAGTTGAGGTGATATTACTTACCCTTACAGCATCAAAGAAATTTGTCCATTGGTGACAATTTGTCTCCTGGTTCAAGAGTTGTTTTTCTACTGAGAAAGACCTAGATTATAATGAAGTTAAAATCCACTAACTGCCTGATAGATATGATCAAGACATTGGGACTTTCACAAGTTTCTGGTAGGACTATAAAATGGTCTAACCACTGTGGAGAACCATATGGCAGTTTCTTATAAATTCACACCCATGTAATGCAACCATTCTACTCCTAGCTATTTACACAAAGAATAAAAATATTTCCACCCAAATACTTGCACACTGATGTACAGCTTTGTTCAAAGAGCCACAAAATGGAAACAACCAAAGTATGCATTGTATATGAATGGATAGATGATAAATGAATTGTGGCATACCCATAAAGTAGAACTCTACTTAGTAATAAAAGAAATAAGTTACCGATGCACACAACAATATAAGTTTATCTCAAAGGCACTATGCTAAGTGAAAGAAATCTGAAATAAAAGAGCACATACTGTATGAGTCCATTGGTATCAAATTCTAGAACAGTCAAAGCTAATAGTGACCTGGGGTGAGGGTTGGGGTTGGGGGGTTGTTGACTGCACAGGACCATGAAGAAACTTTGTGGAATAATAGAGATATTCTTTATATTGATTGAGGTGGTGTTTGCAAGGTATGTACATGTGTCAAAATCCACCAAAACCACAGGGCATGCACCATAAACACAGTAGAATGAGTTTGGAATAAAAATGGTATTTACTTATCATATATGCCTTATCAAATTACAAACGAATTGGGTAGGTGGTAGGTTTATGAAGCATAGATTCCTTCAGTAATTTGAATAAAGTCTAAGGAATGAATGCAGAAGGTAATCCATGCTTTCTCATTGCATTGTGTTCCAGTAACACAGATATGAAATGTTTTAGCTGGTTGCCAAATCCATAAGGAGTAAGAAACACTGTAGCAGTGTCCCAAATCTATCAGTCTCATCCTAGATAAAGTACATGTGAGTGGTTCACAGAGTTTGTGATACACTGCCTCATGGAAAGAACATTTTGCTTTAAATAAATCCTTTTTGCTTTTATTAGGAACAACAAGTCTCTTTATTATAAATAATTTAAGTTATTTATCTTGGTTAATCCTGGATTGGGGTTCTTCAATGGTAACTCAAAGTTAAACTTAGGCAAAGCAAAAAGTACTCTGCCATGGATTGTAGTTTTTAAGAGTAGTTTTAGGAATTAGGAGCTCTGGCTGCAAATCCCAGGTATGTCACTTACAAGCTACATGATCCAAGACAAATTACTTAATTTCTCCAACTGTCCATTTACGCACCTGTAAAATGGGCACAAAACACATAGTCACAGGGTTGAATAAGGGTTACAGGAGATGATACATGTGAAGGATGCACTGTGATTTTTGGCATGCTAAAGGTTAAGAAAAAATGAGCGCTTATTGACAAGGAAAAATATGAAAGGCAGATAGACAGTGATTGTTTTTCTGATGAGGGAAATACACATTAGGTTTCAAATAAATCAGCAGCACATTTTCATGGAAATTTTCTCTCTTTAAAGCAAGGATCTACCCTGACTATCTGAGAAGGACAGGCAGATCAAGAGCAAAGAACTTAGAAGGGCGTGTGCCTGATGATTTGCTCACTGAGACATCTTTTGACAAGGAGATCAAAGGCTAAAAGGAAAATGCCTGCCAAGGCTTTTGGTAGAGAATGGTCCAGAGAGCCTATCTTGTTTTTATGGTTCTTTAAATATAAGGTTTCCATGTGCTTTCTTCAATAGGATGAAGATATAATCAAGATTGTATCTTACTAATTACTGACGGAAAACACTAATGCCTGATGAGAAGTTACCTGCAACTGTGGATTGTGTTCTTTTTTTCTTAATATAATTTATTTTGGTATCATTAATCTACAACTACATGTGCAATATTATGGTTATTAAACTACCCCTTCATCAGGTCCCCCCCACGAACCCCATTACAGTCACTGTCCATCAGCGTAGTGAGATGCTATAGAATCACTACTTGTCTTCTCTGAGTTGTACAGCCCTCCCCGTGCCCCCCCAACATTACATCTGCTAATCGTAATGCCCCTTTTCCCCTCTTATACCTCCCTTCCCACCCATCTTCCCCCAGTCCCTTTCCCTTTGGTAACTATTAGTCCGTTCTTGGGTTCTGTGAGTCTGCTGCTGTTTTGTTCCTTCAGTTTTTTCTCTTTGTTCTTATACTTCACATATGAGTGAAATCATTTGATACTTGTCTTTTTCAGCATCGCTTATTTCACTGAGCATAATACCCTCTAGCTCCATCCATGTTGTTGCAAATGGTAGGATTTGTTTTCTTCTTATGGCTGAATAATATTCCATTGTGTATATGTACCACATCTTCTTTATCCATTCATCTACTGATGGACACTTAGGTTGCTTCCATTTCTTGGCTATTGTAAATAGTGCTGCCATAAACATAGGGGTGCATCTGTCCTTTTCAAATTGGGCTGCTGCATTCTTAGGGTAAATTCCTAGGAGTGGGATTCCTGGGTCAAATGGTATTTCTATTTTGAGTATTTTGAGGCACCTCCATACTGCTTTCCACAATGGTTGAACTAATTTGCATTCCCACCAGCAGTGTAGGAGGGTTCCCTTTTCTCCACATACTCACCAACATTTGTTGTTGTTTGTGTTTTGGATGTTGGCCATCCTCACTGGTGTGAGGTGATATCTCATTGTGGTTTTAATCTGCATTTCTCTGGTGATTAGCAATGTGGAGCATCTTTTCATGTGCCTGTTGGCCATCTGAATTTCTTTAGAGAAGTGTCTATTCATATCCTCTGCCCATTTCTTAATTGGATTATTTGCTTTTTGTTTGTTAAGGTGCGTGAGTTCTTTATATATTTGGATGTCAACCCTTTATCACATACGTTATTTATGAATATATTCTCCCATACTGTAGGATGTCTTTTTGTTCTACTGATGGTGTCCTTTACTGTACAGAAGCTTTTCAGCTTGATATAGTCTCACTTGTTCATTTTTGCTTTTCTTTCCCTTGCCCGAGGAGATATGTTCATGAAGAAGTCGCTCATGTTGATGTCCAAGAGATGTTTGCCTATGTTTTTTTCTAAGAGTTTTATGGTTTCATGACTTACATTCAGGTCTTTGATCCACCTTGAGTTTACCTTTGTGTATGGGGTTAGACAGTAGTTCAGTTTCATTCTCTTACATACAGCTGCCCAGTTTTTCCAACACCAGCTGCTGAAGAGGCTGTCATCTCCCCATTGTATATACAAGGCTCCTTTATCAAATATTAATTCACTGTATATGTTTGGGTTAATGTTTGGATTTTCTATTCTGTTCCACTGGTCTGTGGGTCTGTTTTTGTGCCAATACCAAATTGTCTTGATTACTGTGGCTTTGTAGTAGAGCTTGAAGTCAGGGACGTAATTCCCCTGTTTTATTCCTCCTTCTCAGGATTGCTTTGGCTATTCGGGGTCTTTTGTGGTTCCATATGAATTTTAGAATTCATTTGTTCCAGTTCATTGAAGAAAGCTGTTGGTAGTTTGATAGGGATTGCATTGAATCTGTAGATTGCTTTAGGTAGTATAGCCATTTTGACAATATTGATTCTTCCTAGCCAAGGGCATGGGATGCATTTCCATTTGTTAGTGTCCTCTTTAATTTCTCTTAGGAGTGTCTTGTAGTTTTCAGAGTACAGGTCATTCACTTCCTTCGTTAGGTTTATTCCTAGGTATTTTATTCTTTTTGATGCAATTGTGAATGGAATTGTTTTTCTGATTCCTATTTCTGTTAGTTCATCGTTAGTGTATAGGAAAGCAACAGATTTCTGTGTGTTAATTTTGTATCCTGCAACTTTGTTGAATTCAGATATTAGTTCTAGTGGTTTTGGAATGGAGTCTTTAGGGTTTTATATGTACAGTATCATGTCATCTGCAAATAGTGACAATTTGACTTCTTCTTTACCAATCTGGATGCCTTGTATGTCTTTGTTTTGTCTGATTGCTGTGACTAGGACCTCCAGTATTATGTTGAATAACAGTGGAGAGAGTGGGCATCCCTGTCTTGTTCCCGATCTTAGATGAAAAGCTTTCAGCTTCTCGCCGTTAAGTGTGATGTTAGCTGTGGGTTTGTCATATATAGCCTTTATGATGTTGAGGTACTTGCTGTCTATACCCATTTTGTTGAGAGTTTTAATCATGAATGGATGCTGAATTTGTCAAGTGCTTTTTCAGCATCTATGGAGGTGATCATGTGGTTTTTGTTCTTCTTTTTGTTGATGTGGTGGATGATGTTGATGGATTTTCGAATGTTGTACCATCCTTGCATCCCTGGGATGATACCCACTTGATCATGGTGTATTATCCTCTTGATGTATTTTTGAATTCGGTTTGCTAATACTTTGTTGAGTATTTTTGCATCTACGTTCATCAGGGATATTGGTCTGTAATTTTCTTTTTTGGTGAGGTGTTTGCCCGGTTTTGGTATTAGAGTGATGCTGGCTTCATAGAATGAGCTTGGAAGTATTCCCTCCTCTTCTACTTTTTGGGAAACTTTAAGGAGAATGGGTGTTATTTCTTCTCTATATGTCTGGTAGAATTCAGAGGTGAATCCATCAGGTCCGGGGGTTTTGTTGTTGGGTAGTTTTTTGATTACTGCTTCAATTTCGTTGCTGGTGATTGGTCTGTTTAGTTTTTCTGTTTCTTGCTTGCTCAGTCTTGGAAGGTTGTATTTTTCTAAGAAGTTGTCCATTTCTTCTACGTTTTCCAGCTTGTTAGCATATAGATTCTCATAATATTCTCTTTTAATTCTTTGTATTTCTGTGGGGTCCGTCGTGATTTTTCCTTTCTCATTTCTGATTCTGTTTATGTGTGTAGATTCTGTTTTTCTCTTAATGAGTCTGGCTAGGGGTATATCTATTTTGTTTATTTTTTCAAAGAACCAGCTCTTGGTTTCATTGATTTTTTCTATTGTTTTATTCTTCTCAATTTTATTTATTTATTGTCTAATCTTTATTATGTCCCTCCTTCTGGTGACTTTGGACCTCATTTGTTCTTCTTTTTCCAATTTCAGTAATTCTGTCTTTAGACTATTCATTTGGGAATGTTCTTCCTTCTTTAAATAGGCCTGGATAGCAATATACTTTCCTCTTAGAACTGCCTTTGCTGCATCCCACGGAAGTTGTGGCTTTGTGTTGTTGTTGTCATAAGTCTCCATGTTTTCTTTGATTTCTGTTTTGATTTGGTCCTTAACCCATTGATTAATTAGGAGAATGTTGTTAAGTCTCCATGTATTTGTGAGCCTTTTTGATTTCTTTCTAAAATTTATTTCTAGTTTTATACCTTGGTGATCTGAGAAGTAGGTTGGTAGGATTTCAATATATTTGATTTTACTGAGATTCTTTTTGTGGCCTAGTATGTGGTCTATTCTGGAAAATGTTCCATGTGTACTTGAGAAGAATGTGTATCCTGTTGCTTTTGGGTGTAGAGTTCTGTAGATGTCTGTTAGGTCCATCAGTTCTAGTGTGTTGTTCTGTGCCTCTGTGTCTTTACTTATATTCTGTCTGGTTGATCTATCCTTTGGAGTGAGTGGTGTGTTGAAGTCTCCTAAAATGAATGCATTGCTGTCTATTTCCTCCTTTAATTCTGTTAGTATTTGTTTCACATATTCTGGCACTCCTGTGTTGGGTGCATATATATTTATAATGGTTATATCTTCTTGTTGGACTGACCCCTTTATCATTATGTTATGTCCTTCTTTATCTCTTGCTACTTTCTTCATTTTGAAGTCTATTTTGTCTGATACAAGTACTGGAACACCTGCTTTTTTCTCCTTGTTGTTTGCATGAAATATGTTTTTCCATCCCTTCACTTTTAGTCTTTGTATATCTTTGGGTTTGAGGTGAGTTTCTTGTAGGCAGCATATAGATGGGTCTTGCTTTTTTATCCATTCTGTTACTCTGTGTCTTTTGATTGGTGCATTCAGTCCATTTACATTTAGGGTGATTATTGATAGATATGTACTTATTGCCATTGCTGGCTTTAGATTCATGGTTACCAAAGGTTCAAGGTTGCCTCTTTACTATCTAACAATCTAACTTAACTTTCTTGTTAAGTAATTGTAAACACTGTCTGATGTTTCTTTATTTCTCTCCCTTCTTATTCTTCCTCCTCCATTCTTTATGTACTAGGTGTTTTATTCTTTGCCTTTAGTTAGTATTTGGATGGTATGCTTTCTTTGCTATAATTTTATTTTCTCTGGTGACATCTTTTTAGCCTTAGGGGTGCTTCCATCTAGAGCAGTCCATTTAAGATATCCTGTAGTGGTGGTTTATGAGAGGCAAACTCTCTCAACTTTCGTTTGTCTAGAAATTGTTTAATGCCTCCATCATATTTAAATGATAATCATGCTGGATACAATATTCTTGGTTCGAGGCCCTTCTGTTTCATAACGTTAAATATATCATGCCATTCTCTTCTGGCCTGTAATGTTTCTGTTGAGAAGTCTGATGATAGTCTGATTGGTTTTACTTTGTAGGTGATTTTTTTTCTCTCTCTAGCTGCCTTTAATACTCTGTCTTAATCTTTGATCCTTGCCATCTTAATTATTATGTGTCTTGGTGTTGTCTTCCTTGGGTCTCTTGTGTTGGGAGTTCTGTGGGCTTCGGTGGACTGCGAGACTATTTCCTTCCCCATCGAGGGAAAGTTTTCAGCAATTATTTCTTCAAAGACACTTTCTATTCCTTTTTCTCTCTCTTCTTCCTCTGGTAGTCCTATAATGCGAATATTGTTCCGTTTGGATTGGTCACACAGTTCTCTTAATATTCTTTCATTCCTAGAAATCCTTTTATCTCTCTCTGCCTCAGCTGCTCTGTACTCCTGTTCTCTGTTTTCTATTCCATTAACAGTCTCTTGTATCTCATCCATTCTGCTGTTAAGCCCGTCGATCGCTTGTCTGATTTCTGCATTGTCTTTCCTCAGTTCCCTCACTTCCTCCTTCAGCTCTTGCACATTTCTCTGTAGGTCCATCAGCATGGTTATGACTTTTATTCTGAATTCTTTTTCAGGAAGACTGTGCATTTCCATCTCTTCAGGCTCCCTCTCTGGGGTTGTCTGGTTGATTTTAGTCTGGACCATATTCCTCTGTCTTTTCATGGCTATAGAAGTGGTCGCTGGTAGTTGCCACATATGTCAGCTGGGCTCTTTAAGACTTTAAAAAGAAAGAAAAAGAAGAAAGAAAATAAAAGAAAAAACAAAACAACAAAAAGAAAAAAAGAAAAAAAAAACGCCCACTGGGAGTAGATTCTGTGGTGATGCTGTAGGTGATGCTGTTGCTCCACCCTTCCGCAGCTGTGGCCGCACCGCTCCGCAGGGCCCTTTATAGCTCTGGCCAGGGTGGGAACGAATGGGAGGCTGTTGATCTCTGTGAGAAGTCTAAGTGCGGCCACCCTTTCCCAGTTGCCAGCTAAGGGGTCCGAAACTCCCCAGGACTCCCAGCCTGCTGGGCTGAGTGTGCCGGGGCGATCCGGCCCCTCCGCTGGGCTCCTGTCTCTTTAAGACCGCTGAAGAAAGCACACGCTTTTTGTTTTTTTCCTTCCCGGGAGCCGGCTGCAAGCGCCCTGGCGCATTCCCTGCTCAGATCCTGCCCCTCTGTGTCTCCAATCTCAGCTGCACTGCACGATGTGGGTCAGTGCTCTGCACGCAGATCACCGGGGCTGACTACTTTGCGGGGTGTACTTCCACTCCTTCCCGGCTCTGAATCCTCTCCTCCCGCCGGTGTGCTGGGGTGGGGGAGTACTCGGGTCCTGCCGGGTCGCAGCTCCGTATCTTACCCGCCTCTTGGGGTGCTGAGTCCTCTCGGGTGTAGCTGCACACTGTGTGCTTTCCTGTGTATTCTTGTCTCTCTTTTAGGAATAGTTGTATTTGCTGTATTTTCGTAGATAAATACAGTGCTGGGAGGAGATTTCTGCCGGCCTGCTCACACCACCATCTTCCCGGAAGTCTGGATTGTGTTTCTTTAAATTATGCCTTATATCAATTATTGTAATGCAGTAATGTGATATTACTTGATGATTCTGGTTAGCTCTTTCATAAATAATTTTTCCACTAAAAACTTACCTGGACACATTATTCTGTTTGTTCAGCTGACCTTAGTGGGGCAGGTAGGATGACCATGATGCCTGTATCCACCTGTTACGGTTCACCCTGTATAAGTGCATATGAATGAACTACAGGGAAAAACAACCCCCAGCCTGGGGGTCTGAAGAAGCCTGAATGTAAGCGGGGAGAAGTGTTAACAGAAGGGCAATATAGCCAGGTAGCTGGTGATAGCAGGGGTCAGCAAAGTTTCTGGAAAGGGCAGGGCAGTGAATATATTCAGCTTTGCAGGCTTCATGCCTACTCCGCACTGCCATTCTGTGTGGAAGAAGCTGTGCACACAGCACACACACACGAGCATGCCTGTGTTCCAATACACTACTACCCACACTGAAATTTGAATTTCATATCATTTTCGCATGTCACAAAATTCTTCTTTTGGTTATTTTCAACTATTGAAACATGTACAAGCTGCTCTTAGCTCATCGGCCATACAATAACAGGTATCGGACAGGACTGGGCCCGTGAGCTGTCACAGATCGTCAATCCTGGGGTTGAGCATCATTCTCACTAAAGGCACAATTGTCCACAGGGTTCAGTTTGCCCTTCCCTGCAGAATCGTTTGTGTCAGGGTTTATGCTTCTAGGCCTTGGGCCCCACCTTCCAGATATGGACCCCCGATGGTTAAGGATTTATGCTTGTCTGAAACTTACTGCATTACTTGGTTTGCCTCACTTAATTTGTATCATAACCCAAGAAGGTAAGTACCATTATTAATCCCCATTTTCATATTAGAAAATGAAGGCTCCCTGAGATTAAATAATTTGACTAAAATATTACACAACTAGAAAGAAGTAGAGCTGGGTTCTCTGTGACCAGAGCCCTTGCTTTTCCTGAAGGTACTACAGTGTGGATGGATGATTCAGTGGGGCCATTAACCACTTTAGGAAGCCCCATTCAAAGCCCTTAGCAGCACATCAGCAGGGGCGGTTCAGGACAAAACCTTTATCTCCATTTACAAAGAAAGGTCGTTGCTTTTCAGTGAAGAGTGGTAGTTCACTTAGAGAACTCTCTGCTTAACAATAACATCAAGGGTAAATTTTCCAGGAGTCTGTTAGCAATTTGGATACTGTCAAACTCTTTCCAAAAGCACTTAGCACTTGCCTTGTAAGGATGTGGCTATTGGGAAAGAATTTTCCCATTCTCCCAGAGAAAAAAAAAGTCTATAGAGTTGAATACACTTTGTACCCAGGCGGCTCTTGCTTGGAGCTAATTTTTCTTCCAGAACTTTACTTTTGCAATAAGTACATGGAATTGAACTGGAGTAGGAGAAACCTTGTAAGTCAGATCACGTTGCTCTCTGGCTTAAATCCTTCCAATGCCTTCACTCTACACTAAAAATCTAAGTTTCTTATAAGGACCTGCCAGGTCCTAGATGACCAGACTTTGCTTACCTGTCTGATGTCATTTATGCCATTCTCTCCCTTTGCTTTCCACTTTCCAGTCACACTGTCCTTATTGCCTTCGCACATGCCAAGCCTCAACACACTGTGCCTTGCGTATGCTATGCCCTACCCCTGGAATGCTCTCCCTCTGATCTTTACATAGCTGACTCTTTCTCATCTTCCAGGTCTCAGCTCATATATTTTGTCTTCAATGTGGCTTTCCTAAATAACTATTTAGTGCCATTTCTTATACCATCCACACACCCTGCCAGCCTCTGTCTATCCCAATACCTTGTTTTATTTTCTCCATAGCATATATCACCATTTGAAATAATCTTGTAAATTTCTGCATTTGTTTACTTGTTTGTCACCCTACACTTATAGGTCAACTCTGAAAGAGCAGGGCCCTTATTTTGTTCACTGCTCTATCTGTTGAGCCTAGTGTAGACATTCAATAAATATTTATTGAATGGAAAATAATTGTCTATTCCAGAAAACAAAAAAACTAGGCTTACCTATTGTGACAATTGGTGAGTTTTAAGCTTTACTCAGTTCTTGGGTATAACAGGCAGATAAGAAGTTGTGGAGGTCTTCTTGGTCAACAAATGTCAGCTTAGATTTATTCTGCTTTCTTATTCAAGCCTGAAATTCATTATTAATGTACAACCAGTTGACAAGTTTTAGTTTTATCAAATATGTCTATGGTAAAAAAAAATTAGACAATCAATTACACAGTAAGCTATTGATTCCTAAGTCCCCAGCAGACATACACATTATTCTGAATGCATAATTACATTGCAGGCAGGACATTTTTTGCCTGGATATGGCACATCTAGATAAAACTAAGTATGCTCAACTGGGTGCCTCATCTAAATCTGGGTATGGAGAATGCTATAAAACTAGCATTCCATTGAAAGTGAGTAAAATGTGGGGTATAAGTATAAAGAGGTGTTGCATCATCTGGAGTATGGAAATGGCAGAAGCACGCCATTTAAGCTCTGGTCTCCTTAGAGCATCAAGGTACGTGTGAAAGCTATTGAGGTCTTAGGTTCAGCTGACTTTTCAGAGGTAGCAAAGACACAAACTATTTGTTTATTGAGGACACATAATGATCCAGTAAAGTCAGACAGCCTTGGGCTAATCTACTTAATAACCGCATCATACCTTTGGTCAAATCTCTTAACCTAAGACTTAGTTTTCTCAATTGCAAAATAAAGAGAGCAGAAACATTTCTCTCATGGGACTAAATGAGTTAGTGCAGGGAAAGCATGCTGCCAGTGCATAATCAGTGTTTAGGAAATATTAAATGACTTTAATATTAAATAATATAAAATAACTTTGCAGTTGGCACACCCTCAAAGTAGCTAAATGCACTTCAACAGGAGACCCATGTTTGAGTCCTCACGCTGCCAGTTCACATGTTAGCTGGGCAGGTTTCTCACCCTCTGTGGGTTTGAACAGAGAATCCATTGATTCCATCTGAAATCAGTTTACCAACAAGTATTTTCAGGGCATCTATGCTCACAAAACCAAATATCTTGTAAGCTCACCTACTCAGTTGCTCTCTATTTGCAGATAAGAGCAATGCTATACTAAGTCATATGCCACTGTGATATTTTGATATAACAAGAAATATATACTCAGTCTTCATCCTCACTTCCTGGCATGGAGCGTCTAAAACAGAATTTCCTGAGTGGTAGTAAGAGTAGTATCTTTTGTTATTCATAATAAGCACCTTTCAATCACACATGAGTTTATGTTAATAAAATGCCTGGTGGCTGGAAGCCCTTAGATAGCTTCAGGATGAGGGCGGCTGGTTGCCAGAGGAACCAACCATGGGATTAAAGTGCTGGAAATCGCAGCCCCACCGCAGACCTCCACGGAGAGGAGACAGGTCAGGGATTGAGTTAATGACCAATGGTCAATGACTTCATCAATGATGTCTATGTAATGGAACCACCATAAAAACCCTGGATGAAGGGGTCTGGAGGACTTCTGGATTGGCGAATGCATCCATATGACAGAAGAGTTGTGCACTCCAGACTCCATGGGGACAGAGGCTCCTGCACTCAGGAGCTTCCTCTGAACCTTATTCTATATATCTCTTTATCTGGCTGTTCATTTGTATCCTTTCTGTAATCTGTTATAATTAACAGGCAGTGGTAAGTAGTAAAGTATTTACCTGAGTTCTGTGGGCTGTCACAGCAAATTACCAAACCCGAGGAGACACCACTTCTGATTGGTGTCTGAAGTTGGGGATTGTCTGTGGGACTGCGCTCTTAACCTGTGGGGTCTGTGCCAATTCTGTCTAGTTAGTGTAGGAATTGAATTAAATTATAGGGCACCCAGTTGGTGTCTGCAGAAATTGGAGAATTGTTTGGTGTGGAAACCCTGCATATTTGGTGCTTGAAGTGCTGTGAATAGAGACAGACCATAGTAGCCACTTAAGTGAATGAGGGCAAGTTGAGTTGGTTCACTTAGATGACACAAAGTTGTCCATAGGAAAGAGAGGCACCATTAGCACAATAGGATCAGAAAGAAACTAGGCAGGCAAAAACAACAGATGTCACAGCAGATGCCATGACATCAGTGTTGGCAAATTATTATTAACTCCACTTTCCAGGTGAAGAAACAGAGTTAAAATGCTTGAACAGGTTAAAATGTCTTGTCCAAGATCACATAGGTAAAAAGTAAAAGAACCAGGACTGAACGTAAATCTGTCGCCAGAACCTGTGCTCATAACCACTGTGTCCAGTTATGGTTACACCTGGTGCTTATTTCCCAGGACTATGGTGTCCTTTTGTTCTTAGTTTTTTAGAAACTCAGACTATGTAATGGAAACTTCTTTATTTATGTCACTCTTTTTTGAACTCTTTTCCTGTGTTTGTGAATTTTAGCAAATGCAGGGCTCATCTCTGACTAGAGGGGCTTGAAGATGCCAGACAGTTAATTTTCCAGCTCCCTCTCTAGCTAGGGCCCAGGCAAGTGAGCTAAGCCCTATCAAACCCTCACTACAAATTGGAATAGGAGTGAGTGGCCCAGTGAAGAGACCCCTGAGACTCCTCGCTGGTGGTGGGTGGCTGTAGCCAGGTTGTGTTCTCAGGGAGAACGTTGCTGGCAGTGGACTCACTCTCCAGTCCTGGGGATGACACTGGCTGGAGCTTCTAGGGCCTGGCTGAGGCAGCCAACTGGGTGTTCACAGACCTGCTGTGTGAATTTGGGTGCTATTTCTCACCAAGGAGCAGCTGGGTATATTGTCCAGCTCTCCTCTTGATTCAGGAGCTACCCAAAATCCTTCTAAGGAATAACTTTCTGCATAAATGAGTCAGAGTTGATTTCTGTTGCTGGTGACTTAGAACCCTGTCTGATATATGTCTAGACACAATGGCTTAGTTTCTTACTCTGTGGTGACAAAGGACTAGGAACTTCCTAAATATAGTTGATCATCTATATTGACTTCTTAGCTCCTCCTACCTCTCCTTTTTCCTCTTTTGCTCTCCCAACATTTTCTAAAGACCTTGCTATTCTAGGATGAGACTCTGTGCCTTCAGAGGCACTGAAGTTTCCCTGCCATTTGCCCTAGTCTCTTCCAGTTCTTGTGAAATCACCTGCTTTAATTCCCTCCCTGGCTTCCCTCTTTTCTGGAAGTACCTATTCTCTTCCATACTCCCAACCTTTTCATTCTAGGTTAATGTATCTTTTAAAAATTGTAATTAAAAGTAACTTTGAATCTGACTTCTCCAAGTTCAAGTACAAAGCAAGAAAAGACCTGGCTTTGAACACCTTCAGGAACTCAACCCCAAGCTCATTATAAAGGATGTGACTTGGATCAGCAGCTGTCCTCCCTGGAGAATTAAAATGGATGCTCTTTTAGATAGAGGTTTGCTCCCAATAAATATGGAGGCTTTGGGGCCAGAGCCTCTGAGAGAAGCTTGCAGGTGCCCTGATAAACTTCATAATGGACTTGACCTGAAACAGTGTGTTTATTTGCTGTTTCCTGAAATAAGCACTGTTCAGCTTCCAGGAGCTGCTTCGGGCAACATAAGCTAGCCAGAAAAGGCTGGGCAGAGCTGATTTAAAAGGAGAATTGAGGGTGCAGCTGTACCTCACCCTCACCACTGAATATATGCCTAAGCTAGGATCCTCTGAGAGTCAGGCTTAATTAGGACATTTTACGACAGTTTAGGATTTTTTTAAAAAAACAAGGATGAAAAGTTGTCCAGAAGGGAACATTGAGCTAAGGTATTTAAACAAATTATTCTTCGAGATGAGGATCACTATCTCAGCCTCCACAATTCATTTAATAAAATGAAATTAGCATTTCAATGTAATACTTGTGGTTTTTTTCCTCCCAGTTCTCTTCTACTCTGTTTCTTAACAAAAAGGAGTGACAGAGATGCAGAAAACGGAAACAGTAAACTCATGCTATTGAAGGAAGGGAAGGATTCTCTAGTTCTTGCAAAGGAGGCCTGCAGACGTTAACCAGACAGTTAGCTCTATGTTTTAGTTGTTAGCAGTGGAATCAGTCTCCAGCCACAAACAACAGAAGGACAGAAGGTTGCAAGCCAGACATCTGAAATAGGCACTTTTTCCAGAGACACTGACTGAGCACCAACAACGGATGAGACACGATGCTAGATACTGGGACTGCAAATAGGAGTAAGTCTTACTTCTGACCGGAAGACTCTGCCAGTGAAAAAGATGGAGTAGATTTGGGCTTCATTTAATAGTAATCTTCTTTAATAATTTATTTTGGTATCATTAATCTACAATTACATGTGCAATATTATGGTTATTAAACTACCCCCTTCATCAGGTCCCCCCCACCAACCCCATTACAGTCACTGTCCCTCAGCATAGTGAGATGCTATAGAATCACTACTTGTCTTCTCTGAGTTGTACAGTCCTGCCCGTGCCCCCCCAACATTACATCTGCTAATCGTAATGCCCCTTTTTCCCCCTTGTCCCTCCCTTCACACCCATCTTCCCCAGTCCCTTTCCCTTTGGTAACTATTAGTCCGTTCTTGGGTTCTGTGAGTCTGCTGCTGTTTTGTTCCCTCAGTATTTTTCCTTTGTTCTTATACCCCACATATGAGTGAAATCATTTGATACTTGTCTTTTTCGGCTTGGCTTATTTCACTGAGCATAATACCCTCTAGCTCCATCCAGGTTGTTGCAAATGGTAGGATTTGTTTTCTTCTTATGCTGAATAATATTCCATTGTGTATATGTACCACTTCTTCTTTATCCATTCATCTACTGACGGACACTTAGGTTGCTTCCATTTCTTGGCTATTGTAAATAGTGCTGCGATAAACATAGAGGTAAATCTGTCTTTTTCAAACCGGGCTGCTGCATTCTTAGGGTAAATTCCTATGAGTGGAATTCCAGGGTCAAATGGTATTTCTATTTTGAGTTTTTTGAGGAACCTCCATACTGCTTTCCACAATGGTTGAACTAATTTGCATTCCCACCAGCAGTGTAGGAGGGTTCCCTTTTCTCCACATCCTCGCCAACATTTGTTGTTGTTTGTGTTTTGGATGTTGGCCATCCTCACTGGTGTGAGGTGATATCTCATTGTGGTTTTAATCTGCATTTCTCTGATGATTAGCGATGTGGAGCATCTTTTCATGTGCCTGTTGGCCATCTGAATTTCTTCTTTGGAGAAGTGTCTATTCATGTCCTCTGCCCATTTCTTAATTGGACTATTTGCTTTTTGTTTGCTGAGGTGCGTAAGTTCTTTATATATTTTGGATGTCAACCCCTTATCGGATATGTCATTTATGAATATATTCTCCCATACTGTAGGGTGTCTTTTTGTTCTACTGATGGTGTCCTTTGCTGTCCAGAAGCTTTTCAGCTTGATATAGTCCCACTTGTTCATTTTTGCTTTTGTTTCCCTTGCCCGGGGAGATATGTTCATGAAGAAGTTGCTCATGTTGATGTCCAAGAGATTTTTGCCTATATTTTTTTCAAAGAGTTTTATGGTTTCATGACTTACATTCAGGACTTTGATCCACCTTGAGTTTACCTTTGTGCATGGGTTTACACAGTAGTTCAGTTTCATTCTCTTACATGTAGCTGTCCAGCTTTTCCAGCACCAGCTGCTGAAGAGGCCGTCATCTCCCCAATGTATACCCAAGGCTCCCTTATCAAATATTAATTGACTGTATATGTTTGGGTTGATGTTTGGATTTTCTATTCTATTCCACTGGTCTGTGGGTCTGTTTTTGTGCCAATACCAAATTGTCTTGATTACTGTGGCTTTGTAATAGAGCTTGAAGTCAGGGAGCGTAATTCCCTCTGTTTTATTCCTCCTTCTCAGGATTGCTTTGGCTATTCGGGGTCTTTTGTGGTTCCATATGAATTTTAGAATTGTTTGTTCCAGTTCATTAAAGAAAGCTGTTGGTAGTTGGATAGTGATTGCATTGAATCTGTAGATTGCTTTAGGTAGTATAGCCATTTTGACAATATTTATTCTTCCTAGCCAAGAGCATGGGATGCATTTCCATTTGTTAGTGTCCTCTTTAATTTCTCTTAGGAGTGTCTTGTAGTTTTCAGAGTACAGGTCTTTCACTTCCTTCGTTAGGTTTATTCCTAGGTATTTTATTCTTTTTGATGCAATTGTGAATGGAATTGTTTTTCTGATTCCTATTTCTGTTAGTTCATCGTTAGTGTATAGGAAAGCAACAGATTTCTGTGTGTTAATTTTGTATCCTGCAACCTTGCTGAATTCAGATATTAGTTCTAGTAGTTTTGGAATGGAGTCTTTAGGGTTTTTTATGTAGAGTATCATGTCATCTGCAAATAGTGACAATTTGACTTCTTCTTTACCAATCTGGATGCCTTGTATGTCTTTGTTTTGTCTGATTGCTGTGGCTAGGACCTCCAGTACTATGTTGAATAACAGTGGAGAGAGTGGGCATCCCTGTCTTGTTCCCGATCTTAGATGAAAAGCTTTCAGCTTCTCGCTGTTAAGTGTGATGTTAGCTGTGGGTTTGCCATATATAGCCTTTATGATGTTGAGGTACTTGCCGTCTATACCCATTTTGTTGAGAGTTTTAATCAGGAATGGATGCTGAATTTTGTCAAATGCTTTTTCAGCATCTATGGGGATGATCATGTGGTTTTTGTTCTTCTTTTTGTTGATGTGGTGGATGATGTTGATGGATTTTCGAATGTTGTACCATCCTTGCATCCCTGGGATGAATCCCACTTGATCATGGTGTATGATCCTCTTGATGTATTTTTGAATTCGGTTTGCTAATATTTTGTTGAGTATTTTTGCATCTACGTTCATCAGGGATATTGGTCTGTAATTTTCTTTTTTGGTGAGGTCTTTGCCTGGTTTTGGTATTAGAGTGATGCTGGCTTCATAGAACGAGTTTGGAAGTATTCCCTCCTCTTCTATTTTTTGGAAAACTTTAAGGAGAATGGGTGTTATTTCTTCTCTATATGTCTGGTAGAATTCAGAGGTGAATCCATCAGGTCCGGGGGTTTTGTTCTTGGGTAGTTTTTTGATTATCAATTCAATTTCGTTGCTGGTGATTGGTCTGTTTATTTTTTCTGTTTCTTGCTTGGTCAGTCTTGGAAGGTTGTATTTTTCTAAGAAGTTGTCCATTTCTTCTATGTTTTCCAGCTTGTTAGCATATAGATTCTCATAATATTCTCTTGTAATTCTTTGTATTTCTCTGGGGTCCGTCATTATTTTTCCTTTCTCATTTCTGATTCTGTTTGTGTAGATTCTTTTTTTCTCTTAATGAGTCTTGCTAGGGGTTTATCTATTTTGTTTATTTTTTCAAAGAACCAGCTCTTGCTTTCATTGATTTTTTTCTATTGTTTTATTCTTAATTTTATTTATTTCTTCTCTGATCTTTATTATGTCCCTCCTTCTGGTGACTTTGGGTCTCATTTGTTCTTCTTTTTCCAATTTCAGTAATTGTGTCTTTAGACTATCCATTTGGGAATGTTCTTCCTTCTTTAAATAGGCCTGGATTGCAATATACTTTCCTCTTAGAACTGCCTTTGCCACATCCCACAGAAGTTGTGGCTTTGTGTTGTTGTTGTCATTAGTCTCCATATATTCTTTGATTTCTGTTTTGATTTGGTCATTAACCCATTTATTAATTAGGAGAATGTTGTTAAGTCTCCATGTATTTGTGAGCCTTTTTGATTTCTTTCTAAAATTTATTTCTAGTTTTATACCTTTGTGATCAGAGAAGTTGGTTGGTAGGATTTCAATATTTTTGAATTTACTGAGGTTCATTTTGTGGCCTAGTATGTGGTCTATTCTGGAAAATGTTCCATGTGCACTTGAGAAGAATGTGTATCCTGTTGCTTTTGGGTGCAGAGTTCTGTAGATGTCTGTTAGGTCCATCTGTTCTAGTGTGTTGTTCAGTGCCTCTGTGTCTTTACTTTTTCTGTGCCTGGTTGATCTGTCCTTTGGAGTGAGTGGTGTGTTGAAGTCTCCTAAAATGAATGCATTGCTGTCTATTTCCTCCTTTAATTCTGTTAATATTTGTTTCACATATGCTGGCGCTCCTGCGTTGGGTGCATATATATTTATAATTGTTATATCTTCTTGTTGGACTGACCCCTTTATCATTATGTAGTGTCCTTCTTTATCTCTTGTTACTTTCTTCATTTTGAAGTCTATTTTGTCTGATACAAGTACTTCAACACCTGCTCTTTTCTCTTTGTTGTTTGCATGAAATATGTTTTTCCATCCCTTCACTTTTAGTCTGTGTATATCTTTGAGTTTGAGGTGAGTCTCTTGTAAGCAGCATATACATGGGTCCTGCTTTTTTATCCATTCTGTTACTCTGTGTCTTTTGATTGGTGCATTCAGTCCATTTACATTTAGGGTGATTATTGATAGGTATGTACTTATTGCCATTGCTGGCTTTAGATTCGTGGTTACCAAGGGTTCAAGGGTTGCTTCTTTACTATCTAACAATCTAACTTAACTTTCTTGTTAAGTTATTGTAAACACAGTCTGATGTTTCTTTATTTCTCTCCCTTCTTATTCTCCTCCTCCATTCTTTCTATAATAGGTGTTTTATTCTTTGCCTTTAGTTAGTATTTGGATGGTCTGCTTTCTTTGCTATGATTTTATTTTCTCTGGTGACATCTTTTTAGCCTTAGGTGTGCTTCCATCTAGAGCAGTCCATTAAAGATATCCTGTAGTGGTGGTTTATGAGAGGCAAACTCTCTCAACTTTCGTTTGTCTGGAAATTGTTTAATCCCTCCATCATATTTAAAGGATAATCGTGCTGGATACCATATTCTGGGTTCGAGGCCCTTCTGTTTCATAATATTAAATATATCATGCCATTCTCTTCTGTTCTGTAATGTTTCTGTTGAGAAGTCTGATGATAGTCTGATGGGTTTTCCTTTGTAGGTGATCTTTTTTCTCTCTTTAGCTGCCTTTAATACTCTGTCTTTATCTTTGATCTTTGCCATCTTAATTATTATGTGTCTTGGTGTTGTCTTCCTTGGGTCCCTTGTGTTGGGAGATGTGTGGGCTTCTGTGGACTGCGAGACTATGTCCTTCCCCAGCGTGGGTAAGTTTTCAGCAATTATTTCTTTGAAGACATTTTCTATCTCTTTGTCTCTCTCTTCTTCCTCTGGTAGTCCTATAATGCGAATATTGTTCCGTTTGGATTGGTCACACAGTTCTCTTAATATTCTTTCATTCCTAGAGATCCTTTTATCTCTCTCTGCCTCAGCTTCTCTGTATTCCTGTTCTCTGATTTCTATTCCATTAACAGTCTCTTGCATCTCATCCAGTCTGCTGTTAAGCCCGTTGATCGCTTGTCTGATTTCTGCATTGTCTTTCCTCACTTCCCTCACTTCCTCCCTCAGCTCTTGCACATTTCTCTGTAGATCCATCTGCATGGTTATGACTTTTATTCTGAATTCTTTTTCAGGAAGACTGTGCATTTCCATCCCTTCAGGCTCCCTCTCTGGGGTTGTCTGGTTGATTTTAGTCTGGACCATATTCCTCTGTCTTTTCATGGCTATAGAAGTGGTCGCTGGTAGTTGCCACGTATGTCAGTTGGGCTCTTTAAGACTTTAAAAAGAGAAGAAAAAAAAAGAAAGGAAAAGAAAAGAAAAAAGAAAAAACAAAACAAAACAAATGCCCTCCGGGAGTAGATTCTGTGGGGATGCTGTAGGTAGCACTGTTGCCCCACTATTCCACAGCCATGGCCGCACCGCTCCGCAGGGCCCTTTATAGCTCTGGCCGGGGTGGGAACGAATGGGAGGCTGTTGATCTCTTTGGGAAGTCGATGTGCGGCCACCATTTCCCAGTCGCCAGCTAAGGGGTCCGAAACTCCCCAGGACTCCCAGCCTGCTGGGCTGAGTGTGCCGGGGCGATCCGGCTCCTCCGCTGGGCTCCTGTCTCTTTAAGACTGCTGAAGAAAGTGCGTGCTTTTCTTTTTTTTTTTCTTCCCGGATGCCAGCTGCAAGCACCCTGTCGCATTCCCCGCTCAGATCCTGCACCCCTGTCTCTCCAATCTCCGCTACACTGCGCTATGTATGTCAGCACTCCCTGCACAGATCACCGGGGCTGGTTATTTTGCGGGGTGTACTTCTACTACCTCCCGGCTCTGAATCCTCTCCTCCTGTCAGTGCACTGGGGTGGGTGAGTGCTCGGGTCGCAGCTCCGTATCTTACCCGCCTTTTGGGATGCCGAGTCCTCTCCGGTGTAGCTGCACGCCATGCACTTTCCTGTGTATTCTGGTCTCTCTTTTAGGAATAGTTGTATTTGCTGTATTTTTGTAGATAAATATAGTGTTGGGAGGAGATTTCTGCTGCCCCGCTCACACCGCCATCTTCCCGGAAGTCAATAGTAATCTTAATAACTTCTACTGAACTGAAGGTTTATCTTGCATCAGGGACTGTGCTAAATAATTTATAATCATTTCCTTTAATACAGCCAGAAGACCAATCATACATGCTGCTATTATCTCCATCTTCTGAGCAGATGGCAAAGAAGCTCCATTTCAGCTACAGAAACTCAGACTACAAGAACATGAATCTTCTCTCCCAGTTCATAGAGCTGATAGTATATCC
Organism: Smutsia gigantea; assembly: GCA_032199065.1. Lineage (NCBI taxonomy): Eukaryota > Metazoa > Chordata > Mammalia > Pholidota > Manidae > Smutsia > Smutsia gigantea. The sequence goes on along the minus strand of JAVSCE010008352.1, from coordinate 762,846 downwards.
AGGAGCCTGGGTTCTAATTTGGGAGGATCCAAGAGCCAAGTCTGTGTTCTCTCTATTAAACTCATTGGACACGTGAAACCAGATTTAGATGTATAGATTAATAAGAGATGCTTGCTGACTTCTTTGTGTTTATAGTCTAGTAGCAAGGAATAAGGTTAAGGATGAAAAGGCTGTAACAAATGGTAAAACTTAGTGCCATACGATTGTGCAAAGGAATGGGGTGTGACTCTTGAAAGGGAGGAAAGGTAACACCTGTCTGAGCAGTGAATAACATCTGAGTTGTCTCAAATGGCAGAGGTGGTTCTTCAGCAGAGATGGGTGTTTGACAACACCAAAAACTCAAATGGTTTTAAAGCCAGATGATAAATGTTCACCACTTCTTCTCCCCAGGTGTCAGGGTCATAGCGATACTGGACACAGTGCTGATTAAAAGTGGGCACCTGCAGGAGCAGATTGGGCAGGCCTTTGTGCAGGAGTGCACACTCCAGGGCTGTGCGGGGTGCAGCCATAACAACGAGCAGGTGTTTTCAAACAACACAACAACTTTTCTATTGTCTTTTTACTCCTGCATATGACTCCGCAAGCCTAACTCAGGACAAATATTTTTATGGGGAGCCACTATGTCCTTTAGCAGAGGTAGGTGTTCTCTCATCTTGCAAGCCCATTCCTGCTGAATAAGCTGTTGGATGTCTGATGCAAGAGTGGAACATTTCCAGACTTGATAGGAAGGTTACCTGCAAGTTCCCACACTTTGAATAAGCTGGAGTAATAACCCATCTTCCCTATTTGGAAAGCCCAAGCACTTGTAGACTTTGCATAACATTCCATTTCTAAAACCAAAGAAATTGTAGATTTGGTCTTGTAACTGTCTAGGTTTGTATCCACTACCACCCCCGTCAACATGGGTTTGTTGAAAAACAAAAGTAGTGTTCACAATTTTCCGTCAGTTAAGCATGCAGATAGTTACTGCTCTTAAACACAATGATAATAATAACAGCAGGACTTCCCTCTGCATCAGAAGGAATGGGCAACAGCATGGTTATTGGCAGTTATTGTCTCCTTACCACTTGCTACAGAGTCCAGAATAGGTCTCATATTTAGGCATGAGATGCAGGTGTTGAAGTAGAATTCAGAGACTGGAGCTCTGAAGATGAGCTGACACAATGACATAGGATCCCTGATATGTCTGATTCCAACAGTTTCTTGGTTTAAGTCAGACTTACAGTTTATTTAGAAAGGCCCCTGGAAAATCACTTTTTGATCAGTCTGTGGGCTTCCGCTTGCTTCTCCAATACCAGGGAAAGAGGGTGTGGTTCCTGAGCAGCAGGAAGAAAACCTGAGCTTGGCTGCCACCATCTGCTGTCTTGATCAATGTCACAATACCCTTTGCAGGCAGAAGGGGTTAAGGTTACTACAAATTTAGAGGGACCTGAGGAGGAAAATACATCCTTATGTTTTGTTTGTTGCTGAGACATTTTCTGCTAATGTTTTAGATGGACAACCAGAGCGATTTCCCTAGATACAAACGCAGGGAAGTGTGCCAACCTAGCTTGTGGCATTTCCCATGCCAAGCTCATGCATGGGTATGTGGTCACAGCAAGTGTTTAAAACAGTCCGTGAGGACTACTGTGGGTCCCTTTACATTTATTAAAGTGAATGATTTGCTCTCTGCCTACAAAGCAAATTTCCCCAGAGTTACACAGGATATCTTGTACTCCGAAGAAGACGTATGCTCAGAACCTTGCTCAAAGAAATCCCTTTTCATCCTAAATAAATAAATAAATAAATAAAGGTATGCCTTTCACACCCCCATTTCTCACTCACCCCTCCTCCTTGGGAGGCTCTTCTAAATAAAGGACCCCAACTGTATCAGATTTTAATGGAATATTTCAACCAATCAGCCACCAAGTCTTATAGCAGCCAGTCAATTAATTAAGGGACAAACCAAGCACAGATTCATCAAAGCCACTATTTTGTTTCCTAATTAGTACTTATAATCACTGTGCTGGGTGTTTTTTCCTCCAAATTCATCAAGGTCTGATTTAATTGTCACAAAAACCTGTATAGAAAAATAAAATTCTTAGGCGTTCCAGGCACTCTGGCTAAAAGAGATGAAGAGGCTTGTCTTTTTATTCAGGAGACGGTGATCAAAGAATCTGATCATTTTCTTGACAGTTCCTATGGTCTAGATTTCCAAGTCACTTACTTGAGGGTAGAGTTATGGGGAGGCCATTCATTTTTCTTTCTAATGAGTACATGGATCAGTTATTTCCCAGTTACAGCCACAGCAGTGTAGGGCCTTCTAATCTAAGAAGTAGCCCTTAAATGCTGAATTATTGCCAAGATGGCGCTCGCCAGATGAGCATGGGGTGGTGCCCAGGCATTTTGGTGGGCTATGACATTAGTCTACCTGTGTTCCGGGTATCTCCCTATTGGTGGCGTGAGTCTTCCGTGAACGTGATCAGCTCATGGACACCGTTTGCTTTCATTATGTGCCTTCCTGCGTGAAGAGCTTATGACTGCTTGACCTTTATGCTGATTGGCCCATGAATGTTATATATACTCTGCTGTTTCTGCAATAAACGAGTTCCTGCTTTGACTGAGCTCCCTGTCGCGTCTGTTTGTCTCCGGTCTCGAGCGGCGAGGCGGAGGCTGGTGTTCGGGCGGACAGTCGGCACTTACCCTTCCCGGTCCTACCTTGCCAGGGCGTGTCTCCCCCTTCCCGTTCTCTCCGCAGGTTCGGAGGGGGCTCGGGGAAGGCTAAAAACCCCGACACAGCAGTGGGTGACAACTATCAGCATTGCTAGCCTAAGGTTTTCAAAGACTACCTCCTTTACGAAGGCTTCTGGTGAAATGCAGACACCCCTAATCTCATGGGTTTGTTTGAATGTCTAATGGTGAGTGTGTAAACTTTTCATTTGACATGATTAATAGAAATTATTGATTAATGCCTTTGATTCTTTTTGTCTCTTGGAAAAGCAAAATGGAGAGCCTAAAAAGATGTAGTTTCTGTCTCCAGACATTCTCTGCAATTTATCCACTCCTCTTCATCACAAGCTGCTGCCCTAAGTCTTAGGTACCACGATCTCCTGGGCCAGGTAGAATGCAGGAGCACCTCATCTCATCCCTCTGCTTCTGCTCCCACTGTCTCCTTGTCTGCAGCCCATTCTTCATTCTCCAGTCACGGTGGCTCTTTACAACCTAAAAATGGTCATGTCTCTCTTCTACTGAAATGCCCTCTATGGCTTCTGGTGGATTTAGAACAAAAGCTCAAGTCCTAAAGGCCTAAAATGCCCTAAATGATATGCTCCTTGTGACTCCTCTGACCTTAAACTACTACTCTGACTTTCCACCCTGAGTGTGCATGAACACACTCTCACACACACAGACAGCTTTCAGCCATGGGCAGGGGCAGGAGGGGAAAGAGACAGGGACAAAGGGCCTTTAAAAACGTCCTTTCCCCTGTCTCTAATGATCTTCCTGGCAGTGCTTTTCCCTTAAGACCCTTAAGGTGCACAGAAGTAGATTAATCTTAATCCTTGGCTCACAGACACTCTTTATATGGTATTAGTTTGGAAATTAGAATATTGTCAGTAACTTGCATCTATTTTTGAGATTCTCCACTATTTTGATCTCCTGCAACCCTGCAACCAAAAGAAACTATCAGAAGCTTGAGTCGATCTTTCCTTCCTCCCTCTTCCTCCTTCATTCCTCCCTCTCTCCACTCTATCATATTTCTGTGTATTTATAAAATGTATATTTAATTACAGCTTATTATATTTATAAAAATGGTATCATGCTGTCTTTAATCTTTTATAGTTTTCTTTTTACTTTTTTAAAATTCAATATTACACTGTTAAAATTTATCCATCTGGTGGCAAGTCCCTATATGGTACTCATTCTGACTGCCATTCAATATTCTGTTGAATGAGCATACCAGCATGGATTTATCCATTCTACTGTCCATGGGCATTTGGGTTGCTTCCCAGTTTTTGTTGTTATGGGGTTAGGACCACTGTGAGCATTCTTATACTATACAGATTTCCTGTTGCATAAGACTTTCTCTTTCATGTACTTCCTAGAAGGGGAATTGTGCTGAACTGTAGGTATGTGAAGGTTAAGTTAATTCTATAATGGCTGTTACCCAAAGTTATTCCACTGATTTCTACTCCATAGCAATGTATAAGAGATCTCATGGTCTCACACTCTCCAGTGGCACAAATCAGCAAGTTCAACAGTACTTTTGATTTGTGTTGTTGCAATGGTATAAACTTGTGTCTTATTATGATATTCACTTACATTTTCTGACCACCAAAAAAGGGTGAATTCTTTCCATTCTTCACTGTGTTAAGTCCTGTTCAAACTTCAGGTCGTAACTTAAATGCATTTCCTCATATTGCCCTTTATTTTTTTCCTTCTCCCTAATCCAGATCAATTCTCTGAACTTTCTCTACTGTAGGCATCATCTGTGGGCAATTTTGTTGCAGCGACAACCTCTCAACATTGAACTTCTTTGCCAAGAAAAGTCCCCTTTGCCCTTCAGATAGCACTAAATATATGATGAATAAGTAACATAAAATGATGGGGCCAAATAATTTCAAAAATGGGAGAACCCTTAGAAATTGTTTCATCAAATCCCCTTGTATTAATTTGAAAGTGAAAGAAACCTAATCCAAACAAGCTTGAGGACAAAAGGAGCTTCCGTAACTGGCATTTCCAGGGACTAACATCCAGGCCTGCCTCTATCAAGTCATTCAGATGAAGTTATCAGGGCTCTGCCTTTATTACATCAGTCAGCTTGGTTTTTCTTTGTCTACCTTTGCTCTCTCCTACTGTGGATGGCTTTTTCCACACTGCCTGGCAAGGTGGTCCTGGCATCTTCAACTTCGTATCACTAATTTTGTAAGTCCAGAAGACAGAAGAATTCTCTCTCAACATTTGCGTAATAATAGCAGGGAACAGTAACAATAACTATCATAGCCAACATTTATTGGGTATTTACTATGTGCTTCTGGCTTTACACTCACTCTTGCTTTAAGTTCTGTGAAAAAGGCACTATTATTATCTCTACTTAGAAAACAGATTGGAAGCAATTTTGTAAGCTAGCTAAGTTCACACAGTTAGCAAGAGGCAGAGCCAGATTTGGAAACCAGGCAGTCTCAACTGGCTCAACTAAGATCGTTTCTTGAATTCCTCATTGGCCAGGAGGTGGGGCACCATGACTGACCCAGCTTTTACCTCATGTGCACCCCCAAGGCCAAGGGTGAGTGTGTACAGAGGACCATAAGGGCCCATGGAGATGGGAAGGGGTGCCCCAAAAGAAAAGGGGGAATATTACCAAAGCAAAGGGACGAGAGTGCTTTCTGGAAATTAAAAACCATAGCTACCACAGCTCACCACAGCTCTCGTTTGACCAAGAAGGCAATGCATTCTGGAGACGGGAAATGTCTTTTCCAAGGTTAAGAGCTGCAGAGATATTACAGCCAAGACTCAAAGCTGGGTACCCTGACTCTTAGGCATGCTTTCTTCTCCTTCTGCTCCAGCTGCCTTGTAAAAGACTAGAGCATGTGTTCCCAAGGCCATGAATCGTCCCAACCTCCAGGGTCCTCTGCCTAGAGCCCATAGTCTGTCCACTGGGAGACTGAGTGTGCTGGTCTAAATTAACTGTGAAGGGTCTACAACACACAGTCTGAAGAGGCTAGTCCAAGCTTCAGCCTTGAAGTGTCTGTAAAAGCATTAATGTTCTTCCCTGCTTCCATGGTGACAACAGGGGGGCTGACAGTCAAGTGCTCACATGGAAATGGGTGGGCTGGGGCCCCACCTCCTTTCTTGAGCAGATACCTGATGCGTTGCTGGGCCTGCTTTACCATTTTAGATGGATCTGTGCCTCCCAGACTCAAACTAGACTGTATTCCATAAAAAGAATTTCTTCCTTGGCTTTTCAGAAGCCCTGCCTGAAGTTAGAGCAATATAATCTGCTCTACAAATGATAATTTCTCTTTGATTCATGCGGTAGTTGATAAAGGCAGTGATTCACTTCTAGTCTCTGCATCTGTCCACATGACTCCCTTCCTCCCACCTCCATGATCATTTTACCAGCTACTAAGCAACCCTGCTTGATTTGGATTAGCAAGATAGGAAGTGTCTAATAACTCTTTTTATGATAGGTTGAGGGAACGTGAGATAGAAATTGTATGGTGGAGACCCTGACCTATAAGGACATAAGAGGCAAGCATCAAGGCCCCGCGAATATAAAGGGTAGGACTGTAAATTGTCTGTGTTAGCCTGCTCTTAGGAAATTTATGGCATGTCATACTGCTCTTGAGTTGAGCCAAGAAAATTTTTCTTAAGAACAAAACTTGCAAATATTTTGGTTTACAGTTTGGATTCCATGCTAGCCTTTCTGAATAATCTGCATTATATCAAATTCCTCCAGACACAACCTTCAAGGGAAACCTATCGAACATGAACTGCCTTAGGCACTATGTTAGTTGCATTTTTTTTCAAACTAAGACTAAGGCATTATTTAGCTGTAAAGATGAACATATAGTATTAATTATCTTTCCTCATTTATATCAAATTCTCGGTGAAAACAACCAGTGGAAAGATTTGTGGCTGTGGGTATCTCATGGGAATATTTACTCTGGAAGTTCAGGATTGGGACAAAAATGCTGACAAAGTCACAGTACTGATTTTGAGTAAGAACTTGGCTTGTAGGGGCATTTTCAACATGAATAAATCCATATTGCATGAGGGTCAAAAACATTGCTCTCAACTGCAGCTTTATTTTATGTGGCAGGGTTCACTTGACAGCCAACCACAGACATGTTTACCAGGCTGCAGTGAACAACAGACTTAACATTCATTCATCCCACATCAGTTATTTTCTGGTATGTACCTGACGTGTGCCAGGGTATGTGCTAGGCTCTGGACCTATAACACTGAACAAGGCAGGTGAGGTCCCTGCTCATCTGGAGCTATGTAGGATGAATAATAGGCTCCTGAGGATATATCCTAATCCTGGAATATTTTAATGTTACTTTATATAGCAAAAGGGATTTGCAGGTGTGATTAAACCAAGGATCTTAAAATAAGGAGATTATCCTTCATTATCCAGTGGGCTTGATATAATCACAAGTGTCCTTACAAGAGGGAGGCAGATGATGAAAATCATTGGTAAGAGCTGTGACAATGGAAGCAAGACAATGAAATGATGTGAGGAGGGGGCCATGAGTCAAGGAATGCAGGTGGTGTGTAGAAACTGAATGAGGCAAGGAAATGGATTCTTCTCTGAATTCTCCAAAAGGAACACAGCCCTGTTTGAGATTTAGATACACTGATTTCAGACTTTCAACTTCTATAAGTATAAAGAATAAATTTGTGTTGTTTTAAGCCATGAAGTTTATGATAATCTTTTATAGAAGCAATCAGAAACTGATACAGGAGCCTACCTTCCAAATGAAGTCAACAGAAAATAAGACAACAAATTAGAAGTTCTCAGTATGGGTGGGGTGGTTCTCATGGTTCAGACTTGGTCAGGTTTTCAGGACAGTTAATGTCCTTTAGCCCCACCCACTAACTGCCAGGACTGGCCTTTCATCATCATGTCAGTCAAAACTGTCTTCACACATTTGTAAATATCTCCTCAAGGGGCAATATTGCTCCCGGATGAGAACCACAGATTTCGATTGCTTAAAGTGGCAGAAGATACTGAAATGGAGCAGCAGAGTATAGAAAAACTGGAGTTCTGGTGCTATGGTAGACTGAGAACTAAACTGAGGCTGCATGATGAGAAGCAAGCAGGCTACTAGTGAAAATATGGAGAAGGTTGTTGGGAAGGCTCAGGAAAATATATGCAAAGGCCCTGAGGCAGGAACTCACCTGGTGTGTCAGGAAAACAAACAAGGAAGGACATTGCTATGGTCTGAATGTTGTGTCCCTTCTCAAATGCCTATGTTGAATCCCCAAGGTGATGGTATTAGGAGATGGGGCTTTGGGGAGGCAATTAGGTCATGAGGGCAGAGTTCTCATGTATGGAGTTAGTGCCCTTATAAAAGAGATCCCAGAGAGCACCTTGGCCCCCTCCACTGTATGAGGACACAGTGAAAAATGGCCGACAACGAGGAAGTGGGTTCTCACCACACACCAAATCTGCCAGTACCATGATCTCGAACTTCTTAGACCTCCAGAACTATGAGACATATATGTTTGCTATTTATAAGTCATGTTGTGTATGGTATTTTTGTTTTAGTAGCCCAAACAGACTATAATAAGCAAATTGCCTGGAGCAAGGAGAGGGTGTTAGGGGTTGAGATCAGGAAAGAGTCAGAGTCTTCCATACAAGGTGAATAAGTCATGGTAAGGCACCTGGCTTTTATTCTATAAACCAAACTAATTCAAAGTGATCCTTATTGTCAGTGCAAGACACGTTAATTTGATGTGTTCATGCGGTAGTTTGCTTGTATGCACAAATGTCTTACCAATGGGTTTCAGCCCTCGGCAAGTTCACTGTGGATTCAATGTGACCGAAGAAATGACAGTAGAACATTCTTGGGGTGAAAGGGTTATACCCAACTTTATTTCCATGGTGGCAGGTCAGTCACTAGAATCCTGTTCACTTGGAGCGAGTCTGCATGCAGCAAGCCGGTCTCTGCCCGCACAGCCGTCCTTTGGGCCTCTGTCCTCAGTGCTGCCACCACTCCAGCCCCTGCTCTGCTCTCCTGCAGCCTTGCAGCCGTGCCACCATGTGGCCCAGAGCACCGGGCAGAGCTCTTTATTAGAGTCAATAGCAACGTATTGCCCACGCATGTGTAGTGAGCTAGCCAACCAGGGCCAGGCGAGAATCCTGGCCACAGGAACTTACCCAACTTCCTCACAACAAATTACAGTGGATTGCAAGCAGAGCTAAATGCAAAGAAAAAAGGGAGTAAATAAAAATAATTTTAGAAAGAAAAGGTAAAATAGGTTTCTGTTGGACTCTTTATAAAGTAATATTTATATGGCTAAAGATTTTTTTTCTTATATTGTAGAGTGCTTTGCAGTTTAAAAAATATTTTATGCATATCTTACCTCAGCATAGTTTTTCCAAACCTTGTGAAGTAGGCAAGGAGTCTCCATTTCCCATAGGAGGAGCTCCTGCTTGCAAGGATAGATCTAAGTCCTATCTCCATTAGTTGGTGGACATGGGCCTCATACCTGGTTTTTTGCTCCGCCATACAGCAGGGCTACTTATATAAAAGGATGGAGAATTGGAAATCCTCTCAACCGAGATCTTGCCTTTTTAATTTATTTCATTTTTTCCCAACAGTTCCTTATATTTGTGTGGTGCTTTGTGTTTTCCAAAACTCTTTTCCATCTGTGGGGAAGTTGGGGTTCCTATGGCAGGATCCTCACTGAAATTAAACCACCTGATGACATAACTGGCCTGTTGCTAGGCTACCACTTCCACACCTTTAGGCAATAAGCTATTATTGTGCTATATAGAGAGCTCGGCCCAGTGCTCTGGGCGGAGGCAGAGACACTGGTGCTGGACCTACCGCTGGGAGAACAAGCAGGGTAATAAACCCTTTCACCCCAAAGAACGTTTTTCTGTCAGTCTCTTTGGTCACATTGAATCCATAGCGAACTTGCCCGGGGCTGAAACCCATTGGCAAGACACCAGCTCACATTTGAAATATTGGATTCTTGTAATCTTGGAAAGAGCTAGTGTTCCTTTAACAGATGGGGAAAACCAAGGCTCAGGGCTTGTGTGAGGGTCCCATGGAATAAACCTTCTGATTCTGAATCCATTGTTTTTTTTCTGATGTATTACAATGTTTCTCAAAGCTTTTTATTCTATTCACACTTGTTTCACAGAAATCTTATCTACAGTTTAGATTCTGGGACTTAATGCTGGCACATGTGTTTTTAAGCAGGTAATTTGCTGGGTAATGACTCAAACCTTAGTTACATCTAAGGAAGTTAGTCTTTTTATTACATCAATCATACCCTCATTGTTGATAGTAGGTACGTTAATATGGCCCATTTGGTAGAGCAATAACATGCTTCTTTAGCTGCATTAATTCTATATAAACTTTTGATTGTGCATTACCTTGCTTAGTTAATAGAAAATTATAGTCAAACCAAACTCCTGGAAACCACTTAAAGCAAATCCTATTTTTCATCCTGTCTTGCCAATGGGTTTCAGCCCCAGGCAAGTTTGCTCTGGATTCAATGTGACCAAAGAAATTGACAGCAAAACGTTCTTAGGGTGAAAGGGTTATACCCAACTTTATTTTCACATGGTAGCAGGTCAGTCACTAAAATCCTGTTCACTCAGAGCTAGTCTGCATGCAGCAAGCCGGTCTCTGCCTCTGGGCCCCTCTGTCTGCACAGCCGTCCTCTGGGCCTGTCTGCCTGCACAGCTGTCCCACACAGCCATCCTCTGGGCCTCTCTGCACAGTGGTCCCGCACAGCCGGTCCTCTGGACCTCTGTCCTCCACTCTGCCACCACTCCAGCCTCTGCTCTGCTCTCCTGCAGCCTTGCAGCCATACCACCATGTTGCACCCAGAGCACTGGGCGGAACTCTTTATATAGAGTCAACAGCCATGCATTGCCCACAGGTGTGCAGTGAGCTAATCAACCAGGGCCAGGTGAGAATCCTGGCTACAGGAACTCTCATTTTATCCACACATCCTAAATCAGATTTGAAGATGTCCCTAATCATGTGATATAAATCTACAAGTTCCCCCAGAGGTGACAACTCATTCCATTCTGCTGCCCCCCAAAACTGGAGCCAGTCAAGGTCATCCAAGAAGCTATAAAACATCATCACTGTCTTTTTCACTTCTTTCCCAAATTAAGATCCTACAAAAATTTATCTTCCCTCTTTCACCATAAAGCCTAGATTTTTGGAGAAAGATATTCATGAACATCTGTCCAACACTTTGCAGCTTACTAAGCAGTTACGTAGGAGGTAGCAGGCTGAAAAGATATTGCCGCCATTTTTTGTATTAGCACACTGAGTTTCTGGGAAATTAAACCAGCTTGCTGAAACCATTGAAACTCTGGCAAAATCACTGGCGTCTCTGAGAGAGGTCCCCCGGCTTCAAAGTTTGGCATTGATTGTACTGATGCTCCGAGCTGCTGGAGCACCCCTGGTTTCTCTAGGTGCGCTGGGAGTATTACCTACCCTGAATATGAAAGAAGGAGCTCCAGTCTGATGTGGCTCAGCCATGGTTCTGAATCATGGCTTCTACACAGATTACTCAGGACAGGCAAATATTACACAGGATGGCAGCAGAAGCCAGGTACAATCAAGAGAGGAAGAAACTGGAATCTGGAGCAAAGCAAGGACATTTTCATGGTAGTCATGCAATATTTTTGGAGCAGTTACAATACATTAGCCATAGTGTTAAGGATATATGCACATTATCTCATTAGATCTTTATAATCACCCTATGCAGTTGGTATTATAATTATACCCATGAGACATTTTGGGCTTAGAGAGGTTAAGTAACTCACCCAGTGTTAGATAGCAAGCCGTCAAGCTGGGATGGAGGCTCTATCTGTCTGACTCCCAAGCCTGTACTCTTTAATCATTTGATAACACTTGCTGACGAGGCACCAGGAAATTGAGATCATTTCCCAAGCTCCCTACCCATTCAGCAGGCTTTCTTTTGGTATTTCACCCCCCTTTCCAAGTTCCCAGCAATTAGTGGGACGGAGAATAGTATGATATGTCATCTTTGTCTCTCTCTCAGAGGTGCCTCTCCAGATGGCGCAGGCATCAGAAACGATCTTGGGGCCTCAAGATGTGACCAAACACCCTAAAAGGGCCTCTCTGGCTCTGCCTACCCATGGTTTAACATTGTAGCCTTTACCCTTCATCAGGTGTGCTGGATAAGTGGTCATACAGTCAATAAACACATCAACTTTGAATTCTTCAGCACAAAGGGAAAATAGATATAAGCACAGACAGATTTATTACACCCTAATTTAATAACAATGTGAACAAATAAATGCACGTTTAGCTGGGAAATAAATATCAAGGATGAGAAAAGCTGACAGTGGAGTAGGTTATAAGAAATTAATGTTAAATGGTTTGGTTGACAGTAACCATAAAACAAAATTGTACCTTGGAGACTTCTCAAAACAATTTAAACGTGAAAGGAGGGAAGTGAATCCAGGTGGTTTTGATAAAGCCCAGGGGCCCCCAGAGCTGTGGAGAGTAATCAATGGCATTCTTTCCCAGACACCTGCAAATGCCATTACTGCAAACCGAGAGCAATTATCTGAGTGAGGGTGGTTTCCCTGAATTTCCCTAGCACCTACTACAGTGCCTGCTATGATGCAGAAGCTCAATAAACCTTATTCCCTTAAGGTATTCACTTACTCGCAAACATTTATTGAGTACCTCCTGTATGCCGGCCGTGTACTAAGGACTAATGAGTGACCCCTTTCCTCAGCAAGCTTGCATTACCATGTAGGGTGACAGGAGATAAACAGCAAATATGATAAACAGATAAACCATGTAACAGGTTAAGTCGTGAGTCAAGGAAGAAAAGGAGAGCACATGTGCCTGAGGGGTAGGTTATAACTTTAAAAAGGAAGATCAAGGTAGGCTTTATTTATAAGATGATATTTGAGTAGAGTTGCCATATTCAGCAAATAAAAATACCAGATGCCCAGTTAAATTTGAATTTTAGATAGACCATAAATGCAAATTAGCATATGTCCCCAAAATTGCATGTCCCAAGTACTGTGTCCTGTGTCACTGTGTACCTGGTATTTCAGATTTTACTGAGTGCCCTATAGTTTATCTGGTGACCCTACAATCTGAGCCAAGACTAGAAGACATTATCTGTGTGTATATCTCTTGACTCTGCACAAAAGCATACTGATAAACTTTTTATTTTTCTAATGGAAAGATTGTGAGGCCCTCAGTGTGTGCTTGTCTGATGTTTTCCTTATTATGAGACTGGGCTTATGGCTTTCGGTGAAGAAAGCCACCAAGATTAGGTGCCCCTCTCATCATCTCACATCAGGGGGACATGACACTGACATCTGGCTGGTGACGCTGACTTTGATCATTTGGTTAAGGTGGTGCCTGCCAGGCTTCTTGGCACAGTACAGTTCCTGTTACCCCTCTCTCCATATTCTTTTCTCTGGATGTAAATCACTAAGTCAAGCCCACACTCAAAGAAGGTGGGGCATTAAGCTCTACCTCTTCTCACTTTTATGTATGTGTGTATTCAGTCATTCATTCAATCATTGGTTTATATCACCGGAAGTCCGTATGGACTCGTGTATTTATTCTGTACTTTGATTATGATCTAATACCATACTGTTTATTTTTGCCTCTAGCTTTGAGAGCTCTTTCAGGTTGAACTCTGTGTCCCTTTGACATGCCTCCAACTTTTGGGGATTTTTGTGAGCAGATCATTACTTTCAGGCTCTGCAGGGTTGTTCCAGGCTCCTCTTTTCCCTGCCCAGCTCCAGAATGAGCCATTTCTCCAAGGAGCCCTGCTTCCTTTTACTCGAGGATGGTAGTTAGAAAAAGCAAGATCTGGGCATGGGGTGCCCAAAGACATATAACTCAAGCAAAAATATTGTCCCAGAAGGGCTCATGAGCCACCAGCACGAAATGCATATTACCCAGAGGATGCCAGCAGAGGTTCCCAAGTGACTGCTGAAGTGTGACAGTATTGACAAATTGGGAATAAAAAGAACTTTGCCTTGTCCAGCAAATGTTGGAACCCGCCTTACAAGCAGACACAAGGTGGGCTATGCGGTATGGTTAGAAAGACAGTCCTAAGTCTCCCTTTTTTCCTTTCCCACTCCAAAATATCTCTCTTTCTACATACAGAATGTCTGAAATTTCTGCATTGGAGTTCCAACCTCTCTTCTCTGTTAAAATAGTTTCCAATTACAATAAAACCATTCTTTGCTTCACTAAAAGTTACCTTTTATTCCCATTTAAAATTTAGATATATCACTTGCCTCCATTCACATCAGATTTGGTCATCTGTGAAGTAAAAGGCTGGACCAGGCTAGATGATGCATCTATTCATTCAGCAAACTTGCAGTGTGGCACATGGAGTTGGACCAAAGGCATTCTTCTAAAGCTTAGGCTTTGTCATGTGGGTCATCAGAAAGGCCTAAATGATCTGCAAATGCATTTTTTTTAGGGGGATAATATTGGGGTCATCCTGGTTCCCCCATGTGGCAGCAGAGCAACCCCAGGGGTGGGGAGAGGAAGCAGGAGCCTCTGGCAGCCAGACAGGCTAGGGAACAGGGGCCAGCACTGCACTTGGCAAATGAGATTCTTTGCCTGCCAAAGTCTAGGCCATAATCCCAGAAGGACCTAAGGGAGTAATTAGGAGACTCCTTCAGGAAGACTGATTTTTATTTTTTAAAAGCCTTGTCATTTGTGTGCAGAGTTTACTGACCTGTCATGTCACATGCTGATCTTCCAGCAGTTGGGCTGAGTCATTCTCAGACCCACAGCTGGGGTGGCCTCAAATTAGCAGCAGGGACTTTGGAGCTGCCATCGTTGGGATGTTCAATTACCACTGTTACTGGTACTGATATTAATATTTATAACAAAAACTCTGTAGCTCTTAATATGTGTCAGGCACTAAGCTAGATCTCCATATCTATGTTCTATTACATTCTCACTTTTCACAAGCACCCTGTGAAGTTGGTACTATTATTATTCCCATTTCATAGACTGAAAAACTGAGGCACAGAAAGGTAATCTAATTTGTCCAAGGGTCACACAGTTACTAAATGGCAAAGGCAAGATTAAACTTACACAGTCTGGCTCTTCACCATACTCTATTCTGCTGATTTCAATATGTCTTCTTTTTTCTTCCTTCTTTGATATAATTCTCCCAAATCACCTCCTGGCCCCAGTCCTGCCTCCCTACCTCCATGCCTCCAGATTTCTACTTTTCAAGATCCTCCTCTACTGACTTTATCTTCCACAGGCCATGCTCAGGAGCTCTCTCCCATGCCTCACCCACCAAGGACCTTTTGGGGCCTTTCCCACCCCTCAACATCTTTTTCTCAGTTATCACTGACTTAATGATATATGATACCTTGGGCTGATAGGATTAAACAATTTACTTCTCTAGGGTGTATTTACATTTCCAAAGAGGGCTACCAGCTTAACCTAAAGGATTGCCTTCTAATGACAGAATAGGCAGCAAAAAAAAAAAAAAGGTAAATAACTGATAAGGATAATAATAAAACAAGCTAGGTATAATGTAAATGCAGCAGGTATCATTTATTGAGTGCTTACTTTATGCCTAGCACTGTGCCAAGTGCTTTCCATAGATAATGGCACTTGATTCGCACAGTAATCCTAGGCGGTTAGCACCATCATTGTCTCTTCTAGACACGAGAGGTTCAATAGTCTGTACAAGATCACACAGCTATTATGTGGAGGAGCAGGACTTTGATTGACAACGATGAGCCTTCAAGAGCCCTTACCCTTGAGCTTGGCCCGGCACTAACTGCAGTACCCCTCAGATGACACCACAGCCCCAGGCCAATTTCGCCTAATTCAGCATTTTTCAAAAACCGTCTGTAGAGAAGGACCATTGCAAATTTTATTTCCTATCTATTATGGCATAATACTTCTGTAAAATACAGTAACAGTGAATCATGTTCTCACATGTTGGGGCATTATGCCCATGTCAACTTGTTATCAAAGTTGCTTTGATTAAGAGAAAAAGCTTTTTCTTAATTTTTGTACTTACCCAGTAGGCTGGTAACCAACAGTTCGTGGATTGGCACCAGTCTGTATGTAGACCATGCTTTGAATAACACTGATCTAATCACCTTCTTTTCAAGAATGTGATTCCTTAAATGTTAGTCTAGATATAATTGAATTCTAATTTCTTTGTAAATTTTGTTAGACCCTTTGTTTCAAGTATTGGTTATTTTAACCATTGCCATTAGGCAGACCTGAAGCCAAACAAATCTTGATTAAAGCCAATCCTGCCTTTACTACCTTATTTACGTATGTATAAATATACAAATTTATACTTATACCTGACTAACACCTTCTCTGAACCTCACTTTTATCATCAATAAAATGAGGATAACACTGTTTACTGGATGGATTCAATAAGACAAGGACGCCTGTTAGCCAGAAGATACTCGGTACATTTTGTTCCCTAGCTAACGTACCCCACCCCACAAATAATGAACTAGACTAATGTCAAGGCTGCCTGGGGTCCTGACAAGAGGCAAATCAACCAGCATGCCTGTTGGGGCCTGGTAGACCCCCATGAATTATTAATATGTGTGATGACTGGCCAGTATTCAAACAGTTTTGATTATGGGTAAAATTCACTTTTCACCACCCCTACTGGAGATGCAGGCATTGAGGGTGGGGACTTGAAAGGCCTGTGCACTTGAAAGGTGAAATTCTGTGCAACCATCTCCTACCTGGCAAAGCATTTCATTAGACTTCAGGCTATTGAGCCACCTCTGACCCCCTTCCTCCTGGAGCCAGCCGCCCCAGGCTCACACAGGGAGGACATGGCTCCCAGGGGCTGCACAGTGGGTGAAGCCTGATGTCTAAGTATTACTCAAGAGTCAGCACTGCTGTGATGTAAGCCAAAGAGGCTCTCCTTTTAGCCCATAGAGTCAATTGGATTGTAATTCTCAGTTCTCAGCCTAGCAGTGGAAGAGGGTGTCATTACTGGAGAAGTAAGTTGGCAGGTGCCTTGGAGGTCAGAAAGGTGAACGCAGGCCACTGATGGGGGCTGCCTTGTTGGGGGACCCTGCCAGCTAATTTGCTGGAGATTATAGGATTGGAGAAAGTTTGAGCTAGACAGGGATGAACTTCCTTTTAAAACTGTAGGGGTAGGGCTGGCTAAGAGGTCAGGTCCTGGAGTCAGGTTCCTCCTAGATCTGCCCCTCATGAGCAGTGTGGTATTAGGCCAGCAGTTTCCTCTTTCAAGTCTGGTGTCTGCATCTATAAAATGGGAATATTAAACAGGCTCACATTATAGCGTATGCTTTGTAGATTAGTCTCAAGACACATGTCATTGGGTCTCCAATTCTTAAGGGTTCAAAAAGAGTCTTTTTCTCTCACTGCTTTGATTCATTCCTTCATTCACCACCTTTTGAGCACCTGCGGTGGGTGTGCAGATGGCGACGGCGAGCAAAAATAGGCATGCTCTCCGTCTGCGGAGGTTGGAAAGACAGACGCTGGTCAAGTTACCACACCTGGCAATTTAAGTGCAACAGCGACATTTGCTTTGGAAGACCAGTCTGTGATGCCGTGAGGGACTTCAGAGGGGAAACTGAGTTTGGGAGGCCAGGCAGGCACCTCAGGAAACAACAGCTGATCTGGGGTGGAATGTGTGAGTAGAGGGTTAGGCAAATAGAAGAGAGCAGAGTAGTCTCAGCTGAGAAAGTAGCCTGGCTGACTCTCCGTGGTGTCAACTGAGAAAGGGGCAGAGTGCTGGGGGACTGTGGCGGAGAGGAGCTTGGGGAGGTGGGCGGGGCCAGGCCAGGGGCGTGGCCGCGGTAAGGCCTTGAGCTCTTCATCCCTAGAGCAGGTGGGTGGCTGAGTTTCACCATCAGTCTGGCCGCAGTAAGGGAAGCAGTCTGTGCCCAAGCCCAGTGTGTTCCCTAGAGTTCTGTGGTCCTCACTCTGAGGCCCAGGCACCCCCTGCTTTCCTTTTGTTTTATTTGTTGGGTTCCCCTGCTTTCCGCCCGAGTCAAACCTGCCCTTCTTGCTGCGCTTTCAGCTCGCTCGGGCGCCTGCCCTCCATCTGTCCCTCTGTCCTCAAAGGCACCTATTCGGCCTGGCTTCTTGGTGCTCACGGCCCTCTTGCCAGGTTTCCTCTAAACCAGCCCTCAGAGAGATCTCATACCTCCGCAGATTCACGGGTTGGCCAAGGAAGACAACCGCTGGTCAGTGCTTTATGTTTTAATATTTTACGAAGCTCTCTTGTATTTTTTCCTCTATTAGCTCCTCATTACAATCCCATAAAATAAGTGGGGCAAGAGTTATTATCCCCACTTGCTAGATAAGATAACAGTTCCAGAGAGTCCAGAGATGCATGCATACCTGTGCAAATGTTGATCGCAGGGCTCTTATGCTTGAGCAGGTCGTGTAGCTCCAACCCTCCTGGGTTTTGGAGGGTTTTTTTTTCCTATGTCCACTTAGGATTTGTTATTCTTGTTTTCTTTACCTTTTAGCAGCTTTATGGATAAACTGAACGTGAAGTTTATACTTTGAGAAGTTTTGACATACAAATATACCCCTGAAATCATCACCTCCAAAAGTCTCCTCATGCCCCTCTGAATCCCCTCTTCCTGCCTCTCCATGCACCCCAACCCCCTCATCAGGCAACCACGATCTGGTCTTTACCACCATAGAATATTTTGCATTTTCTAAAGTTGTATTAAAATGGAATCGTATCATATGCATGCTATTTTTCTGGCTTATTTCACTCAACATAATTGTTTTGAGGTTCGCCCATGTTGTATCAATAGTCAGTTCCTCTTTATCACTGAGCTGTATTCCATTTGTGGCTATATCACCATTTGGCTATCATTCAACTGTTGATAATATTTGAGAGGGTTCCAGTTTGGGGTGATTAAAAATAAAGCTGCTATGAACATCCATGTATATGTTTTTATTGAACCTTGACTTCCTTTTCTCCTGTTTAAATACCTAGGGTTGAATGACTGGATCATATAGTAGAAGGATATTTAACTTTTTATACCAAATGGAGTATACTTGTTTTCTAAACTGTTTTACAAAGTGTTTTTACTACTTGACTATCCTACCAAAAGGTGTGAGAGTTTTAGTTCCTCTACATCTTTGCCAATGCTTGATAATGTCAGTCTTTTAAATTCTAGGCATTTTCTAATAGGTGTGTAGTATCTTATCATTGCAGCTTTATTTTGCATTTCCCAAATGACTAATAATGTAGTTTTTAAAATGCTTCTTCTTGTTTATTGGGTTTATTACATTCATGAATAATAATATGTTCATGAATAATAATAACAATAAACTTCTTTGATTACACATATATATTATTAGGTTTGCTTATCATAAATAAGGGAATGGCTTTTTACATGTGTATATGACCTCACTGTGTGCATACATCAAAAGTGGCATTATCACACTATTTCTTTATACAAAACTGTCTTTACTAGACAGTGAGCACCTTGAAAAGTCTCTGATTTATTTTTCTTATTGAAATATAGTTTATATATAATATTATATTGGTTTTACATGTACAAGATGGTGATTTAACAATTACATACATTACTAAATGCTCACCATGATCTGTGTGGGTACCATCTGTCACCATACAAAGTTGTTACAATATTATTGACTATATTCCCTATGCTGTACTTTCATCCCCATGACTTTTTTTATTTGACATTTGTAAGTTTGTACTTCTTTATCCCCATCACCTATTTCTCCCATACTCTCACCCCCTCCTCTATGCAACCACCAGTCTGTTCTCTATGTTTCTCTCTCTATTTCTGTTTTGTTTGTTCATTTATTTTGCTTTTTAGGTTCCACATGTAGATGAAATCATATGGTGTTTGTCTTTCTCTGTCTGGCTTATTTCACTGAGCATAATATCCTCTAGATTCATCTTGTTGTTTCAAATGGCAGGATCTCATCCTTTTTTATGGCTGAGAAATATCCCATTGTGTGTGTGTGTGTGTGTTTATGTACCACATCTTTATCCATTCATTTATCAATGGACACTTAGGTTGCTTCTATATCTTATCTTGGCTATTGTAAATAATGCTGTGATAAACATAGGAGTGCACATATCTTTTCAGATTAGTGATTTTGTTTTCTTGGGATAAATTCCTAGAAGTGGAATTTCTTGGATGTATAGTATTTCTATTTTTAGTTTTTTGAGGAACTCCCATATTGTTTTGCACAGTGGCTGGACCAGTTTACATTCCCACCAACAGTGTAGGAAGGTTCCTTTTCTCCACATCCTCACCAGCACTAATGTCATTTCTTACCTTGTTGATACTACCCATTCTGACTGATATGAGGTCATATCTCATTGTGGTTTTAATTTGTATTTCCCTGATGATCAGTGACATTGAGCATCTTCCATGTGTCTGTTGGCCATCTGTCTTATTTGGAAAAATGTCTATTCAGGTCCTCTGCCCATTTTTAAATCAGATTATTTGGGGGTTTTTTTGGCTTTAAGTTGCATGAGTTCTTTATGTATTTTGGATGTTAGCCCCTTATCAGATATATCATTCTCCCATTCAGTAAGTTGCCTTTTCATTTTTTGATGGCTTCCTTTGCTGTGCAGAAGTGATTTATTCTTATGTCCCCCATATCCATCACACTGCTAGGCTTTTAGCAGGAAATTGTAAATGTGTAATGACTTGAATTTGTGTGTTTATCTGCAAAAGCTAGCCCTGTGACAGATATTCAGAAACATTTAAAAGATTGAATGAATGAGTGAATTTTGGGTCTTCTGTGGAGCCATGTATGTTGGTCAGTTCTCATCCTCTTCCTGATTCTCCATTTTCCTGTCTCCCCAATAGGCAAGTTTGATTAAATGAATCTTGGGTCTTTATAGTGCTAATATTCTATGATTCTCAGTGTTACCAATGTCCCCAGGCCTTATCAACCTATAACAAAATAAGGTCATGTTTATTTTAATGCTCAAATTATACTGGTTCTGAATTGTGCTCAGATGAATGGGCAGTTTGGTCCTGAGATTTCTCACCCTAAATTTTCCCCAGATGCTCACCCTGAGAATCATCCTGCCACAGATGAGAAAGATGTATCTCACAAAAGAATGTAGAGCCCTTTTGAAATGAAAGACGGCCACCCCTGCTTCACCCCATTTCTCCCCAGAAAGATTTTATTTGGCATTCAATTAAACGTTTCCCACCATTAAAATGAACAAAAGTAAAACCTCTGCTCTAGACCTTTGAGATGGGACTCTTAGGAAGAGCTCTTTCCATTGAGATCTGCCATGGAGGCTGGGTCAGGAAGGGTATTGGTGCCAACTGAAATAGTGCCTCTGTCCATTCATGTGTGCTCAGGTCTAGAATCCAGTCTTTTCACATCTGGGGGGTTGGGGGAAGGTTCTTTTCTGGGGCTGTGGGAGTCCTCTGGTAATTCACCTGGCCTCAGTCATAACCAACCCATCCTCCATCAGACACCTAATAACATTAAACCTTGAAGGGAAAGTACCCCATATCCCTTCCTCCAAGAAGTCTCCTTGGTTCCTTTGGAAATTTGTGTTTGCATACAATCACTCAGAAAGGACACCACCTAAATGACTCTATATCATCATCAAAGCCCTAGAATGGCATTTTTCTAAGTGGGCTCCGTGGACTATGTTTTGGAATCCTACTGTTCTTGATTAAGATTCTTTGGCCTTAACCAAGAACAGAATCTCTGGATGAGGACACTGGGGTTTGTATTTAATGCATATGGTTTTCATCATGCATATGAAACATCTGAAAACTCTGGCCTTAGACCGCTGTCACCACACAAAATTATAATGATAATAAGACTCTGTACTGTACTCTTGCCCCCAACAGAGGCCTGGAGATACTGGTCTTCAATTCTGTAACTAAAAGTTCTACACAAGTGGTTTGCTTCAAAAGAAAATTGATCTCCCTTTCTTCACTCACTCACTCATCAGCAAATCTTTATTGAGTACCTGAAGAGCTAGACATGCTACTAGGAGCTGGGCTCCAGCAGAAAACAAGGCCAACACAGTTCCTGATAACAAATCAAAAACTAGAGACTGATAGACTTCTGAAATAAAAGGACTTATTGAGCCTTTACAGATGCTAGCCAGATAAGGACTGAGTCCTGGGACAGGAAGTTTCTGCTTCACCAGCAGCAAGGCCAGTTCACAGAAGCAACTTAACCACCAGACTCAAGAAACAGGGACATTTATGAGGGGTCTCAAGGAAAGAAAGTTTGTTAAATTCACAGTTGGCTTCAGATAAGGAAGGTGGGCTAACTCGAAGAGGGGAAAGTCCAGGAATAGGTGGTTAGTCCACAGAGAAGGCTTGTGGATTTGTTGTTGAGGATGGTCACATACAATCACACACAAGGGGTATGCGGTGGTCCTTGGGACCACCTAGATGGTTGCTGAAATGACTTCATCCAGGAATGTGGAGTTTCCAAGTAGCTGTTGCCTGCAGCTATTGACTAATAACCTTCCCTTGTCTTTCTCCCTCATTCTCCTGCCCTATGTCACTTAATTTAGGACATTTCAGAATTTTTGCCTTGTCACTGACATCACTGAGCTTATAGTGGAGGAAGACAGATGAGAAATAAAGAAGAAGACAGCAACAGTGTGACAGCACAGTTAAGGAAAGGAACAGTGACAGGAGATAATAAGTGACTTAGCGGAGGGCCCAAGGAGTATAGTCAGCGTCAGAACACCCTCTCTGAGGAGGTCATGTTGAACTGAGTGGGGACTAAGGCAGTCCCGAGAGGTGGTTATTTCGACATAGGAAAGAGCCAGTGCAAAGTCCCTGAGGATGGAAACAGTTCTTGGCTCCAGAAATAGAGGGCACTGTGGCTAGGGAAGGATGAATGAAAGAGAGAAACGAAAAGCAGGCACAAGTTCATTCCCAGTAAGGGATCTGTAAGGCTGAAAAGCTTTAGGTACTTCCTATCTTGGGAGAAAGAGGAAAGGAGGGAGGGAACTGGGATTTGGGAAGCAGGAGGGAGGTGAGGGATTCCTTCCACTCTCCCCACAAAGTATCACAAAGATGAGCAGAGCAGGGAGGAAAAAAGTGACATACTCATATGGGGTACTTTATGGAAATAGGAAATGAGTTTGTTATTGTGGAAGGTAATTAAGCCAAGAGTGTGACTGCAGGTTCAACAGTCAACACAGTTTATTTATGGAGATAGAGAGAAGGCAAGGATCTGGTAACCATACTGTGAGACGAGATTAAAATAAATGTAAGAAGAGTTGGCATATTGACTGTGTGACCTTATACTGTTCTAAAATTTAATTTTGTCCAAAGACTCATGCTGAATATGGAAAGTCTGTTGCTGCTTTAGAGTAACCTAATATTCTGAACAATGTCTTTGCAACAATCAGATCATTTTAGCTCTGTGGCTATGCTAAAAGCAATGTTTATTCCTTAATTTTGTTTATTCTTCCCTCAGAAATATTGCATAACCACCTTTAATCTTTGAAAAGTCAGATCCTCTCAGTAAGGAAAAAAATATTACTTTTTCTGATGGGGTGGGGAGGTAAATTATATTTAATTATAACAATTACATGATTATTGCAACCAAACCTGTCCTCATTCAGAGGGTTGTGTGTGAGAGGTTGTAACTATGCCTGTTTCCTTTTCCCAAGTTCTTAAATGAAAAGCAGGGAGAGCTCTAAGAAGAATGTCAACATTTGGGTTAAATTATCAGGGTGGTCATTTCATGAAAGAGCCCATGTGCAAACCTACGACAGTGGAATATTTTTCTTTTAAAATGATTTATTATGAAGGGAATTCAAGATGGCGGCGTGAGAGGTCAGACGGAGAGCTCCGCCGAAAAGCACAAACAGTACAAAAATATAGTTAATTAATACAACTAAACTTGGGACAGCAGCAGAAAGGAAGGCTGAACCAGACTGCAAACAGACCTCACGAACCGAGACCTCAAGAAACAGGGTAACGTACGAAGGCCTTAATCTGGTGGGACCCAAGCCCTTTCCCCACCCCAGCTCATGGCGGAAGGAAGAGAAACAGAGCGGGGGACAGGGTGGAAGCCTGGGACTGCTGGACACCTGGCCCTGGAGATCTGCTCTGTGAGCAGAAACCTATATTGTGTGGTGCTCTAGACATTGGAGAGCTCTGACAGACGAAGTGCTTGAGAAATTGACATTCCAGCTGTTTGTGCAGGAAGGGATCCACACCAGGCCCCTCTGTGTCAGAGGAAAGGCAGGCAGTCTGAGAGGCTTCCTAGCAGCAAAGGGCTGCTGAAGGGGCTGGGTTTGCATGGAGCTTGCTGTGTGGGAGATGGGAGAGCTGGACACAGTTGTCTGAGCACCCTCTTCCCACCAGATGAGAACTTTGAGGAGCTTCAGGTACTCCATCCCCCTGGCTGCCTACTCAGCTCCAAGGCCCCCCACTGTGACACACAGGCTGCTGAGCCTTCCTACTGGCCTGCAGGCTCCTGCTTGCAAACCTGCAGTCACTGTGCAGGCATCAGGCCAGACAGAGGGAGGCCCTGTCTACAACAGCTAGAGACACAAAGCACAGAGGTTTACACGTGTGTGCTGGGCCGACTGGCTCTGACACTGGAGACAGGTACCACAGACGGGAATCAGGAAACAGATCTTTCCTACCCCCAGGCACCAGCTCTGCTCCCCTACAACCCCTGACCTTGTGCTAGGGACAGAGCAGCTCCAGAAACTAGAGTTTCTGTGCACTAGTGGGCACCACACAGAAATATGAAATGACAAAAGAACATGGATCAGACAAAAGTCTCACAAACCCCAGAAAGAGGGCCAAGTGAAACTGAACTGACCAATCTTCCTGAAAGAGAATTCAAAATAAAAATTATAAACATGATTATGGAGGTACAGAAAAATATTCAAGAACTCAGGAATGAATTTAAGTTGGAGATTCAATCATTAAGAAATTCCATATCTGAAATGAAACATACATAGGAGGGATTTAAAAGCAGAATAGATTTGGTAGAAGAGATGGTAAATGGAATAAAAATTACAGAAGAGGAATACAAAGAAGCTGAGGCACAGAAAGAATAAAGGATCTCTGAGAATGAAAGAATATTGAGAGAAATGTGTGACCAATCCAAATGGAACAATATTCGCATTATAGGGGTACCAGGAGAAGAAGAGCGAGAAAAAGGGATAGAAAGTGTCATTGAGGAGGTAATTGCTGAAAACATCCCCAATCTGGGGAAGGAGATAGTCTCTCAAGCCATGGAGGTTCACAGATCTCCCAACACAAGGGACCCAAGGAAGACAACATCAAGACATATAATTAAATGGCAAAGATCAAGGATAAAGAGATTTTTAAATGCAGCTAGAGAGAGAAAAAACATCACATACAAAGGAAAATCCATCAGGCTATCATCAGACTTCTCAACAGAAACCTTACAGGCCAGAAGGGATTGGCATGTTATATTTAATGCAATGAAGCAGAAGGGCCTTGAACCAAGAATACTCTACCCAGCAAGGTTATCATTTAAATTTGAAGGAGGGATTAAACAATTTTCAGATAAGCAAAAGCTGAGAGAACTTACCTCCCACAAACCACCTCTGCAGTGCATTTTGGAGGGACTCCTATAGATGGAAGTATTCCAAAGGCTAAATAGATGTCACCCAAGGGAAGACAAAGAGTACAGAATATGATTCATAACATACAAAGAATGGAGGAAGAAAAAAAAGGAGGAAAAAAAAAGAACCTTTAGGTTGCGTTTGTAACAGTATACGAATTAAGTTAAATTCGACTGTTAGATACTAAGGGAATTGCCCTTAAACCTTTGGTAACCACGAATCTAAAGCCTGCAATGGCAGTAAGTACATAACTATCGATAATCACCCTAAATGTAAATGGTCTGAATGCACCAATCAAAAGACATAGCATTACTGAATGGATAAAAAAACAGACCCATCTATATGCTGCCTACAAGAGACTCACTTGTAACCCAAAGACATACACAGACTGAAAGTAAAGGGATGGAAAAAGATACTTCATGCAACTACCTGGGAGAAAAAAGCAGGAGTTCCAGTACTTGTATCAGACAAAATAGACTTCAAAGAAAGTCGCGAGACAAAGAAGGACATTACATAATGATAAAAGGGTCAGTCCAACAAGAGGATATAACTATTATAAGAAGAAACAAGTGAATGGAATCATATCCCTTGCTCATGGATAGGAAGAATTAATATTGTCAAAATGGCCATCCTGTCTAAAGCTATCTACAGATTCAATGCAATCCCTATCAAAATACCAATAGCAGTCTTCAATGAACTGGAGCAAATAGTTCTAAAATTCATATGGAACCATAAAAGACCCCGAATAGCCAAAGCAATCCTGAGAAGGAAGAACAAAGCAGGGGAGATTACACTCCCCAACTTCCAGCTCTACTACAAACCAACAGTAATCAAGACAATTTGGTACTGGCATAATAACAGAACCATAGACCAATGGAAAAGACTAGAGAGCCCAGATATAAACCCAAACATGCATAGCCAATTAATATATGATGAAGGAGCCATGGATATACAATGGGGAAATGACAGCCTCTTCAAAAGCTGGTGTTGGCAAAACTGGACAGCTACATGCCAGAGAATGAAACTGGATTATTATCTAACCCCATACACAAAAGTAAACTCAAAATGGATCAAAGACCTGAATGTAAGTCATGAAACCATAAAACTCTTAGAAAAAAATATAGGCAAAAATCTCTTGGACGTAAACATGAACAACTTCATGAACATATCTCCTCAGGCAATGGAAACAAAACCAAAAATGAATAAATGGGACTATATCAAACTAAAAAGCTTCTGTACAGTAAAGGACACCATCAGTAGAACACCAAGACATCCTACAGTATGAAAGAATATATTCATAAATGACATATCCAATAAGGGGTTGACATCCAAAATATATAAAGAGCTCACACACCTCAACAAACGAAAAGCATATAAGCCAATTAAAAAATGGGCAGAGGAGCTGAACAGAAACTTCTCCAAGGAAGAAATTCAGATGGCCAACACACATAAAAAGATGCTCCACATCCCTAATCATCAGAGAAATGCAGATTAACACCACAGTGAGGTATCACCTCACACCAGTTATGATGGCTGCTATCCAAAAGACAAACAACAACAAATGTTGGCGAGGATGTGGAGTAAGGGGAACCCTCCTACACTGCTGGTGGGAATGTAAACTAGTTCAACCATCGTGGTAAGCAGTATGGAGGTTCTCAAAAAACTAAAAATAGAAATACCAAATACCAATAGAATTCCACTCCTAGCAATTTACCCTATGAATCCAGCAGCCCAGTTTTAAAAAGACATATGCAGCCCTATGTTTATCGCAGCACTATTTACAATAGTCAAGAAATGGAAACAACCAAAGTGTCCATCAGTAGATGAATGGATAAAGAAGATGTGGTACATATACACAATGGAATATTACTCAGCCATAAGAAGAAAACAAATCCTACCATTTGCAACAACATGAATGGTGCTAGAGGGTTTTATGCTCAGTGAAATAAGCCAGGCAGAGAAAGACAAGTATCAAATGATTTCACTCATCTATGAAGTATAAGAACAAAGAAAAAGCTCAAGGAATGAAACAGCAGCAGACACAGAACCCAAGAGTGGACAAACAGATACCAAAGGGAAAGGGATTGGGGAGGATGGGTGGGAGGGAGGGATAAGGGGGCATTACGATTAGCAGGTATAAGGTAGGAGGGTGGGGACATAGGGAAGGCAGTATAACACAGAGAAGACAAGTAGTGATTCTATAGCATCTTGCTATGCTGATGGACAGTGACTGTAAAGGGGTATGTGGTGGGGCTTGATAGTAGGGGGAGTCTAGTAACCATATGTTGTTGTACATTAATGTAATTGTACATTAATGATAGCAAAAAAAAAAAGTGGGGAGAGTGGGCATCCTTGTCTTGTTCCCGATCTTAGAGGAAAAGCTATTTCATCTTCTTTTATTGTCAGGTTTCTGCTAGCTCTACTTTTTCATATTCTTTCACTGTTCTTAACAACAATGAGCAGATAATTAGTATTCAATTAACCCTTAATGGTTGTCTAATACTTTAAATAACTAGGTGTGTTTTAACTCTCCAATTTCCCCTTGAAAATTCCACAGCTTCTCTTCTAGTTTTTCTCTTCTGATGACTCCTTCCCAATCACCTTTAAGTTGAAAAAACAAAACGAAACAAAAACTAACTTGCCTATTTTCCTGAAGAAGGCAGTTTGGATTCTGCGCCAGCACCTAATGGGTGCATACTTACATCTATGACAAGCCCTTAGAAATAAAGAACTCAGGTGGTGCCATGCGCTCAGCATGTTCACCAGTCAATAAAAGTGTTCCTATAAATGATCATCACTTAGCATGGTATTTATGTTCAACGGAGAATAAAAATCGCATATAAGAGTTAGCAGAAAAAAATCATCCCTAGTGTAATTTTCTCTTTTTTTATTGCTCCAATGGATCAACACAACAAAATAGTGGATAACGACAGAGTATGTTGCAGATAATATCTCACTCAAACAGTAGGTTCTAAAGTCAGCACATAAAGTGAAAAATGTAAAAGGTGAAGTCTATCCTTGAATAATCTCTCAGAAAGGTGTCACACTGGGCACCAAAATATTGTCTGTTAAGAAGGGTTATGTAACAAGCATCTTAAGACTTAGTCCACTTCCATTATAGCTTATGTAATATCTAGATTTCCATAATTGAGCATGAAGTAGTGTACTTGGTTTGTAATTACAGGTCGTGTTTTATTAAAAATATACATTTCAAAATTCCATATTGTCCATAAGATGCTCATGTTGGTACATGGGCATGTAAGTGACCTGAACAGAAGCAGATTCCCGTCTCCATTCACTCCTTCCTCACTGAGGTCAGAATGGCAGACAGAACCCTCTCTTCCCCCTCGTTCTCTTTCCCACAAAGACTAAATCCAGCAAAGGTAAATGGGGATATGATGACACTGCTCTATCCTTAAAAGATTTTAATTTCCTTTTTCAACTTTCCATTTTCATTTCTTGATTTACCTAAGTTTTATGGAAAATATTGGATGCATCTGCAGACACCTTTTTCACATATGGGATACATCTAAACATGATACGAAAGAAGGTCATAATAAGTCTTTTCTCAGTTACATGATTAATGTACTCTGAGGCTTAGGAAAAAGCCAGTAATTGGGAAGGTTTAAGAGTACATTGAGAGAATTCATTGCTGTCAAAGACAATTCACCATTTCACTGATAGAGCCAGCAGTAGCCCTTCTGAGAGCAAGAAATAGCCATAAATCTAAAGAGGAAAATATCCAAGTTTTGCTACCATGTCACATAAAATATCTCCTCTCAGAGCTGGAGGTATTTTTCAAAACTAAGTTAAAACCATGGCTGTGAATAAAACCTGGCTTATTCAAGAATGAGTAATAGAGACAACATTTTATAAGACTCCAAATTTGACCTTTCTTGGAAATTCTAATATCTAGCAAGAACTTGTCTTTGAGCTCATAAACACATAATTTGTTTGCTCTTCTTCCAAATTTTCACTAAGCTGAGACTGTAGTTGAAGGAAGAAAAATAGAGCATTTTGAACTGGAGAAGAACACTGTGATACTCCTTAAACAGAGGATTTAACCAGAGGCCAGTGGTCTAGACTGTCCCACAAGTATGTTTGATTTGGCCCATGCATTGGTGGCCTAAACAGAGTTTATAAAATGTTTGAATTAATTGCTAATCTAAAAAGAATGGAGATTCTACACTGAAAAAAAATCTGGAATTCCAGCTTCTTTTTAAAGAAATGGAATTATCTGACAATATTGCGTCGACATCATTTCAGACAATAATCAGCTGGGTCTGAGCAGCGATTGTCCCTTTAGACCCCAGGTGATCTCCAGTTTGCCACAGTCACTACCATTCCTAGTTGGTTCCCAGAAAATGAGGCCAAGTGTCATCTAGTATTTTATGTAATAGCACATTTCAAAGGAAATCAAACTTTTGTACCTAAATGTCTACCAGATGTGTGTGGGGGAAAATAGAGATTGAGCCCCAGTTCATATATGTGTGTTACCTGGTTGGCCCCTGTGAATATGTGAGTTTGGAATTGCTACCTTAAAAATTCACCTCCTTCAGGAAGCCTGTCTTATTTAATAGACCTGTGTCTCACCTGAGTGTTTCAGCCCCAGGCAACTTCACTGTGGATGTGGTGAGACTGAATAATGAAAACAGAATGTTAGTGGGGTAAAAGATCTTATACTGAACTTTATTCTCGTGGTGACAGGTCAGCTGCTAGAATCACATCCACGTCTTCCTGCAGCAAGTCCATCTCTGTCTCTGTCTCAGTCTCTGCTGCAGGTGCTGCCACTGCTCCAGGCTCTGCCCTGAACACTGGGCAGAGCTTATTATATAGCAACACAGGCAATAACGACTTATTGCCAACACATGTGCAAACATGCACCTGTGCAATAGGCTAAGTATTACATCACTGCACATGCACAGTGAGTAACTAGTTAAGATCAGGTGAGGATGCCGGCCATGGTAACTTCCATTTTCCTTACAAGCTGGTTATATCATTTGAGATGCTCTTCACTAGAAGGGTCCTCTACATTCCAATACACCTCAGATTTTAGATGTAACATTTTAGTGGTCCTTGCACAAATCATCCCATAATAAATAATTTTTTATATTGCTATTATTAATAATCAATTACAAGAGCAACATTATGGTTACTAGACTCCCCCTATTATCAAGTCCCCACCACACACCCCATTGCAGTCACTGTCCATCAGCATAGTAGGATGTTATAGAATCACTACGTGTCTTCTCGGTGTTATACTGCCTTCCCCATGTCCCCGCCCCCCTACATTAAATGTGCTAATCGTAATGCCCCTTTTCCCCCCTTATCCTTCCCTTCCCACCCATCTTCCCCAGTCCCTTTCCCATTGGTAATTGTTAGTCCATTCTTGGGTTCTGTGAGTTGCTGTTGTTTTGTTCCTTCAGTTTTTTCTTTGTTCTTATACTTCACAGATGAGTAAAACCATTTGATACTTGTCTTTCTCCACCTGGCTTATTTCACTGAGCATAATACCCACTAGCTCCATCCATGTTGTTGCAAATGGTAGGATTTGTTTTCTTCTTATGGCTGAATAATATTCCATTGTGTATATATACCACATCTTCTTTATCCATTCATCTACTGATGGACACTTAGGTTGCTTCCATTTCTTGGCCATTGTAAATAGTGCCACGATAAATGTAGGGGTGCATATATCTTTTTCAAACTGGGATGCTGCATTCTTAGGGTAAATTCCTAGGAGTGGAATTCCTGGGTCAAATGGTATTTCTATATTTAGTTTTTTGAGGAACCTCCATACTGCTTTCCACAATGGTTGAACTAGTTTACATTCCCACCAGCAGTGTAGTAGGGTTCCCCTTTCTCCACATCCTCGCGAACATTTTTTGTTGTTTGTCTTTTTGATGGCGGCCATCCTAACTGGTGTGAGGTGCTATCTCATTGTGGTTTTAATTTGCATTTCTCTGATGACTAGTGATGTGGAGCATCTTTTCATGTGCCTGTTGGCCATCTGAATTTCTTCTTTGGAGAAGTTTCTGTTCAGCTCCTCTGCCCATTTTTTAATTGGCTTATATGCTTTTTGTTTGTTGAGGTGCGTGAGCTCTTTATATAATTTGGATGTCAACCCCTTATCGGATATGTCATTTATGAATATATTTTCCCATACTGTAGGATGTCTTTTTGTTCTACTGATGGTATCCTTTGCCATACAGAAACTGTTTCATTTGATATAGTCCCATTTTTTCATTTTTGGTTTTGTTTCCCTTGCCCAGGGAGATATGTTCATGAAGAAGTTGCTCATGTTTATGTCCAAGAGATTTTTGCCAATATTTTTCTTTAAGAGTTTTATGGTTTCATGACTTACATTCAGGTCTTTGATCCACTTTGAGTTTACTTTTGTGTATTGGGTTAGACAGTAATCCAGTTTCATTGTCTTAAATGTAGCTGTCCAGTTTTGCCAACACCAGCTGTTGAAGAGGCTGTCATCTCCCCATTGTATATACAAGGCTCCTTTATTGTATATTAATGGACCATATATGCTTGGGTTTATATCTGGGCTCCCTATTCTGTTCCACTGGTCTATGGGTCTGTTCTTGTGCCAGTACAAAATTGTCTTGATTACTGTAGCTTTGTAGTAGAGCTTGAAGTCAGAGAGTATAATTTCCCCTGCTTTATTCTTCGTTCTCAGGATTGCTTTGGCTATTCGGGGTCTTTTGTGTTTCCATATGAATTTTAGAACTATTTGCTCTAGTTCATTGAAGAATGCTGTAGGTATTTTGATAGGGATTGCATTGAACCTGTAAACTGCTTTAGGCAGAATGGCCATTTTGACAATACTAAGTCTTCCTAGCCAAGAGCATGGGATGAATTTCCATTTATTTGTGTCCTCTTTAATTTCTCTTAAGAGTGTCTTGTAGTTTTCCAGGTATAGGTCTTTCACTTCCTTGGTTAGGTTTAATCCCAGGTGTTTTATTCTTTTTGATGCGATTGTGAATGGAATTGTTTTCCTGATTTCTCTTTCTGCTAGTTCATTGTTAGTGTATAGGAATGCAACAGACTTCTGTGTATTAATTTTGTATTGCACAACTTTGCTGAATTCAGATATTAGATCTAGTAGTTTGGAGTGGATTCTTTAGGATTTTTTATGTACAATATCATGTCATCTGCAAACAGGGACAGTTTGACTTCTTCCTTCCCAATCTGGATGCTTTTAATTTCTTTGTGTTGTCTGAATACCATGGCTAGGACCTCTAGAACTATGTTGAATTAAAGTGGGGAGAGTTGGCATCCTTGTCTTGTTCCTGATCTTAAAGGAAAACCTTTCAGCTTCTCACTGTTAAGTATAATGTTGACTGTGGGTTTGTCATATATGGCCTTTATTATGTTGAGGTAATTGCCCTCTATACCCATTTTGTTGAGAGTTTATCATGAATGGATGTTGAATTTTGTCAAATGCTTTTTCAGTATCTATGGAGATGATCATGCGGTTTTTGTTCTTTTTGTTGATGTGGTGGATGATGTTGATGGATTTTCGAATGTTGTACCATCCTTGCATCCCTGGGATGAATCCCACTTGATCATGGTGTATGATCCTCTTGATGTATTTTTGAATTCGGTTTGCTAATATTTTGTTGAGTATTTTTGCATCTACATTCATCAGGGATATTGGTCTGTAATTTTCTTTTTTTGTGGTGGCTTTGCCTGATTTTGGTATTAGAGTGATGTTGGCCTCATAGAATGAGTTTGGGAGTATTCCCTCCTCTTCTACTTTTTGGAAAACTTTAATGAGGATGGGTATTAGGTCTTCACTAAATGTTTGATAAAATTCAGCAGTGAAACCATCTGGTCCAGGAGTTTTGTTCTTAGGTAGTTTTTTTATTATGAATTCAGTTTCTTTGCTGGTAATTGGTCTACTCAGATTTTCTATTTCTTCCTGGGTCAGCCTTGGAAGGTTGTATTTTTCTAGAAACTTGTCCATTTCTTGTAGGTTTTCCATTTTGTTAGCATATAAGTTTTCATAGTATTCTCTAATAATTCTTTGTATTTCTGTGGTATGCATGGTGATTTTTCCTTTCTCATTTCTGATTCTGTTTATATGTGTAGACTCTCTTTTTTTCTTGATAAGTCTGGCTAGGGGGTTATCTATTTTGTTTATTTTCTCAAAGAACCAGCATCTGCTTTCATTGATTCTTTCTGTTGTTTTATTCTTCTCAATGTTATTTATTTCTGCTTTAATCTTTATTATGTCCCCCCTTCTACTGACTTTGGGCCTCATTAATTCTTCCTTTTCTAGTTTCATTAATTGTGAGTTTAGACTGTTAATTGGGATTGTTCTTCTTTCCTGTGGTAGGCCTCTGTTGTAATATATTTCCCTCTTAGCACAGCCTTCACTGCGTCCCACAGATTTTGCTGTGTTGAATTATTATTGTCATTTGTCTCCATATACTGCTTGATCTCTGTTTGTATTTGGTCATTGATCCATTGATTATTTAGGAACATGTTATTAAGCCTCCATGTGTTTGTAGGCTTTTTCATTTTCTTTGTGTAATTTCTAGTTTCATACCTTTGTGATCTGATAAGCTGGTTGGTACAATTTCAATCTTTTTGAATTTACTGAGGTTCTTTTTAGTGGCCTAGTATATGATCTATTCTAGAAAATGTTCCATGTGTACTTGAGAAGAATGTGTATCCTGTTGATTTTGGATTGAGTGTTCTATAGATGTCTGTTAGGCCCATCTGTTCTAATACATTGTTCAGTGCCTCTGTCTCTTTACTTATTTTCTGTGTGGTTGATCTATCCTTTGGAGTAAGTGATGTATTGAAGTCTCCTAAAATGAATGCATTGCATTCTATTTCCCCTTTAATTCTGTTAGTATTTGTTTCACATATGTAGGTGATCATGTGTTGGGTGCATAGATATTTATAATAGTTATATCCTTTTGTTGGACTGACCCTTTTATCATTACATAATGTCCTGCTTTGTCTCTTGTGACTTTCTTTGTTTTGAAGTGTATTTTGTCTGATACAAGTACTACAACTCCTGCTTTTTTCTCCCTATTAGTTGCATGAAATATCTTTTTCCATCCCTTTACTTTCAGTCTGTGTATGTCTTTTGGGTTAGAAGTGAGTCTCTTGTAGGCAGCATATAGATGGGTCTTGTTTTTTTATCCATTCAGTGACTCCATGTCTTTTGATTGGTGCATTGAAACAATTTACATTTAGGGTGATTATCAGTAGGTATGTACTTACTGCCATTGCAGGTTTTAGATTCGTGGTTACCAAAGGTTCAATGGTAATTCCCTTAGTATCTAACAGTCTAACTTAACTCACTTTGTATGCTATTACAAACACAACCTAAAAGTTCTTTTTTTTCCCTCCTTTTTCTTCCTCCTCCATTCTTTGTATGTTTTGAATCATATTCTGTACTCTTTGTCCATCCCTTGGGTGACATCTATTTAGTCTTAGGAATACTTCCATCTATAGGAGTTCCTCCTAAAATGCACTGTAGAGGTGGTTTGTGGGAGGTAAATTCTCTCAGCTTTTGCTTATCTGAAAATTGTTTAATCCCTCCTTCAAATTTAAATGATAACCTTCCTGGGTAAAGTATTCTTGGTTCAAGCGCCTTCTGCTTCATTGCTGTAAATATATCGTGCCACTCCCTTCTGGCCTGTAAGGTTTCTGAGGATAGCCTGATCGGTTTTCCTTTGTATGTGATCTTTTTTCTCTCTTTAGCTGCTTTTACAAGTCTGTCTTTATCCTTGATCTTTGCCATTTTGATTATTATATGTCTTGATGTTGTCTTCTTTGGGTCCCTTGTGTTGGGAGATCTGTGAATCTCCATGGCTTGAGAGACTATCTCCTTCCCTAGATTGGGGAAGTTTTCAGCAATTACCTCCTCGATGACACTTTCTATCCCTTTTTCTCTCTCTTCTTCTTCTGGTACCCCTATAATGCAAATATTTTTCCTTCTGGACTGGTCACACGGTTCTCTCAATATTCTTTCATTCTTAGAGTATTTTTTTCTCTCTGTGCCTCAGCTTCTCTGTATTCCTCTTCTCTAATTTCTATTCCATTTATTGTCTATATGCTTTTAAATCCCTCCATTGCATGTTTCATTTCAGATATGGAATTTCATAATGGTTGAATATCCATCTTAATTTGTTCCTGAGTTCTTGAGTATTTTTCTGTACTTCCATAAGCATGTTTATGATTTTTATTTTGAATTCTCTTTCAGGAAGATTGGTGAGTTCAGTTTCATTTGGTCCTTTTGCTGGGGTTTGTGAGATTTTTGGTCTGAACCAGGTTCTTTTGTCATTTCATATTTCTATTTGGTGCCCTGTAGTGCCCAGAAGCTCCAGTCTCTGGAGCTGCTCCGACCTTAAAGTGAGGTTGTGGGGTCACTGGGGAGCGGAGCTGGTGCCTGGGAGAGGGAAGATCTGTTTTCCTGATTCCCATCTGCATTGCCTATCTCCAGTATCACAGCCAGTGGGCTGAGCACACAGGTGTAAGCCTCTGTGCTATGGCATTTCTAGCTATTGTAGGTGGGGCCTCTCTCTAGCTGGCCTGACACCAGCCCAGTGACTGCTGGTTTCCAAGCCGGTGCTGTCCAGCCAGGAGGAAGGCTTGGCAGGTTGTGTGTCACAGTGGGGGGGTCCTTGGCGCTGAGCAGCCAGCCAGGGGGATGGAGCACCTGAAGCTCCTCAAAGTTCCCAACCTGCTAGGCTGAGCGTGCTCAGAAAACCTTGTCCAGCTCTCCCTTCTCCTGCATAGCAAGCTCCATGCAACCACCACCCCTGCAGCAGCCCTCTTGCTGCTAGGAAGCCTCTCAGACCGCCTGCCTTTCCCCTGTCATGGAGCAGCCAGATGTGCTTCCTGTCCTCCACAAACGGCCAGAACGGGAGTCTCTCAGGCACTCTGCCTGTCCCAGCTCCCCAATCTCCAGAGCACCACACAGTGTAGGTTTCTGCTTGCAAAGCAGATCTCCAGGGCTAGGTGTTCAGCAGTCCCAGGTTTCCACCCCCTCCCCGCTCTGTTTCTCCTCCCCGTGCCAGTGAACTGTGGTGGGCAAAGGGCCTGGGACCCACCAGGTCAAGGCACCGGTATGTTACCCTGTTTCATGAGGTCTGCTCTGTTCATGATGTCTGTGTGCAGTCTGGTTCAGCCTTCTTTCCTGTTGCTGTTTTAGGGTTAGTTGTATTAATTAACTATATTTTTGTACTATTTTTGGTTTTGGGATGAGTTCTCTGTCTCACCTCTCATGCCGCCATCTTGAACACTCTCCCCACTTTTATTCAACATAGTAGTGGAGGTCCTCGCCACAGCAATCAGACAACACAAAGAAATAAAACGAATCCAGATTGGTAAGGAAAAAGTCAAAGTGTCACTGTTTACAGATGACATGATATTGTACATAAAAAACCCTAAAGAATCAACTCCAAAACTATAATAACTAATATCTGTATTCAGTAAAGTTGCAGGATACAAAATTATATACACTAATGATGAACTAGCAGAAAGAGAAATCAGGAAAACAATTCCATTCACAAGTGCATCAAAAAGAATAAAATACCTAGGAATAAATCTAAGGAAGGAAGTGAAAGACCTATACCCTAAAAACTACAAGACACTCCTGAGAGAAATTAAAGAGGGCACTAATAAATGGAAATTCATCTCATGCTCTTGGGTAGGAAAAATTAATATTGTCAAAATGGCCATCCTGCCTAAAGCAATCTACAGATTCAATGCAATCCCTATCAAAATATCAACAGCATTCTTCAATGGACTGGAACCAAGTGTTCTAAAATTCATAAGACCGCACAAAAGACCCCAAATAGCCAAAGCAATCCTAAGAAGCAAGAATAAAGCCAAGGGTATTACACTCCCCAACTCCAAGCTCTACTACAAAGCCACAGTAATTAAGACAATTTGGCACTGGCACAAGAACAGACCCATAGACCAGTAGAACAGAATAGAGAGTCCAGATATTAACCCAAGCATATATGGTCAATTAATATACAATAAAGGTGCCATGGACATACAATGGGGAAATGACAGCCTCTTCAACAGCTGGTGTTGGCAAAACTGGACAGCTACATGTAAGAGAATGAAACTGGATTACTGTCTAACTCCATACACAAAAGTAAAGTCAAAATGGATCAAAGACCTGAATGTAAGTCATGAAACCATAAAAGTCTTAGAAGAAAACATAGGCAAAACTCCCTTGAATATAAACATGAGCAACTTTTTCATGAACACCTCTCCTCAGGTAAGGGAAACAAAAGCAAAATGAACACGTGGGACTACATGAAACTTAAAGGCTTCTGTACAGCAAAGGACAACATCAGTAGAACCAAAAGGCATCCTACAGTATGGGAGAATATATTCATAAATGACATATCCAATAAGGGGTTGACATCCCAAGTATATAAAGAGCTCACACACCTCAAACAAAAAGCAAATAACCTGATTTAAAAATGGGCAGAGGATATGAACAGACATTTATCTAAAGAAGAAATTCAGATGGCCAACCGGCACATGAAAAGATGCTCCACATTGCTAATCATCAGAGAAATGCAAATTAAAACCACAATGAGATATCACCTCACACCAGTTAGGGTGGACAACATCCAAAAGTCAAACAACAACAAATGCTGGAGAGGCTGTGGAGAAAGGGGAACCCTCCTATCTTGCTGGTGGGAATGTAAATTAGTTCAACCATTGTTGAAAGCAATATGGATGTTCCTTAAAATCTAAAAACAAAAATACCAATTGACCCAAGAATTCCACTCCTCGGAATTTACCCTAAGAAAACAAGATCCCTGATTCAAAAAGACATATGCACCCCTATGTTTATTGCTGCACTATTTACAGTAGCCAAGATATGGAAGCAATCTAAGTGTTCATCAGTAGATGAATGGATAAAGATGTGGTACATATACACAATGGAATGTTATTCAGCCATAAGAAGAAAACAAATCCTACCATTAGCAACAGCATGGATGGAGCTAGAGAGTATTATGCTTAGTGAAATAAGCCAGGCAGAGAGAAGTATCAAACGATTCCAGTCATCTGTGGAGACCAAAGAAAACCCTGAAGGAACAAAATAGCAGCAGACTCACAGAACCCAAGAATGGACTAACAGTTACCAAAGGAAAAGGGCCTGTGGAGGGTGGGTGGGAAGGGAGGGATAAGGGGATTAAGGGGCATTATGAGTAGCACACATAATATAGGGGGGCCTGGGGAAGGCAGTATAGCACAGAGAAGACAAGTAGTGACTCTATAGCATCTTACTATGCTGATGGACAGTGACTGTAATGGGGTATGTGGTCGGGACTTGGTAAAAGGGGGATAGTAGTAACCACAATGTTGCTCATGTGAAACTTGAGCATAAGATTGTATATCAATGATACCTTAATAAAAAATAAATAAATAAAAATAAAGACAATGAAATATCAGTAAATGTATGTAATAATTATTTATCTCTTAAATTTTAAACATACCTTTAAATTTTAAACAATTTAAAATTTTAAACAATTATCTTTTTGGACTTACTCAATTACTTTAAGACAAAGATCATGATACTATAAGACAAGGAAACTGAAGCCTAGATGAAGTAAAATGAGTTATCCAACTTAGTAGTGGCTTAGCCTGGTTTTGAACTCAGAAGTTTTGACTCCAAACTCTAACCACAAAAGTTCAGAGGCAGCATAAGTGGTTGGTGTTGAAACACAGTCCTCCCAGGCCTCTCAAATTTCTTGATGCCTTAAAAAAATTGACACTGACTGCCTTTGTTCTAGACCATCCTTCCAAGGATGTTTGCAGAGCAAAGCACCTTGAAAGAGAGATTGTGTCCCCCTTGGGAATAGAGGATAGGTTTGTTTACACTGTCCATTACGATAAAGGTAATATGTTCCTCCAGGGCAAAAGGTTAGGCCATTGTAAAACATTTGTGCTCCCTGAGAATCTTTTTGAAGCTTCTTGAAGATTTATTAGAGTTCTATCAAAACCCCCTGCCCTTTTTTAAAGCAGCTTTATTGAGATGTAATCTCAATACAGTTTGTAAAATAAACTGTTGTATACACACACATACAGTAATATTACTGTATGTGTGTGTATATATATATATATATATATATATATATAGTTTGTAAAATAAATACAATTTGATAAGTCTCATCAAATCTGTACTGTAAGTACCAACACAATCAAGGTGTAAAATACTCTAAAATACTTCCTTCATCTTCCAAAGTGCCTTCCTGCCCCCTGTAGTAAATTTCCTCCCCCCAAACCTCTTGCCCCTGGCAACCAGACTCTCTCACTTTAGTTTTCTACCCCTACAAGTTTTGCCTTCTAAGAGTTCATGTAGATGGAATGATACTGTGTGTTGTCTTTTATGTCTGATCCCTTTCATGCAGCATAATGCATTTGCATTTCACCCCACATTGTGGCATGGATCAGTAGTTCATTCCTTTTTATCACTGAGAAGTAGTAAATGAAAATACATCAACTTTATCCATTCACCATTTTAGTGACATTTGACATTCAGATTGTCTTCTAAGTTTTGGCCATTGTGAATAAAGTTACTATGAATATTAACATACAAATTTTTGTGTATGCATATTTTCAAAATTTTCTCTTGGGTAAATTCAGAATACAGTTACTGGTCATATGATAAGTAAATGTTTAACTTTAATTTTAAAAGTCCAAAGTGTGTTCTAGTGGCTGTACCATGTTTGCATTCCCATTAGAAATATGCAAATATTCCGGTTGGTCCACATCCTCACCAACACTTAATATGATCAGTTTTCTTAATTGTAGCCATTGTAGAGGGTATGTAACGGTATCTCATTGTGATTTTAAGTTACATTTCCCTAATGACTAATGATGTTGGGCATGCTTTCATGGGCTTATTTGCCATCTGTGTATCTTCTTTGGTGAACCATCTATTTAAATCTTTTTCATTTTTTTAAACTGTCTTGTTTTGTCTTCTTGAGTTGTAAAAGTATTTTTATATATTCCAGAAATAGCTCCTTTATCAGATGTATGTTTTGAAATTATTTTTTTCCAGTCTATGGCATGCCTTTTTATTTTCCTCATAGCATCTTTTAAAGAGGAAAAGTTTTAATTTTGATGATGTCTAATTTGTCGGTGTTTTCATGTCTGGTCTCTTTGTGCTTTTTGTTATCTTTAAAAGCAATTATTTTTGTCTAACCCAAGGCTGCTTTTTTTTTCTAGAAATGTTATAACTTTAGCTTTACTTTTAGGTCTACATCCTATTTCAACTTAATTTTTTGCATTGGTATCAGCTAAGGGTTAAGATTCATTATTTTTCATCGCCAATACTTCTAGCCACTTTCATCAAAAAGATTATCCCTTCACCTCTGAATTCCTTATATTTTTGCTGCAAATTGATTAATCATATAAGTATGAGCCTCTTTCTTGATTATTTATTCAGTTCCAGTAATCCATATGTCTATCTTTATACCAATGCTGTGTTGTCTCAATTAGTATAGCATTATGGCAAAGTGATATAATCCCTCTAATAAAGGTAAAGAACTTGTCCCAGGTCACAGAGCAAGGTAGTATCCAGTTCAGGACTAGCACTGACCTATCCTTACTCCCAACTCAGTTCTCCTTCCTCTTACCCTACGTTGTCTCATGATTCTATTTCTGTCTAAACTCCTTCTCTTTTTCAATTTCCCTACAGCAGAGTAGA
Source organism: Smutsia gigantea (assembly GCA_032199065.1). Classification (NCBI taxonomy): domain Eukaryota; kingdom Metazoa; phylum Chordata; class Mammalia; order Pholidota; family Manidae; genus Smutsia; species Smutsia gigantea. The sequence continues at coordinate 721,838 of JAVSCE010008352.1, read as the reverse complement.
GGGATAATGTAGTGATATATTTTTGTAGCAAAAATTTATGAGATTTTTGCTTTTTCTTCAATCACATACTGTTTGCCTTAATATAAAACAATATTTTTCTCTACCACCCTCCCCCAATATTCAGTTAAACCTGATACCCTATGAAAATGAGCCCTATCTATCCATATATCTCTGGGGCATGTATCTCACTTGAATGGAATGGACTGATGCAAATCAGAAATTATTGTTCCAGGAGGACATGAGCCAGCAGTGCCGTAAGGCTGGCTGACCAGTTGCCTCTGCAGCGTCACACCTGGAGAGTTTTCTTTGGCTTCCCTCCTTAATGAGAACTTTCCCAATAGTAACAGATGGCTGCTACAATATGGAGAAAACAGTCACACGAGCCTGTGTCTATTTCCTAAACTTCCTTTCTGTAGTCAGCAAACAGGAAATTCAGGACATCTGACAGGTCAACAGATAGGGGCTTCCCAAATACGTATTCTCTTGTGCACTCTCTCCACTTGGAGCTGCTGCTTCAGCCGCGAGGCTTCACGGGCATCCCAGGAGCTTCATTTTCAATATCTGCAACTCTGGCCATTCAGATGGTAGGAATCCACAGAAAGAAAATCTAAAAGAGCCCTCCTTGAAATGTAGGGTCCAGCTAAGAGATGTATTGCTTGAAAGAAGTGTCTTAACCACGTTTTATTCAGATTCCACTACTAATGCCATTTTGTGCTTCTTTAAATTCAAGCTCTTAGTCCAATCTCTCCATCCTTCAAAATCACAGCTATAGTATTGCCTGAGATCTTTGTGCTCCAGTGGAGAATGCATGCAGTGGGGGGAAGTCTGGTAGATACACATGGAATATCAAAATTTTCATTTTTTTTTTGAAAAGATGTGAACAACCATAATTAACCAACCCAGAAGGAGAAAACACGGAAAGAGTCATATGACATTTAGAAATCTGTGTGTTATAAACTAAGGAATTTGATGAACTTGCCTTTCCATACCCTTTCCTCCTTCTTCTCCCTCAAATAAAGAAAAAGATCAATGGAGTGTAGGTGGTATATGGAGTCTCATGCACTGACCATCCATTGTATTTAACTGCTAAACATAGTAAAATTTCACTTAACGGAAGGGAAGGACTGTAAGAATTGCATTCTAGTTGTTGTTGTGGTTTTTTTTTTTTGCATTCTAGTTATTTTACTTCCCTGACTGAGGGCATACATAGAATCTCCCTCTTCAGCTTGTGTTGAAAAAACTTCCAAAATGTATGAGTAGGCTGCCCTGTGTTCATAATTCTAGGGACCATAATTGTGTTCTTCTCATGATTCAGGATCTGAAGATCTAGGGGCATTTAGAAAATGTATTTCCTTATTTAAGGCTATTCACAGTAGTGGTGAAATTGTGGTAGTTCCGTGGCATAAGTGAGGACACCATGCATTTATGGTTGGTCGGACTGCATTGTATAGAGCTCCTATGCACAGCCTGAGATACTTTAAAGACTGTATTTCCAAATCATCACACCAGTCTAGGTGGTAGTTATCATCATCCTCATTTTGGACATGTAGAAACTAAGCCTACAGAGGCTGCATTTCTTGCCCATGGTCATTGAGTGAATAGGAACAAACCCTGCAGCAAAGTCAGGGCCGGTGCTTTCCCCCCTTGTATTTCTTGCCACTGGGCCAAACTTGTCAGTTTCAGTGATTTCTTACCACTTTCTCTTTCTGCCAGCCTCCTGTGCCCTGATAGATCCTGACTTAGGCTTGCCTTGTTCAGGCAATACAGCATGCTAAACACTGTTGGGCCCTAACAGGTGTTATCTCAGGACCCAATCAGCTAACTCTAACCTGAGTATATTCGCATTTTGGAAGCAGTCATACAGAGATGTACAACCTGCTTCATTAGGACACAATATGTAATAGTGGTAAGCAGATCAAAGGGTTTTGGGGGTGCATGGCCATCCCCATACCTGCATACCACCACATAGGCGAGCCTGCCTACTCTGTATACAGTACTGGGTGGTCCTGCGGGAACTGCCATGGGTTTCTTGGCATACATCATGTTCCAGAACTTTCAGTGTTCAGAGGAGGTGGCAGACACTAGGACATTGTCTCCTGGAAGGACGAGGGTCACTGCACACCATCAGTTGCTCCAGAAAAGGAAATTGAATTTATGGAGATCAGCCATCTCTTCTGATCTACTCATTAAAGTAGCACTTCCCCAGACAGGAGTTTGGTTAGCACATCCCTAAGAAGCAACTTGTAGCAGGCAAGAGATATTTTGGTTGGCTCATTTGTCTTCACCATAAAAACAGCTTTACCCTCTGTGCTGAAGGGCACAGGTGAGAGGGGGTTCAAGCCACCCTGCGCTGCCTGTCTTTAGAGGTCCTGCAGTTGTCTCTTGATGTTACCTGGTTTGGGCTTGTTTTAGGGAGTTGTCACATAGATTGCAAAGCAAGAATTGGAAGTTTATTTCTCATCCTGCTTTGTTTTTGTCTTTTAAAAATTAGAGTATTGGATCTTTACTGGAAAAAAAGTTGGCAGAGACAGAAGCTATAGAGAAAACAGAGTAGCTGTTTTAAAATGCAAATCCAGTCATATCACTGTGCTAGTTAAACCACCTCAATAGTTTCTACTCACACTTAGCATAAAATCTAAACTCCTTGCTTACAAGTTTCTGTACATTGATGTGTTTTATTACATTTTTAATGCATTTTTATACTGTTAAGAGCACCATCTCATAAGATTTTTACTATTCCACTAGTAACTGAAAACATCATTGTCACAACTTTTTGCTTTGTATGTATGTATCATTACATACCCATTTCCCTAACATTGGGAATTAGGTTGTTTTCAGTTATTTTCTTTTGCAAAGAGCACTGCACAGACTTCTTTGTGTGTAAATATTTACAGGCATTTTTAGATTGGGAAGACTATGAAGCAATTAGAAGACCAAGCAAGTCATTTAAATGAGATAATGGATGAAAGCACTTAACTGTACTTACATGTGCTTTATCATAATGAATGTGAATTAATCTAGCGTCAGATTCGGTTCATTCCAGCATTTACTTCAGGGATGAATGGGCCATGTCACTGTATTCCTGAGACCTACCCCTCTAACCAGTCTGCTCCCCAGTCCTACAATTTATTAATGTAAATGCTTTGGTCCAACATTTGGGGCAGCAATACTATTTTTGCTATGGCCTATGTCCAGATCCTCTGGGGAAGATATTGTGGTTCCATCCTTCTTTTCATTAAAGGCTATGTGGCCCTCGACATCAGCTACACAGGGGGTGTCATCTTGGGGCAAATATCCCGTGAGCATGCTTTCAGGGGTCTCAGCAGTCTCAGGGGAAGGAATTATTAAAATAAATTATCCTTCAATCCATGCCTTAAGAGAAGCCTGAGTTTTTCTCTTTTATATTTCTAAACAGGAGGCTTTGTGGGAGTGTGTCTACATTTCACAGGATCAGGAAAAGATGGGAAGGCAAAAAAGAACTAGCTGCTTTTTTAGTTGTAGCTTGTTTTTTAAAAATCTTATGCCTTTGCAATTTGAATACATAACTTAATCTTTTTATTTTATATTCATTCTCTTTTGGAAAATGTTTTACTCTATCAGATAGTAAAAGGGAATAATGTCCTTATAACAGGTAGGAAATGTTTGGGGAGGGGAAGGATCTGAAATGTGAGCAGGAATTAATTATTCAAGGCCAAAAGAGAAACTGAGGTTTCCCCCTCATGCTCCCCCACCCATCTCACATAGGTTCTCAGTCTCATCTTCTGCTTCCAAATCCTACATCTAAGGTCCTAAACTCAAACATTTACACGGTCCAGGCAGATGGCATAAATGTAGTAGTCAGCCAGGTTAGCACAGGGGAGACTGGAAGGACATTTTAAAACACTGTGCCAGCCTTGCACAACATGTTCACAAGTTAATGCAGTTCACATACAGCATGGTTGCATGTCACTATAGTTACACAAGTATGCATGTGTCACATGTTACTAAACTTGGTATATGTATTCATCCAGAATATATGAGAGGGAAAAATTCACAAGGTCAGCAGTCTAGTCCAGGTAACTCCCTTCTGCTTCTCTTCTTTAGCAATGACAACAAAAACTCCTGTTTTCCTCCTCCCCTTCACTTCCAGCTCTGCCAGACACTCACTCCCTAAACTCACTCCCCCTGCTTGCTTGCTGTGCACGTAGAAATGTTGCAGATACAGAAGCAGAAAGATATATATTGCTCCCGTTGGCTTTGTTCAGGCTCAGACCTTGGGAGATTCCCCCCCTCTGAGCCCGCCGGTGTAAAAATAAAACCTCAACACTCCAAGACCTCCGAGTGCCACTTGGTTCTTCGGTCAGCAATCCAGTCCAGGTTTTTCAGGTTTTTCTGTAACATTTGGTTCCTTGACTGGGAATCCCATCTGCGCTGGCCCTTTGTTGCCACCGGTTTGGGGCAATGGCCAGGTGCTGATGGAAGGGGAGATCGCAAGGGAGAAGGCATGCCCTGCCTGATCTTTCGGCAGTCTCCCACCCGGTCATCCCGGGCCGGACCCGCTCCGCTGTTTCCGCCAGACTCAGAGAGGCTTGGCAGGCAAGGAACTGGTTCCAAGGTCGGATTACGGTAAAGCCTCGGGGCCCCTGACCCAGCCAGTTCCCACCCACTGGGGTGGAAGGGGAGCCTAATCACCTCCTGGAGACTTCTTACAAGTCTCACAGGTAGACATTCCTGGGGGGTGGGGGGTGATGTTTAAACTCTGGTCTGAGTGTGTAGGGCAGCTGCCATTCAGTCTGCCCTGAATCTGTGATTCCACAGCCTGTGCTATGGAATCTGAGTGGGCCCTTCACCGTATTCGCAGTTGGCCACCACGACATAACGGTGACTCAGCTTCGGCTGACCAGGCCTGGGACTTATACAGGTGCACCTTAGTCATGGCTGACCAAAGTCTTTGAGAGGAGCATGAACGGATGAGCATCTGACTGGTCTCCTCTCTAGAGGCATCCCTCCCTTGTCTGTTGTCACAGCACCACAACACAGACATGTATGGGGTCAGGGCACCGCAAACCCATAGTTATTGACACTATAATCAAAAATTTGAGGAAGGGATTTTTAAAAGACAACGGAGTAAAATTAACTCCTGGCAGGTTGAGAACCCTGTGTGAATCTGAATGGCCCATCTTCAGTGTAGCATGGCCTCCGGAAGGGGCCCTAGATGTCCCAACAGTCCTCCGGGTCTGGTGGGTCATCCCTGGAGATCCAGGTCACCCTGACCAGTTCCCATACATTGGCTCCTGGTTAGGAATCACCCAGACTCTTCCCCCTTGGGTGCGATTCGCTTGCAACAGGCAGGGACAGGGTGGGTTCTTAGTTGCCTCAACAAAGAAGCCTACAAAGAATCAACAGAAGCCTGATCCTCCACAAATTCTTGCTGGTGACACAGAGGAAGAGCCAATATTGCCCCTACCTTTGCGCCCCCAGGGTCGTCAGCACCCAGCCCCCTGGTCCCAGACCCCTCACCGCTGTTGGCCTCCCGCTGCCTCCAGCACCAGCAGACCCACTGTCTCCCAGAGAAGCAGCCAAACCACACCCTCACCTGGGAGAAGGCGCCTTTCAGATGCCGGTGTGAGAGACACAGGAGCCTGAGAGGCGTGATGAGGAGGGGACCACCTAGCCGGGCCGGTCCATGCTTTACTTCCAACCCTTCTCCACAACTGACCTCCTCAATTGGAAACACAATGCCCCATCATAGTCAGAGAAGCCACAAGCCTTGGTTGATCTAATGGAATCCCTCTTCCAAACCCATTGGCTGACCTGGGAAGACTGCCAACAGCTTCTCTGCACCCTGTTCAGTACGGAGGAGAGGAGGCAGATTATGAAAGGGGCTTGCCAATACCTGGAAGATCATGCACCAGTCGGGGTCCTTGATCGGTGTGTATGGGCTGAAATCACTATCCCTGAGGAGCACCCTTTGTGGGACTTCACTACCCCTGAGGGATAGCACCAGATCTGCCGATATCAGGACGCCCTCCTCCAGGGGATCAAAGCCATGTCCAAAAAGCCTATGAACATGACCAAAGTTTCTTCAGTCACTCAACAACCAGGAGAGTCTCCTGGGGACTAGTATGAAGGACTGTGTGAAGCTCATCGCATCTGTACCCTTTTTGACCTTGAGGCACAAGAGAACCAACAGATGGTCAACACCTCATTCGTGGCCCAATCCACCCCAGACATCAGGTGGAAACCAAAAACTTGAGGGCTTCACTGAGATGATTATCACTCAGCTGATTGAAATTGCCAACAAAGTATAGCTAAACAGAGAAGTTCAGGCTTACAGGGAGGCTGAAAGAAAAATAAAGAAAAAGGCTGGCCTCCTGGCAGCTGCCCTAAAACAAAGAGATGACCAAAAGGCAGAGAAAAACTGGCCACCAAGAGGAGGGAAGCCTAGGACTCCCCCTAGGCAGGGACCAGTGTGCTTACTGTGAAGGGAAGGGGCATTGGAAGAACGAATGCCCCAACCGAAGCAAAGCCCTGAGCCCCATTGCTATGGGAGGAGCCTTACAGGGAAAGGCTCATTAGTCTGGCAGGAACAGACTCAGACTGACAAGGACCAGGCTCTCTCATTCTAGGTCCCCATGAGCCCATGGTCAAAATGAAAGTGGGAGGCCAAAACATGGCTCTTATGGTTGACACAGGGGCAGAACACTCTGTGGTCACCCTCCCTGTAGCCCCTTTCAGTAAAAAGACTGCAACTATTCTCAGAGCACTGGGACAGAAGCAGTCCAGCAACACTTTTGCCAAGCCTGCCAATGTGAACTTGGAGGCCACAAGGACTGACATGTTTCCCTACCTGCCCGAGTGCCCCATTTCCCTCCTCAGCCAAGATATACTCCCAAATCTTGGATCCCAAATAACTTTTGAACCAATTGGACACAGCAGCCTCAAACTAAACCCAGGCCAAGAAGAGCCAGGGTCCCTCATACTGGCAATAACCACACCTAAGGAAGAGAAGTGGAGGCTATTCTGTGCCCAGACCCTCTCAAGTAGCCCACCTGAATTCAGAGCTGCCCTCCCCTCAGTATGGGCTGAAGACAACCCACCTGGACTTGCTCATAACCGAGCCCCTGTTGTTGTAGAATTGACTCTGGGGGCCCAGTCACAGAGACAGAGGCAGTATCCTTCTCTCACAAGAGGCAAGAGGAGGTATCCAGGAACACCTGATCAGACTCAAAGAGGCAGGAATTCTAATCGAGTGTCTGTCGCCCTGGAACACCCGCTTGTACCAGTCAAAAGGCCAGGAGGAGGGTACCGGCCTGTTCAAGACCTGTGAGCCATTAACAGAGTGACTGTTTCTTTACAACCTGTGGTCCCAAATCTGTACACCGTCCTCAGCCAGATCCTGGAGTCTGCCAAATGGTTCACTTGCCTAGACTTAAAGGATGCCTTTTTCTGCATGGACTGAACTGGATATGGGTGGCAGATGCAGTTAACATGGACGCGGCTTCCACAATGGTTCAAGAACTCACCCACTCTCTTTGGAGAGGCATTGGCTGCAGACCTTGCCAGCTTCCTGCGGGAAGCCACTTGCTACGCCCTCCTGCAGTAAGTAGATGACCTCCTCCTTGCCGGTGACACCCAGGAGAATTGTGCAAAAGGCACAAAGGCCCTTCTGCAACTCATGTCAGACTCAGGATACTGAGCCTCATTAAAAAAGGGGCACAAATCTTCCAGCAGCAAATCTGGTACTTGGGCTTCCTCCTCACCCACGGAAAAAGGGCACTACAGCCAGAAACGAAGGTCATTATCTCCTTACCTCAGCCCCAGATGAAGAAAGGCATGTGAGAGTTCCTGGGGGCTGCTGGGTTCTGCAGAATCTGGATTCCTGGATTCTCAGCAATGGCAAAACCCCTCTACAGCCTCCCGGCAGGGGGACAGACCTACAGCCCCTTGTTTGGACAGAAGAGGCGAGAGCTGTCTTCCTGGAAATAAAGGTTGCTTTAGGACAGGCACCAGCCCTAGGCCTGCCAGATATAGAAAAGCCCTTCAATCTCTTTGTACATGAGAAGAAAAAGTTGGTCCTCGGGGTTCTCACATAGACTGTTGGGCCCTGGCAGTGGCTGGTAGCCCTCCCATCAAAGAGACTGTCCGTGGTTGCGGCAGAATGGCCACCTTTCCTCAGGGCGCCAACAGCCACAGTTCTACTCATTAAGGAGGCAGACAAACTCACCCTAGGACAAGAACTGAATGTCAAGGTCCCCCATACTGTTGTGTCCCTCATGAACACACAGGGACACTGCTTCCTGTCCAACTCCTGGCTGGCACACTATCAAGGGCTCCTCTGTGAAAACCCACATGAGTCACTCTTGAAACAGTACAGACAATGAATCTAGAAACTTTCCTCCCCACTGAAGAGAGGAAACCAGATCATGACTGCTCTGAAGTAACTGACAAAGTATATGCAAGTCATCCGGATTTGCGAGATCAAGCAATACAAAATCCAGAACTCACACTATTCAGTGATGGAAGCAGTTATCTACAAGAGGGTATCTGGAGAGCACTGCCACCGAGGTCTTAGAAGCAAAAGCCCTACCTGCTGGATGGTCAGCACAACAGGCTGAACTGCATGCCTTAATTCGAGCCCTCACCATCAGCAAGAGCAAGCAAGCCAACATCTATGCTGACTCCCGATATACCTTTGCCACTGTACACATACATGGGGCAATCTACAAGGAAAAGGTCTCCTCACAGCAGCAGGAAAAGCAATCAAGAACAAGGAAGAAATACTACAACTCCTCGAGGCTGTCTGGCTCCCATAAGAAGTAGTAATTCTGAATGGATAAAGAAGATGTGGTACATATACACAATGGAATATTAATCAGCCATAAGAAGAAAACAAATCCTACCATTTGCAACAACATGGATGGAGCTAGAGGGTATTATGCTCAGTGAAATAAGCCAAGCCGAAAAAGACAAGTATCAAATGATTTCACTCATATGTGGAGCATAAGAACAAAGAAAAAACGGAAGGAACAAAACAGCAGCAGAGTCACAGAACCCAAGAACAGACTAATAGTTACCAAAGGGAAAGGGACTGGGGAAGATGGGTGGGAAGGGAGGGATAAGGGGAAAAAATGGGCATTATGATTAGCAGATGTAATGTTGGGGGGCACAGGGAGGGCTGTACAACTCAGAGAAGACAAGTAGTGATTCTATAGCATCTCACTATGCTGAAGGACAGTGACTGTAATGAGGTTGGTGGGGGGGACCTGATGAAGGGGGTAGTTTAATAATCATAATATTGCACATGTAATTGTAGATTAATGATACCAAAATAAATTATAAAAATAAATAAATAAAATAAAGGTACAACAGGTATGGAGTGGAAAAAAAAAGAAGTAGTAATTCTTCATTGCAAAGGGCACCAAAAGGGAAATGACCCTATAACACAGGAGGATTGGCTGGTAGATGAAGTGGCTAAAGCATCAGCCAGTAAGGAGACAGGTAAAACTCCTTCCCTCAGTATGGCCCTAACACCCCTGGTGGAGGCGCCTCCACCCAAGTACACTGAAAAGGAGAAGGACTGGGCCATGGCTGAAGAAGCCACCCTAACTGAAAAAGGGTGGTGGATGCTGCCTGACAGACGCACCTTTATCCCACCTGCAGCCAGAAGGCATTTACTCAGTGAATACCATCACCTCACCCACCTAAGAAAAACTGCACTGGAATACTACATCATCAATTGTAATACTACATCAGCCAGTTGCTAGCATTATGCCAAGCAGTAAGTGAGCAGTGTGTAACTTGTGCCAGAAATAATGCTCGATCTGCAACACAACCCCTGCCTGGTGTCCAAAGAGCAGGAGTTTCCCCCTTTGAAGACCTTGAAATACACTTCACAGATGTCCAGTCAAGCAGAGGACTCAGATATCTCCTAGCAATAGTGTGTACATACTCTGGCTGGGTCGAAGCCTTCCCAACTAGGACGGAACGAAGCCGGGAGGTAGCCAAAGTCCTCCTGAGAGAAATTGTGCCCCAGATTGGCCTACTGCCTACAATTCACAGTGACAATGGACCTACCTTTGTAATAGATGCAATACAGATTTTAACTAAATCTCTCAACATTACCTGGAAACTTCATACTGCATACCGGCTACAAAGTTCAGGGAAAGTAGAGTGAATGAATTGCACTCTCAAGGGAACTCTAGCTAAGTTTTGCCAAGAAACTGGCCTCCTGTGGCTGGACCTACTGCCCCTGGCTCTCCTGCATGCTTGCTGCACACCTGGAGCTCAAGGCTTTTCCCCTTTTTAATTAGTGTATGGACACCCTCCACCATGTCTAGGAAGCCTCCCAGGGAACCTATACCAGATAGGAGATAAGGGAACAAGGGAACAGCTCCAAGCCTTGGGGGCCACCCTAAATAAGCTGCAACAATACACCATAGAAAGAGCCCTGATCTCTTTAGGGACCCCAGTAGATTTCTTCCAGGCTGGGGACTCGGTCTGGGTCAAAAAATTGGAAAAGGGACTCCCTCATACCTCAGTGGGCTGGTCCCCACATTGTTGTTCTAACCACTCCTACTGCCCTCAAAGTTACAGGCATCACTCCATGGGTCCATCATTCCAGAGTAAAAAAGGCTCATAATCCGAAAGAAGAAACATTAATGGAAGGCCCAGCCAGACCTCCAGAATCCTCTCCACCTCTGCATCCAATGATTACCCTCTGACTAATGAACACCTGCGTGCTGTGGATCCTGGCCCTCACTAGAGTTGTATCTTTCATCCTGGGCATTGAACCCTCTGCTGTTGACCCCCTGGACTGGACTATTCCTCAAAAGTTGCCCTTTCTATTGTCTATTGAGCAATCGTAGAGTGTTTTGCTGTGCTTACCTATTTCTCCTAACTATACTCAAGCCTCAGCCTGCGCCTCCCCACTACCACTCTGTAATGTTATATTTATACCTTCTTTCCCTTCCCTTCCTTCCCCTCACTCGCAGGGAACCTCAGTGTGGTTGCATAAAGTCAGACAAATGGGGGACTGGGTTCAGTGCCTATACCTATATGCCTGCTGAATGTTACAATAAGAACAGGGCCAGCCTTTGCCTTAAAGACAGGAAAGGGTGCTGGACTGGAACAATAAATAAATGGGACTCAGACTGTGCAATTAGGGGAAGAAAGGGATCCACTGTCTGCTGGACCTGCCTCACCCACACTGGAATGTCTGATGGGTGGAAGTCCAGGATCAAGCACAAAGGGACAGGATGAAAAGGTCAAGCAGGCCCTAAAGGCACTGACTAAAGAGCCGCTTACTGCAATATTGATCTCTCAGGACTCCGACAACTAACTCAGACCTAGCCCCCACCCATCAGGTCAACCAGGTCATTACTGCAGCCTACGAGTTAATTTGAAACATCAGCAGCCAGATACAAGCCTGCTGGCTTTGCTTGCCCTTAACTCACAGGGTCTATTTTGGAACCCCAGTGCCCCTGTACTGGAGCTCCACTCAGGTAACCAAAAATAACTCAGCCCAGAACCAAACCAACTAATTGGTCCAGTAGCCTACAACATCCAGCTCCAACTCTCTGCAGACAACATAACGTGCCTGACCAACTCAAAGACAGGCAACATTAGCTATGGCTCTGTCCCAACCTGGTTGTGTTCCAAAAACTACACCACCAATCAATTGAAAACTTACTGTGCCCCCCTGGGAAGTTTTCTCCTGTGCAGAAGTAATGTCTTCCAATGCCTCCAGATAAAATGGGCAGGTTTATGCATGCCTGTCTTCCTCACCCCTGACGTGTCTGTCCGGTCTGACCAAGAGTTTGAACAAGCTCTTGGCCCCTTTCCAAGGATACAAAAGTGGGCGGCTCTAAGCATGGTTTCGTTGGGCACAGGAACACTTGCAGGAATTGGAGCTGGGGCAGCTAGCTTAGGCTCTTCACTTCTATCACAAACTTTCTCAAGAACTAAATGAGGACATGGAAAAGGTTGCAGAGGCTCTCCTTTCCCTGCAACGTCAGATTAATTCGCTTGCAGCAGTCATGCTCCAAAACCTACGAGCCCTAGACCTGCTCACTGCTGAAAAAGGAGGAACCTGTGCATTCTTAGGGGAAGAGTGCTGTTATGTGAACCAATCAGGAATAGTAACCACAAAATCAAAGAACTGAAAGAAAGAATTTAAAAAGGAGAAAGGAATTAGAGACAAGGGGGATGTGGGGTCTCAGCCAGTGGTCCTCCTGGTTAGTTCCACTGGCTGGGCCCCTCATCTCCATCCTCCTCCTCGTCACTATCGGCCCCTGTGTACTAAATGACCTCATAAAATTCATAGAAAACACTGTTACAAATCGAGCCACCACTCATATACTGGCTCTGCAAGGCTATCGGTCTGTCATAAATCAGAATGATGCCCCCTGAAAATGAAGTGTTTAAAGGGGCATCAGAGTGCGGAGTGACGGAAATATTTACAAGGTCAGCAGTCTAGTCCAAGTGGCTCCCTTCTGCTTCTCTTCTTTAGCAGAGACAACAGAAACTCCCATTTCCCCCTCCCCTTCACTTCCCACTCTGCCAGGCACTCACTCCCTAAACTTACTCCCCCTTGCTTGCTCGTTTACTGTGCACGTAGAAATGTTGCAGATATGGAAGCAGAAAGATATATATTGCTCCCCTTGGCTTTGTTCGGAGCTCAGACCTTGGGAGATTCCCCCCCTCTGGGCCCGCCAGTGCAAAAATAAAACCTCAATAATCCAAGACCTCCGAGTGCTGCTTGGTTCTTCCATCAACAATCCAGTCCAGGTTTTTCAGGTTTTTCCATAACACATCATCAAGTTTTTAGCCTTGGCATCAGTTTACTTAAGAAAGCAGCTTGCGTTATTAAACAGAATGCTTTTAGCCTCATTGTCAGACACATTTGCATTTGCATTAAAGCTCAGTTTAGGGCTTCTTCAAGAACAATGGGGAGATGTTTAGGGATACCTCTTAACATCTTGCACAAATTTAATGGAGTACATCAAGGTGCATGTTTTTCTGTCATACCTAGGACCCCTGTATATCCACATACAAATGTAATTCCAGGCATCTGTTGCTTAGCATTAGCTTAGCCATCTATTCTTGAAAAATCTGGGGCTCTACACAAAAGCACTAACCAAGAGCATATTTCCTGTTTTAAATAGGAAATATTTTTGTGCATCATTCACCAACCCCAAATTCACAACTTACTAAAACATAATTTAAACACACATATATGTAACAAATTGTCATTTAGGATTTAAATGCTTCAAACATCGCTTCCTGAGAGCCAAATTATCAGGATGATCGTTAGCAAAAGTTTGTGTACAGGCATAACACCCTGCTGCCTCTTTGCACTAGCAACCTGCCTTTGATGGTGATCAACACGCTTTTTAAAAGAATGTGATTCTAATGTTCCACTATTTGTGATTGGAACGTAACTTGAGAGTTTTCTCCACACACCGTTTTATAAAAAATTTTGTATTGAGTATTTAAGACTTAAATGCACATTTTTCATAATAAATGGTAGTGAAAAACACTGTGTTGAGAGAGGGACAAATTCTAGGAATTTGAGTATTAAAAAACAAGAGTTTTGTTAGGAAACATTAACAGAGAGGTAGGCAGTAGGGAGTTTCTATAATGACAGAATGGGGTATTGTTCATAAGCACAATGACATAATAAAATGCCCTGCTAGGGGTCTAGTACAGAGTGTGACACTTGGTGCTCTGATATTATTATGGCTCTTATTTTCTCACAATAAATTTATTAACTGGGATTACGTTTACATTTCTATTAAGAATTATAAAATTAAGAAATTTTTATGAACTTCATTTGTCATCTGGGTTTAAACTCTCACACACAGTAAATTAAAGGATGTGTCTGGGCACCTGCTATATTCAAAATATCCCAGTCAATGAGGACTAGTTCAAGTATGTTCTCATGTTTAAAGAAACATAGTACAATAATAAAAAAAGTAATTAAGTTCAATTAAAATGAAATAAGCTCCTACCAGATCTCTCTTGCCACAGATTATAACTATAAACTGGACAAAATATAAAAAAACAAGTGCTTAGTGGATCTGAAATGGACAAAGGCTGACAGATTCAACACAGTAACAGAAACTTGCAAAAGGAGAGTAGCATAGGATAAATTTCCTGCTAATATGAATTCTAGCCTGAGCACAGGCAAAGTTCACCCCACGTGTGGCATCTAAGCCTTTGGTAGAAACCCTAGAGCTTTTCTGGCCTAAGGAACCAGAGATGGAATATGTGGCAACCACAGTCATTAAGACGTGAAGGGGGGATCCTGCAAAGGAGAGAACCAGGGGGTAGTGGGGGACAAGTTCCATGTATAAACTTTTCCAGATTTCTGACCGGTCTCTGAACCACACATGTATCTGTCAAACTGCAAACTGCTCAGCTAAGGAGTAAAAGAATCAAATAGATTTGAGCTGCAGCCCAATGGGCACAGTTTGAAGTTGGACTGCAACCAAGTTAATTGTCTCCTACGATGAACAAACCAAAAATGTCAACAATTTTTAGAGGCATGTAAAGAATGCAATCTCCACAACATAATATTACAATGCCCAGAATACTGTCTAAAATTACTTGACCTAAAGAATAGGAAAACGTGATCCAATATCAAGAGAAATGACCATCAACAGAGGCCACCCCCAGGATATCTCAGATGTCAGAACTAGCAGATTTTAAAGCAGCTCTTACAGCTATTATTAGTGAGGTAAAGGAAAGCTTATTCATGAATGAAAAGGTGGAAAATCTCAGCAGATAAACAGACAATGTAAAAAAGAACCAAGTGGAAATTTTAAAACTAAAATAATACAACATCTGAAATAAAATATCCAAATAATAATTCTGACCTTTACTATAATGTAAATCTTTACTTCACAAAAACATATTAAAGGGTGTGTATGTTCCTAAATCGCAGAAAACATTTTTACAGTCTTTCTTTTTCTTTGATGTCTCTCTTAGTTCTCCACACAACTGGTAAGTTCTGCCTAAAATATTCCCTTTTCTATTCTATTGCAACTTCCAGTCTCCCCAGATTTCCACCAACACCCGACCTGAAAAGCTTTTTTCTTCCTCCTCCATCTCTTTTCCTTTCCTTTCCCCTTTCTGCCTCCCTTTGAGCCACTCTGGATTCTGGTTTTTGCTCATTGTCCAGGAAATGCACAAAAATAGAGATTCAAATTTGATCCAGTAGGTACTAGTGTTTTTCCTTTGACAAGAGAGACAGACAGAATGAGCAGAAATAGAGTGAGCACTCTATTATTATTCATTCTTACCGTAATGTAGTATAGTGTAACTGGTACATTTATGGGCTTTTCTATTTGAATGCATTTGTCACATTTATAGATACACCCTGTTCTCTAGAGTACTCTACTTTGGATATCCTTCCTTTCCACTGGTCATCATTATATACTCAGCTGCCTAGTTTTCTGAACTTCCACGGCCACCACAGTCAACTTCTATTGTGTTATTGACCCACAAGGCCATGGCTGACTTGGAACATGCTAATTCCTGCAAGCCATTGAGTGCACCTACTTTTGTCCTTCGGCTTATAGGAAAGTTTTCACCCCTCTTTATAACTACTCCTTGAGAGGAAGCTCCCACAGCCTCGTTGCTGGATGGCTAGTAATCTAGTTCTTCCCTTTATGCTATAGTTCTTCAGTGGAGCAAAGAATGGGCTGGAGTTTGATGAGAGCCAGACTCTCAAATAGAGGACCTGCTGTTCAGTCTGGATAACTATAGTGTGTGGGTGTGTGTATTCTATATATTACGATGTTTTGACATCTTAAAAAATCTTCCTGGCTGGGGAGAGAGTGCATGCGTTAGCTGGGCTAGCCAAGTTGCTGTCTTCCAGAGATAGCAAAGGGCCCAGCTGGGGGCATTCCTTTGATATGCAAACTGACCCAGACCACACTTCCTCTATCTGGCCCAAGCACCCCAGAAGGTAATCATCCTCTGTCTTAATGATCCCAGGACCAGGTGCAAGACAACTTGGGACTACCCCTATAACCCAAAGCCCACTGAAATTATTCAAACTAGCCAGTCCTAAACTGTTCCCTCTGCCCTGCCTTGCGTTTCCAGGGAAACCCTAATAAAGGCCAGGCTGTGTTCTCCCTGCTTCTATCTTCTGCCTCCCGACCACTCCAATGTCATTTCCAGGGGGATCTGTGTGGTGTGCTGTCCCTCCTGTGCCTAGGACCTGTGAGTAAAATAAACCTTGTTTTATCTGGTGCCTCTCCTCTGTCTCCTGTGGCAGAACTCACCATCTCATAAAAGAATATGTAACAATCACTCTGCCTGATGCTTCTCGGGGCTCTTTTCCCTCAGCATCATCCTCCAAGGCTAGCCTTTTCCAGGAAACCCCTTTCTATCAGGTTGACCAGAACCCCAGTTCCAGTCTGGCTTTCAGTTCTTACCCACAATCCTCTTTTGTTCTCCATAAACTGAGGGATGTGGCTGGGTATCTGTTTCCAATTAACGCAAAATGTTCTGTGACAGTGAGAATATATACAGACATTCCAATAAATCTCATTTAGAAGTCTGACTTTCTCAAAGAATGCAGAGGTCTTCCAACTGGAAGTATGGCTGGCCATAAAAGTATTCTGGACACACAGAACAGGAAGCAATATATTTTTGTAAGGGAAGTTAAGTTTCTCCTCTACACTCTTAGGGTCTCCAACTGGGACTGACATGAGACAGGTTAACAGATGAAAAGCATACTTAGTAATTCACTTAGAAACATTAGTAATTTACTTATATACATTTTAGAAATTTACATACTTAGTAATTTACTTACAAATTTTACTTAGTGATTTTTACATGTTCCCAGGGACCTTCACAAGAAAAACAAAAACCCAAAGAAGCAGTCAGAGCCCCAAGCCTATATGCTAGTTGGGGCAAAGAGTGATAAATGGTGAAAATGTGACAAGACACAGGGGTTTGGGCTAGGATAGTTACTTGTGGAAAGCTAGGAAGAAAAGCTTCCATTTAACAAGGCTTGTTTGTACAGATTTCCCTCTGCTTCCACTCCCCACCTCTGCAGATGCCAATGTCATCCTTCTTCTTGGTACAGGGAGGGCACCTTTCACATAGGAGTTTAGGAAAAGGAAGGTCAGAGTGCCTGTTTTATCTGCTGTTTCTTGAGCACCTTTAACTCAAATAGTATGCCAAGGTGGCATATTTTTGGGTGACATGCTCTGAACCTCTATAGGAGTTGTGAGGAGTTGGTAGATAAATAACTCAGCAGCCTTGCCTCTCAGCTGGGATACTGGTGAGGCGTATTCTACACTGCATCCCATAGTTGCCATTGAGACTGAGCTCTCGTCACCCACAGCATGAACCTGTCGGTTAAGTCACTCTGAATTGGCCTTGTTCACTTCCTGCCTCACTTCAGTCTTCTGCTCATGCTTCCTGAGACCACTCCCCAAATGAACTTGAACCTAAATCTTTGGCTTGGGGGCTGCTTCTATGGCAGCTTTTAAACATGGCCACAACCTCTTTGACATGTCTCCCATCAAGAGATGGGATCTAGGTCCCCACCCATTGAATCTGGCTGTAGAGTGTGGTGGAAGTAATGCTCTGTGACGTTGCAGCCGGGTCATAAATGGCCGTGCATCTTATATCTCATTCTCTGGATCACTGTGCTGTTGGAGCTCTGAGCTGCCATGTGAGGAATCCAGTTTGCTTGAGGCTGCATGCTGGAGATGCCACATTGAGAGACCACATGGAGAGTGCTGAGATTCCATCTACATATGATGAGATGCCCAGTGAGACCCTCGCCCTATGTCATTCCAGTCCAAGCGCGAGGCATGTGCATGAATAAGCTTCCAGATGATATCAGATATTTGAGTCATTTCCAGCCATTCTAGCGAGTCTTCTCAGCTGAATTTCTAGACATCATGAAGCACAGACAAGCTATCCCTACTGTGCCCTGATTAAATTCCCAGCCCATAGAATCCATAAACATGATAAAATGGTTGCTTTACACTACTAGATTTGGGGTGGTAACCAGAACATTGACTTATGACACAGTAGTTACGAGGAGGAAGCATGAAGAACATTTGCATGATAGTCAAAAATAGAGTATAAATACCTCATCAAGGAAAAGAGTGCAGCTCAATTATTTTCTGCCATGCAGAAATGATGTACTTTATCATAAAAAGGTGTGTATTCTGTATACGTCCTCTCTTCCACAACAGGATGAGCCTCGACCAATATTATCAAAGACTATTGGCTTTCAGGAAGCCACATGGTCTGAATTAGGCTAATAAATTACAAAAGAACTACCAAGGGGCCACGAGCTAATACATTTTCAATAGCTTCCCAATTTTAAAGGTATTTGCTTGTACTTGATCATTAGCAAGCTATCTACATTTGATTAGAAATACGTGTAACCTGAAAAAGGACATTACAGGAGAGATTCTGCCTGAATTAAGCTCTGGATTCTATCTGGTATGAACATGAGGTGAAGGGGAGAGAATAGTTCTCAGGTGACTGGGAATTATTTCTGTGTTAGGTGTTATGTCTGTCACATCCAATCACCCCGCGCCTGTTTAGGATCAGACATATAACAGCAGGTGGAAGTTCACCTTTTGGTCCTGAAGTCACAACAGACCCTCATGTCTGCAGCTTCATCTGACAAATTTGGCAGGAGGGAAGAGGTCTGGAACCAGAAGCATCTGCCACTGAGTTGGAAGGCTGAAATGAATGCTATTATTAAAGCTGTTTCCCCCCATGGCTATCCCGTGAGCTCACTGTGGACACAAGATTAGACACAAGCATGTTTACCAATATTAGGATCCTGGGATCATTTGTCCATGACTCATTGATGCTTCTGAGACTCAATTCAAATCAGCCAATCTACTGCCATTCAAGAAATGTGCATATAGTATGTGTTAGGTGTATGTGTATCTGCAGTGGGACTGTGGAGGAGACCTGAGCAAGGTGTAGTTCTTGCCCTCATGACAGTCACTCTCCATCCAGTCATTAGGCATATGCCTCACCACTAGATGAGAAGCCTTACTTCATACTGGATGGATTATAGTCACATTACAAACAAAAAGGAGAACAGTTTGAATGTACAAGAAAATACATGCTATTATTTGATACCATGGTAGACAATCATTTTTCTCTAAAATCAGTGGAAAATTCACAAAGATAAGAAGTGATGGTTTGTATGGGGTGAACAAAAGCTACCGTAGGTCATCCATAATCTAAGTAAAAAAGGGAATGACAATCTGAGAAAAATATTTCAAAGAAATACTTGGTTAACATCCTGAGCCTAGGAAGAAGTCTTACCCATAACCTAAAAATAAAAAATGCTTGAAAGGGTAAAGAGCATAAACAAATAATTCATTGAAAGTACAAATGAAGGTATGAATAAATGAAAAGAAATAAAGAGAAGCCATATTTTGCCTATCATTTGCGACGATTTCTTGAAAGCAATAATGGACACTGGGTTGAAAGCATGGTAAAATGAGTAGTTTCACACACTGCTATTAGGGACAGTACTTCTGAAAACAAATTGACAATCTGTGTTAAGACATTAGAAGTATCCAAAAGGAAAAAGAGATGAACTCAAAGGCTTACGTAAAGAATAATCATCAAAATGAAGTTCATTATAAAAGAAATATGAAACAATCTAAATACTGCCAAGCAAGCATAGTTAAGTCATTTTTTATATGTGCATAGTATACAGTAATTGCTAACAGTTAAATTTTTAAGGAATATTTGACATGGACAATATTCTTGTCAGAATGCTAATGAAAAAAGTTTAGAATAACAAAGTTTATTAAGTTTGTTACCAATTTTGATTATGTGTTTGTAAATACTAAACACAAATGCATAAAAAATGGCAGCATGGTTACCTCTGAATGGTGAATTGTGGGGGGTATTTTCTTCTGTTTAACTCTTTGCTGTGTCCTACATCTGAACAATGAACATCGAATTAGTTTTCTATTGCCACACAATAAATTGCCACATAGTGACCTAATATAATATTATTTCTTACCTCTTAGTTTCTGCAGATCAGAAGCCTAGGCTTGGCTTAGCTAGATTCTTTGCTCAGGGTTTCACAAAGATGAAAAAAGGGGCCAGCTGGGATGAATTCTCACCTGAAGCACAAGTTTCTCTTTCAAGCACACTCAGGTTGTGGGCAGAATTCAGTTCCTGAGATTATAGGATTGAGGTCCTGTTTTCCTAGTTGTCAACCAGGAACCACTCCTACCTACTGGAGGCTACCCACAGTTCTTTGCCATGTGGTCCTGTAGGTGGTTCACAGCACAGATGTTTGCTTCCAGATGAGCCAGACTGCATGAATTTCTTCTGTGAACAGCTGGAGAAAACTCTTTGCTTCTAAAGGGCTCATGTGATAAGGTCAGGCCCACCTAGATAACTTCCTGTCTCAAGGTCAACTGATTTGGGAACTTAATTACATCTACCACTTCTTTTCATAGTGGTACCTAGATTAGTGTTCAAATGAATAACAGAGATTTTGTATGAATTCCGAGGGCTGGGATCTTGGGGTTCTTCTTAGAATTCTGCTGACCAAAAGCATCTGTTAGTAGGTCAAGTTTTGGGGACAGAATCCTTGGTTTTGAATTCTTCTCTAACCAAGTAACTTTGGGCAAATTATTTAACCTCTCTGAGCTTAAGTTAAGATGGGAGAGTAATAATAGTAGTAGTTGTAGTAATTGTCTCCAGGAGTTGTAAAACTTGTTGCAAATTTAAATGTTATAATATGTTATTACTTAATTTGGCATGGAGTCTGATTTTCAGCATCAGTGTCAGAAATACAAAGAAAAAATGGTCCCACAAAAACAAGCTAGGCAGAAAATAGTTTGACCAATAAGAAAGAGCTTCAGAATGTTTTCATTGTCTTTTGCTTTTTCCAGTCAACAGCTAGGAGACTGTTTATCCCCTGCTTCTTACTATGCTGGCCTGCAGCACAATTAAGTAGCTGAACACCCCTCTTGCTCTAAAGTCTTATTGATTCTCTGCTTCCATCTTCAGTAAAGAAAAATGTTTCGTGCTTCCCCATAGCTGGAGAAACCTTGCAAAAATTAAATAATCTAAAAAGAGAGAGTATTCATGGCAGTTAAACCATGGCTTGTCTTATTTTGGAAGTTCTGTGGTGAGACACAGAGAAATGTTCATAGATGGGAACATTTGATATAGGACGTGAAAGGAGGTAGTCCATTGAACTGCCAAGCCTTATAAACATGAGAAGATGAAGAAAGTCATGGATACATTAACTTCTTGAGGCAAAATATCCAAGAGACAGAAGGAAAAATAGACGTTCACTTCTAGAAAAACCCTGAGTACAGGTAGCCACAGAATAGTACAATACCTACAGAAATATCTCAGAGAAATGTCATCCCATGTGGGCTGGTTAAGTTGCTCATTGCCTCACTTGAGTTCATTTCCAGTTAGAAAATTTTGCTTGTCTGTGAAGACTCCTGCTTCTTTGGAGCCCCACATGGCAAATTGAACTCTGCTTCTCCAGGTCAGCATCTGATGCTTGCCAGCATGGAAAAAGGGATGGAGAAATGCTGAAGACAAATTTGGCCTGCTTTTCAGCCTAGCCTACTCCTTCTATTCTAAGCTATGTTTACCACCACCCAGTCCCACACTTCTTTTAGTTTCCACTAACCACCCTTGTTGCTGTATCACCTCCTAGTGTGAGAGGAAAATGACTGCAGGCAGGTCAGAGGTGCTTTGGGGTTTCCTGAAAGGTCCTACATACAAGGGTCAGGTGGATACTGATTTTCCTTCTTAACCTTCAGCTTGAGAAAATATACCAAGTTCTCTGATAATCGGTTTCTGTGAACTTAAAGAACTGGCAATTTTTAACCCAGAGTATATGTTCAGTAAATACCTTTGAAAACAGAATAGAGTATAACAGCTCCTAATGAAGAATGCTCTAAATTATGAATTATAAAATAATTATTCTCTCATTGTGCATTTGGAGTACAGGTATTCAAGTTTAAGTTGAGTAAAAAAAGAATAATGTCTCATAAAACTGTAGCAATGGCAGGTTTTTAAAAGTGTTTATTATGTGCTAGGCACTGTGCTAGGTGCTTTATAGACATGATTGCATTTCATCTCCCCTGGACTATAAAGTACATGAGTGAGGAGACCAAGCCTTCACTATGCATTGCAGTCTCCTCAGTGTAAACCATAGTTGCTGGTATAGGCAGTACAAATGTCTGAATTCCTTCAGCATGGATTTATGGAGCATCTACTTTGTGCTGGAGCAAAATGACTGATAGACACTAGATGCTAATTTCCAGTACAAGAGAATTAGCAGTGCAGCACACAAAAATTCCGACCCTCATGTAAAGTAGTCCTTAAGAATAAATACTGGACTCAGATTTAAATTTTGTCTCCACCATGCATTGGCCATGTGACTTTGGGTAGTCGTTTCATATCTCTGAGACTCTTGTTTCCTTTTTTGTAAAATGGACATGATAATAATAGTAACTAGTTCTTAGAGTGGCTTGAGGGTGCTTGGCCCATGGCTTTCAGAACATGGTTAAGTATTTTTAGTAACAGGCCCTCTATAAGTATTAGTTATGAAGGTCTAAAAAATTTCTTCCAACAATTCAGTTAGATGGGAGGTATATTGTCCATTTCATAAGTAAGGAATCTGAAATAGAGATGGGTTAAGTCCTTTGCCCAGGTCTCACATCTGATAAAAAACAGAGTTGTGATTTGTATCCAAGTCCATTATAAAGCCAAAGTCCATTCCATTCCATACTCTTGTTGCTACTGTCTTCCTATAAATCATGGCTGTTGAAAAGTAGCATAAACACTCAGGATAGAATTCCTGAGAAAAACTAAGACAGGAAGGCAAAGGTCATGTTTCCCAGTAAGAGTGGGGCAAGTGAGGTTAAAAAATATATATATTGCAAAACTCTTCCAAGGTCCAGCTGCCCCTGTGGGAGATTACCCAATCCAGCTGTTAAGTATTGTTGTGTGCCAGTTGGAAACATTTCCTCATGTGACAGCTGGTCTTGGTAGCAAGGAATGCCTCAGAGTTGGCACTACAATTCAGCCCAGTATTTGACTTGATTCACAAACATGCTGTTGAAAAACTACAGAGAGATGGTGGGCTCAGAACAGGGTTGAAAAAGCAGGCAAAGGAGAAATGAAACTTTATTACTCTGTTTCCATAGGTAGGGGGGCTGTATCTAGGAACAAATGTCCAATTTAGGAATGTATGATTTTAAACAAGTTATTAAATAAAGTAAACATTCACTTCTCTATTGATGTTGTTTTTGACCAACTATAGACCTTGTCCTTGTAGGATATGTAAAATGTCCCATTCAGTGTCTAACTAATATAGAGATAACAGTGAGTCTTGTTGAGGTTTTATTGTTGTCATCTCCAGTGCCATCTACTCCAGGATGACTTACTTGACTCATTCATCCATTCACTCATTCATTTATGTATTTATACAATTGAATACATATCTACTGAACACCTACTATAGAAAGACTCTGGTGGAAAACTTGAACAAGGCCCTTGCTACGGGATTTGCATTCTATTAGGGAGACAGACAATCAACAGGTAAACTGAGGAGGAAGTAACCAAAATAATTCCAGAAAGTGTTCATTTCTATGAACAGATAAGATATGCTGTGATGGCATTTGAGCTGAAACCTGGATGTTGGGGAAGGATGGCCATGGATGTGAGAGGTGTGAGGGTGCTAAGGAGAAAAAAGGAGTTATTTCTGGCTAGATCTCAGAAAGTGGGGGCAAGTGGGATGGATGAGAGTAGAGATATTGGCAGGAACCAGATGCTGTTGGAATTTGTGGGGCTTGGATTTCACTCTAGGTGCAATGGTAAGTCTTCAGGGGATCAAGCCCAGGGGGTGTCACGATCTGATTTGTTTCTTTATGTTTTTAAGAGGAGTCTGTACAGCGAAGAACAGATTATTGTAGACAAAGAGATCAATGGACTGGAATTGAGAGACTAGAAATAAATCCTCCTATTTATAGTCAATCTCCAAGAGTGCCAAGACAAATGGGGAGGAGCAAATAGTCTTTTCAACAGCTGGAACAATAAAAGAATGACGTTGGACCCCTACCTCACACTATATACGAAAGTTAAAATAGATCAAAGCCTAAATATACCTCTCTTGGAAGAAAGCATACAGGTCAATTTTGACCCTGTATTTGGTACTGGTTTATTCTAGATTACACCTAAAGCGCATGTAACGAAAGAAAAATTGGATAAATTGGGCTTCATCATAATTGAAACTTTTGTGCATCAAAGGACACCATCAAGAAAATGATAGAACAACACAAAGAATGGGAGAAAATATTTGCTCATAATACATCTGGTAAAGGACTTGTATGCAGAATATATAGAGTATTATAGCTCTGTAATATAAAGACAAAAATCCCAATTAAAAATGTTCAGTAAACTTACATAGACATTTTTCCAAAAAAGATATACAAATAACCAGTAAGAATCTCAAAAGATGTTCAGTATCATTTGCCATCTTGGAAAGGCAAATCAAAACCCAGTGAGATACCACTTACAAACTTACTAACTAGGGTGGTTATGATAAAAGAGACAGGTAATGACAACACTGGCTAGGATGTGGAGAAACTGGGTCCCTCTTACACTGCTGGCGAGAATGTAAAATAGTGTAGCCACTTGGGAAAAGAGCCTGACAGTTCCTCAAGTGTTAAACATAGAGGAACCATATGTTTCAGCAATCCCACTTCTGAGTATGTACCCAAGAGAAATAAAAACATATGTCTGCACAAATATTTATACAGCATTTTTCATAATACTCAAATGGTGGAAACAACCCAAATGCCCATCATCTGATGAATGGATATATGAAATGTAGTATATATATATACACTCACAATGGAATATTATTTAGCAGTAAAAATAAATAAATGCTAAAACATGTATAAACTTGGAAAATATTAAGTAAAAGAAAGCAGTCACAAAAGACCACATAGTGTCTGATTATATGTATATAAAATGTCCAGAATAGGCAAATGTATAGAGACAGAAGGTAGATTAGTGGTTGCCTAGGACTGAAAGGAATGGGAGTTTGGGGGGTTTATGGTTAAGGGGGATGGGGTTTTCACTCTGGCATAATGAAAATGTTCTAGAATTGATTGTGATGATGGATCTACCACTATATGTATATAAGAAAACCATTGAATTATGCACTTCAAGTGGATGAATTATATAGTATGTGAATTACATCTCAATGAAACTGGGTTTTTAAAAATAGATTTTCAGCAGACAAAGATTGGAGATAAGTAACTAAATTAAGGAGCTCATTACTGCTGTTAAAGTCGGTGATGCTGGTGGCTTGAATAAGAGTAATTTGGTTATCCCATCCATTACTCTCAGCCAGACCAAAGTGAATAGTTCTCTCACTTATTTCCATGTGTACATCTACATTATTAATACTTATCAGTTGCACTGAAATGATCTGTATAGTTGTCTCTCTTACTACACTATAAACTTCTGATGAAAGACTTTGCTCTTATTTCATGTTTTACTTCCCTATGCCTAGGATGTCTACACAAAGTGGGAACTGAATAAATATACCCAGCATTGATTTGAGCCAACAATTGATAGAATTAAAGATGTCTCAGGTATGGCTAGGTGGTATAAAGCTGAGTGCAATTAAAATTGTATCTCATTTTCTCTCACCCACATCTTTATCAAGAATTGATTTCAGAGTTTACTTGATGGAAGAAATAAACCACAAAAGGAAAGTGTTAGAAGTCAGAGTAAAGGGAGAGAAAGAAATGAGACTGTCCCTACTGGTAGATAATGTGGTTGTTTATGTAGAAAATCCCAAGGAATTTATCAAAAAAACTCCTAGAACTAATAAATGGGTTTAACAAGGGCATAGAATATGAGGTGAATGCCCCCAAATCAACTGTATTCATAAGTCTTTGCCATATACAATAGGAAATCAACGTTTTAAAATAGTACAGTAGTACTCAATGGAACACATATGTATAAATATAAGAAAACATCTAGCTGAAAATCACCCAAAAAAGTGGATGAAAGAAGTGAAAGATCAAAATAAATGGACACATACCATGTTCATGGTTTTGAGGACTCAATATAATAAAAATGTTAATTTAGTCCAAATTAACCTATATTTTAATGCAATTCTAATGAAACCCCAACAGATTTTTTCGCTAGATATAGGCAAGCTAATATTAAATTTTTTTATTAAGGTATTACTGATGTACACTTTTATGAAAGTTTCACATGAAAAAACGTGGTTACTACCTTCATCCATATTATCATGTACCCCCATACCCCATTGCAGTCACTGCCCGTCAGTATAGTAAGATGCCACAGGGTCACTATTTGCCCTCTCTGTGCTACACTATCTTCCCCGTGATCCCCCCACACCATGTGCTCCAATCATAATACTTCTCAATCCCTTTCTCCCTCCCTCCCCACCCCTCCCCTTTGGTAACTGCTCATCCCTTCTTGGAGTCTGTGAATCTGTTGCTGTTTTGTCCCTTCAGTTTTGCTTCGTTGTTATATTCCACAACTGAATGAAATCATTTGGTACTTGTCTTTCTCCATCTGGCTTATTTCGCTGAACATAATATCCTCCAGCTCCATCTATGTTGTTGCAAATAGTAGGATTTGTTTATTTCTTATGGCTGAATAGTATTCCATTGTGTATATATACCACACCTTCTTCATCGATTCATCTATGGATGGACACTTAGGTTGCTTCCATATCTTGCCTATTGTAAATAGTGCTGCAATAAACATAGGGGTGCATATGTCTTTTGAATCTGAGAAATTATATTCTTTGGGTGAATTCCTAGGAGTGGAAGTCCCAGGTCAAATGGTATTTCTATTTTTAGTTTTTTGAGGAACCTCCATATTGCTTTCCACAATGGTTGAACTAGCTTACATTCCCACCAGCAGTGCAGAAGGGTTCTCCTTTCTCCATATCCTCACCAGCATGTGTTTTTCTTAGTCTTTTCTATACTGGCCATCCTAACTGGTGTGAGGTGATATCTCATTGTGGTTTTCATTTGCCTTTCTCTGATAGTGATGTGGAGCATCTTTTCATATGCCTGTTGGCCACCTGAATTTCTTCTTTGGAGAATTGTCTGTTCATATCCTTCACCCATTTTTTAATTGGATTATTTGCATTTTGGTTGTTAAGGCGTGTGAGTTCTTTATGTTTTTTTGGATGTTAATCCCTTGTCGGATGTGTCATTTACAGATATATTCTCCCATACTGTAGGATGCCTTTTTGTTCTATTGATGGTGTCCTTTGCTGTAAGAAGCTTTTTAGTTTGATGTAGTTCCATGTGTTCATTTTTGCTTTTGTTTCCCTTGTTCAAGGAGATGCATTCAGGAAAAGGTTGCTCATATTTATATTCAGGAGATTTTTGTCTATGTTGTCCTCTAAGAGATTTATGGTTTCATGACTTACATTCAGGTCTTTGACTCATTTTGAGTTCACTTTTGTGTGTGGGGATAGTCAATAATCCAGTTTCATTCTCTTGCATGTAGCTGTTCAGTTTTGCCAACACCAGTTGTTGAAGAGGCTGCCATTTCCCCATTGTATGCCCATGGCTCCTTTATTATATATTAATTTACCATATATGCTTGGGTTTATATCTGGGATCTCTAGTCTGTTCCATTGGTCTATGGTTCTGTTCTTGTGCCAGTACCAAATTGTATTGATTACTGTGGCTTTGTAGTAGAGTTTGAAGTTGGGGAGCATAATCACCCCCACTTTATTCTTCCTTCTCAGGATTGCTTTGGCCATTCAGAATCTTATGTGGTTCCATATGAATTTTAGAACTATTTGCTCTAGTTCATTGAAGAATGCTGTTGGTATTTTGATAGGGATTACATTGAATCTGTAGATTGCTTTAGGCAGGATGGCCATTTTGACAATATTAATTCTTTCTATCCATGAGCACGGGATGTGTTTCCATTTATTGGTATCTTCTTCAATTTCTCTCACGAGTGTTTTGTAGTTTTCAGAGTATAGGTGTTTCACTTCCTTCGTTAGGTTTATTCCTAGGTATTTTATTCTTTTTGATGCAATTGTGAATGGAATTGTTTTCCTGATTTCTCTTTCTGCTAGTTCATCCTTAGTATATAGGAATGAAACAGATTTCTGTGTATTAATTTTGTATCCCGCAACTTTGCTGAATTCAGATATTAGTTCTAGTAGTTTTGGAGTAGATTTTTTAGGGTTTTTTATGTACAGTATCATGTCATCTGCAAACCGTGACAGTTTAACTTCTTCCTTACCAATCTGGATGCCTTGTATTTCTTTGTGTTGTCTAATTGCTGTGGCGAGGATCTCCAGCACTATGTTGAATAAACGTGGAGAGAGTGGGCATCCTTGTCTTGTTCCTAATCTTAAAGGAAAGGCTTTCAGCTTCTCGTTGTTAAGTGTGATGTTGGCTGTGGTTTTGTCATAAGTGGCCTTTATTATGTTGAGGTACTTGCCCTGTATACCCATTTTGTTCAGCGTTTTTATCATGAATGGATGTTCAATTTTGTCAAATGCTTTTTTGGCATATATGGAGATGATCATGTGGTTTTTGTCCTTCTTTTTGTTGATGTGGTAGATATGATCTTGATGGATTTTCAAATATTGTACCATCCTTGCATCCCTGGAATAAATCCTCCTTGATCATAATGGTTCATCTTTTGATGTATTTTTTAATTCAGTTTGCTACTATTTTGTTGAGTATTTTTGCATCTATGTTCATCAGGGATATTGGTCTGTAATTTTCTTTTTTTGTGGTGTCTTTGACTGGTTTTTGTATTAGGGTGATGCTGGCATCATAGAATGAGTTTGGAAGTATTCCCTCTTCGTCTACTTTTTGGAAAACTTTAAGGAGAATGGGTATTATGTCTTCACTAAATATTTGATAAAATTCAGCGGTGAAGCCATCTATTCCAGGCATTTTGTTCTTAGGTAGTTTTTTGATTACCAATTCAATTTCCTTACCAGTGATTGGTCTGTTCAGATTTTGTTTCTTTCTGGGTCAGCCTTGGAAGGTTGTATTTTTCTAGAAAGTTGTCCATTTCTTCTAAGTTATCCAGTTTGTTAGCATATAATTTTTCATAGCATTATCTAATAATTCTTTGTATTTCTGTGGTGTCCGTATTGATTTTTCCTTTCTCATTTTTGATTCTGTTTATGTGTGTAGACTCTCTTTTTTTCTTGATAAGTATAACTAGGGGTTTATCTATTTTGTTTATTTTCTTGAAGAACCAGCTCCTGTGCTAATATTAAAATTTGTATGGAATGGCAAAGAACTAGAAATACGAAAATAGTTTTGACAAGAAAAACAAAGTTGGAGGAATCATACTACCTGATTTTCAGACCTGTTATAAAGTTTCAGAAATTGAGAGTATAGTATTGGAGAAGGTATGTATATAGGTTAAAAGAACAGAGTAGAGTCCAGAAGTAGATCCACCCTACTATGGCTTATTTATTTTCTTTAATTAATAGGTTTACTGAAATACAATTAATATAGTATAAAGTCTATTCATTTAAAGTGTACAATTCAATGGTTTTGGGAATATTTACAGTGTAGTGCAACCATCATCCTAACCTAATTTTCTAAGTTTTTTTTCATCACTCAAAAAAGAATCCTCGTGCCCATAAGCAGTCACTATCCATTCCTCTGCACTGGTGAATTAATTATTTAATTGGAATATAGTTGATATACAGTGTTATAATTGATTTCAGATGGACAACATAGTGACTTGATATTTTTACACATTACTAAATTCTTCCCATGGTAACTGTAGTTATCCTGTTACCATACCAAGATATTACAATATTATTGGTTATATTCTCTATGTTTATTTCTATTCCTATGACTATTTTATAATTAGAGGTTTGTACCTCTTTAGCCCCTTCACCTATCTCATCCATTCCCCCATCCTCCCCTTCCCTATGGTAACCAACAGTCTGTTGTCAGTATTCGTGGGTCTTTGTCTTTTTGTTTGTTTTGTTTTATTTTTGGGAGTTCCACATATATATGAAACCATATGGTATTTGCTTTCTCTGACTTACTTTGTTTAGCATGATAACCTCTAAGTCCATCTACATTGTCACAAATGGCAAGATTTCCTTCTTTTTTATGGCTGAGAAATATTCCATTGTGCATATGTATCACATATTCTTTATTCATTCATCTCTCAATGGACACTTAGGTTGCTTCCAAATCTTGGCTATTGTAAATAATTCGGTGATAAACATGGGAGTGCACATATCTTTTTAGATTAGTGTTTTTGTTTTCTTGGGGTAAATTCCCAGAAGTGGAATTTCTGGGATGTATAGTATTTCTAGTTTTAGTTTTTTTGAGGAACTCCCATATTGTTTTGCACAGTGGCTGGACCAGTTTACATTCCCACAGGCAGTGTAGGGGGGGTCCCCTTTTCTCCACATCCTCACCAACACTAATGTTAATTTCTTACCTTGTTTATACTACCCATTCTGACTAGTATGAGGTCATATCTCATTGTGGTTTTAATTTGCATTTCCCTGATGATCAGTGATGTTGAGCATCATTTCATGTGTCTGTTGGCTATCTGTATGTCTTGTTTGGAAAAATGTCTATTCAGGTCCTCTGCCCATTTTTAAATCAGATTATTTGGGGTTGTTTTTTGACATTGAATTGCACGAGTTCTTTATATATTTTGGATATTAGCCCCTTATCAGATATATCATTTGCAGATACATTGTCCCATTCAGTAAGTTGCCTTTTTATTTGTTGATAGTTTCCTTTGCTGTGCAGAAGTGATTTATTTTTATATCCACCATATCCATCACAGTGCTAGGCTCTTAGTAGGAAATTTATAAATGTGTAATGACTTGAATTTGTGTGTTTATCTGCAAAAGCTAGCCCTGTGGCAGATATTCAAAAATATTTAAAAGACTTAATGAGTGAATTTTGGGTCTTCTATGGAGCCATGTGATGTTGGCCAGTTCTCATTCTGTTGCTGATTCTTAATTTTCCTGTCTCTCCAATGAGCAAGCTTGAGTAAATAAATCTTGGGTCCTTCTAATGTTAATATAGTGTTTATTGGAGATTGTTCTTGTTTCCTGAATTGGGCCTGTATTGCTATGCATTTCCCTTTTAGAACCACATTTGCTGCATCCCACATATTTTGAACCATTGTGTTTCTGTTTTCATTTGTTTCCTCTTTGATCTATTCTTTGAACCATTAATTATTTAGAAGTACATTGTTTAGCTCCCATGTGTTTGTGTTTTTCAGTTTTTTTCTTGTAATTTATTTCTAGTTTTATACTAGCATGGTCCAGGAAGATGCTTGATACAATTTCAGTCTTCTTAAATTTGTTGAGACTTATTTTGTGTCCTAATATGTGATCGATTTTGTAGAATGTTCCATGTGAATTTGAGAAAAATATGTATTCTGTTCCTTTTGGGTAGAATGTTATATATATATATATATCTGTTATGACCATCTGATCTAATGTGTCATTCAACACTTCAGTTTATTTTCTATCAGATGATCTACCTGTAAATGTGTATAAGATCATATCCATTTCTCTTATACATAATTCCTTCCTTTTTTATTGCTGCTTTTAAGATTCTCTTTTTGTCTTTCATCTTTGACATTTTAATTACATTATGTCTTGGTGTGGACCTCCTTTCATCTTATTTAGAGCTTTCTGTGTTTCCTGGACCTGGTAGACTATTTTCTTCCCCAGGTTAGGGAACTTTTTAGCTATTATCGCTTCCAATAATACTCCTTTCCTCTCTCTTCTTCTTCTGGGACTCTACATGGGACATGTATACACGATAGATAGATCTATCATGTTTAATGTTTAATGTTATCCCAGAGCTCTTGTATTCTCTCCTCACTTATTTTAATTCTTTCTTCTTTCTGCTGTTCTGCTTGAGTGCATTCCATCACTCAATCTTCCAAGTCACGAATCTGTTTTTCTATATCCTTTAGTATGCTGTTAATTTCCTCCAGTGTATTTTTAATTTCATCTGTTGAATTCTTCATCTCTGATTGGTTCTCTTTTAGACTTTCTTTTTCTTTGTTGAGGTCCACCTTGATTTCTACTATTGTTTTCATGAGTCAGGTGAGCATCTTTATAATCATGCTTTAAATACTTTATCAGGAAGATTAGCTAATGGTTTCATTTAGGTTTTTTTCTGGAGTTCTTTCTTGTTCTGTTATTTGGAGCACATTCCTCTGTCTCCTTACTTTGTATGACTTACTGTGTTTGATTCTATGAAATAGTTGAAAGTCCTTGCTCTCCCAATCTTGAAGGATTGGCCTGATGTAGGAGGGACCCCTGTGTATACCACATGTGCCTCCTGGTTTTGGCAAGCTAGGGGCCAAATGAGTGCAGGACAGGCTTTTCCTGGTTCTAGGGCTTCTAGGGCATGGTCCTGGGGACAGAGCCTTAGTGGGTGCACACCTGTGGGTTCTGCACTGGCAGTGGGAAGGTGGTGGGCCAGTGGCACATTGGGGCACATGCCAGGTAACTCCTGTATTGGCACGAGCTGAGTTTCCTATGCCTTCTCACTTGTAGACCAGTGCATGCTCTGGGCCATTCTGAGGAATTCCCATGTCCACGCTTCCAGGTCTCCTGGTGGTGCAATGGCATGTTCCCCAGTGGTGGATATGCTTTCTGGTCACTTGGGAAGTTGCCTCACCAGTGCTGGCCTGCAGTTTTATGCATCCTTTCTGTGGGCTGGGAAACCTTCCAGTCCTGCTGATGGGGTCTGGGCCAGTGGATGACAGCAGGCATGAAAGCAGGACTGCTGCAACTCCTACAGGCATGCCTGGGTATGGAAGGGTGCCAGGGCCTGCCTAGACCAAGTCTGAGACAGGCATGTACACCCAGGCCCTTCTCTCTGCCACACTAAGATGTGAGGAAGGGAAGCAAACAATAGCACTAGCCATTTCCTCCACTCCCAGAATGCTTCCAAAGGCAGATGCTTAGTTCTGAAAGGAGCGTTCTCTCACTTAAGGTTAGGGCACTTTAAATGGCAAGGCTCTTTTCCTTTGCTTCCACATGGAGTGTGCGCCTGACTCTCAGACATCCTCCCCCCAGCCCCCACCACCCAACCCCCTCCCGGCCCTGCTGGTCATTGTGCTAGGGGTCAAGTTCCTGCCTTTATTGTGTCTCTGTCTCTCCTGCCATTTTTTTTTCATGTGATCTTTCCATCCCTGGTTGTATAGTAGATGTTCACTTCAAGTTCTGTTCTTCTTCAGGGTGAAGTATATTGGTATAGATTTGGTGTGGAGGTGAGAGAAGGGAGATTCAGCTTCATTCTACTCTGCCATCCTCCCAGAATCTTCCCGGTCAATTAATTTTTTACATAGGTACAAAAGCATTTCAACAGAGACTGGTTAGTCTTTTTGACAAGTGGTGTTGGAGCAGTTGGACATTCATATACAATAAAAATGAAACTTGACCGAAACCTTACATCTTATACAATATTATATCAAAACATATCACCAATCTAGATATACAATGCAAACTAAGTGTACAATGTAGATATGCAAGGAAACAGAAAGAAGTCTTCAGGACCTGGAGTTAATCAAAGAGTTCTTAGATCTAACACCACAAGTATGATCCTTAAAAAAAAATTTATAAGTTGTACTTCATTAAAATTCAAAACTTTTTTGTGTGTGATAGATACTGTTAAGGGAATGAATAGACAAGCTAGAGATTGGAAGAAAATATTTGCAAAACACATAGTTAACCAAAGATTTGTATCCAGAATATATAAAGAACTCTTATAAACTCAGCAGAAAAAAAAACAAATTTTAAAGTGAGCAAAAGACTTAAACTTTCCCAAAGGAGATGTACAGATGGTAAACAAAAATGTGAAGAGATGTTCAAAATCTTTAGAGATTGAGGAAATACAAATTAAAACTCTAATGTGAAGTCGAATTATGCACCTGTTAGAAAAACTAAAAATACTGAAAATGTTAAATCCTGATGAGAATGCAGAGCATCCAGAGCTCTTACATTACCTTGAGAGAGAAAAATGATCAGTCACTTTGGAAAACAGTTTAGCAGTTTCTTATAAAGTTAATCATATGACTTGTCGGTCCCACTCCTGAGTATTTACCCTAGAGAAATGAAAACTATGTTCACACAAAAACCTGTCCATGAATTTATGAATTTATGGAGCCTTAGTCATAATTGCTCCAAACAAAGCAATTCAAAGCCTTTCAGTGAATAAAAGGGTAAACAAACTTCGTACATCCACACAGTGGAATACAATGAAGCAGTGAAAGAAACACACTATTGATAAAGGCAAAAATTTGGATGAATTTCAAAGGCCCTGCATTTAGTAAAAGAGGCCAATTTCAAAAGGTCCTGTATGATCCCATCTACATGACATTCTTGAAGAGACAAAACTGCAGTGAAGGAGAACAGATCAAAGGTTGTCAGGGCCTAGGATGAGGGGCAAGATGTGACAACAAAGGGATGGCCTGAAGGAGCTTTGGGGTTGATGGAACTGTTCCATATTCTTATTGTTGTGGTTTTAGGGATTCATCCATGGGTTAAAATTCCTAGAATTTCACACTGAAATACTCAATTTTACTGTAATTGATGTTGAAATAAAATGTAAAAATAGAAGAGCTTTCTTGACGCTCAAGAGCTCTGGAGACAGACTCACCTGGCATTTGATTAAGCTCTGTTGCCCATAACCTAGGAGAATTTGGGGCTATTGCTTAACCTTAGTTTTCTCACCTGTAAAGTAGGGATAATATTACCTGTCACATAGTAGGGAAAATTCATGAGCTAGCACCTGCGAGGACTTAGCATAGTGCTTGGTGCATGATAAGAACTCAGTAAAATTCAGCTGATATTTCTGTTGCTATTTCTAAGCTCTTATTGAAGACAACAATGCCCATGGAAAAAAGTTAGTCTTGTATATTACCTACTAAAATATTAATATCTGGACATTTTGAGAAGTAGCAACATGGAGGCAGCTCTGTGATATTTTATCCTGAATTGTATCCCAGGGCAAGGCAAGGTGCGGGTTGCTCATCAGTGCCCTCAGCAAACAGAGGCCAGTGTTCTGCAAAACCTCACTGCAACTGCTTTAGCTCCTTCTAGGAGGTCTGATCCTGCTGTTCCCTTGTTGGTTAACCTTGGAATAAAGTTC
The DNA here is from genome assembly GCA_032199065.1 of Smutsia gigantea. Lineage (NCBI taxonomy): Eukaryota > Metazoa > Chordata > Mammalia > Pholidota > Manidae > Smutsia > Smutsia gigantea. The sequence continues at coordinate 686,652 of JAVSCE010008352.1, read as the reverse complement.
AACATAATAGATTAGAGAAAACCTTTTGAGAGGCCCTGTATATCTTTACTCTGAGGATGGTTTCCAAAAACTAATTTGAATTACCTTTGCTACTGTGTGCCTCTGTGTAAAAGCATGACTGTCTTCCAAACTCCTCTGCCAGTATCTCATAGCAACACAGAAGGCTGGGTTTTAAGCATTTGGAATTCCAGTTCTTATCTTCCAGTGATTGGCATTGGGAGCCCAGGACATCTCATATGTAAGTGCCTAATGTCACTGATAATCTATAACTGATAGAGCTGGGATCCCTGATTAAGCATGTCCAATCACTTAAGTTAATAGAGAAGCTTTATCATGGGCTTCTAATCTTCACCATCTGACTTGCAGCCCTGTTTTCCACACACTCTCTGATCTGGCAACTTCCCCCACCTGCAGTCTCCTGGGCCAGAGCATCTCTCCAAGAAGCAGCGGAAGGTCCACTCCTGGACCATCTTGTTATCTTCTCATCAACTCTAATAGTCCTCCATGCTTGCCACTCAAGACCTGTATTAAATAGAGCTTCCTGGTGTGTATGATTTGTTGAGAAACACATCTGTGATGGGCAGGCCAGGAAGATGCAATGCTAGCTACAGAAAAGAAAGTCACATAGCCCTGGACAAGTCTCTCATTTCTCTCTGGCCTCATTTCCATAACTGTAAACTGAGAGTGCTGGATCAGATGATCTCTAAGGTCTCTATCAATGTTAATATTTCAGAACTCTAGCTCACAAACAAGGTTTTGTTGTTTTTTAAATATATGCCTTGCATTCTAACATGCACATTGATTCTGCGTTCTTCATATTTATTCTTTCCCATATAATGATCACATTTGAACTGAGTTAGGAGAACTATGATATTTGTTGCACGATTCAGCATGGCTACCAGGCTACCAAGAAATTGGGTCTTGAGCTATCAATAAGTTAACATTGATTAGTGGTTAATGTTGAATAAATATTTGACACAAAGTATGAACCAAGGAGTTTGGAGAACTGCATTTTTCATGTCAGAAGTGATTGAAAGGCATTAGGTTAGTTCAAGTATTTGTATTCTGTACTAGGAAGTGGGAGAGAAGGAGAAGGGGTGGTGACTGAAGGCTTACGAGAGGAGGTTGGGAGTTACTAACCTCAGGTGACAGCACAGTCACAATCATACAACCGTTTCCCTTCGTGCTTTGATCAGAACATGCTAACTCTTCACCTTCCAAATACACTCTTGAACCAGACAGGTGTGCAGACAGACAGCACCTTTAAATCAGAAGGGAGCAACTATAGTGGCTTGCTATTGTTTCAGGAGAATACAAACACCTTCGAGTATAGCTCCTGGATTTCTAATCTGGCTCCCGTCTTCATGTTGATCTTTTCTCAGCTTCTCTTTGATGCACATGCTCAGGCCCACTTCCTTCTCCTGGCTCTGCGCGGACTCTCTCCCTCAGGGCCTGCTCTGCCTTCCAATACCCCGGCTTTCTCTAAGGCGGTGGGGAGTTTTGCCCCTGAGGCACGTTTGACAAAGTCTCCAGACTTGTTTGGTTGTCACAGTTAGGAGTCCCCATGGCATCTAGGGGGTAGATCCAGGGATGTCGTTAAGCATCCCTCAGCACACAGGACGCCCCACAGCGAAGAATTATTAGTGCCAAAATGTCAGGAATGCCAAAGTTGAGAGACCCTGCACTAAAATCTCCTCATTTTCCAGCGTTGAGGTCTCTTGTGCTGTTTCCCTGTACCCCTTGCCCCTCACGATGGGATTCTCTCTGCCTTGTGTGGACCGTACACACCGCCTGTCATCACTGGGTCTGCTCGGACATGATTACATGCACACGCTTGGGAATTATACAGCATGGGCTTCATCCTCAGTTCTAGCTATATGATCTTAGGTACATTATTTAACTTTTCCAACGTACCTTTTCCTTATCTGTAAACAGGACAAATACATTGTTGGGGGGATAAATGAATTAACACATGCAAATCCCTTATCACAGAGCCTGATGCAATGTGTAATAAACATTAGTTATTATCATGAAAGCAATTATGTAATTTCCTTAACTGGTTTGTATGCGCTTTGAAGCCAGTGATTGTATCTTATAGCTCCGTACCTTGTACCTCCTTGTATCTGCAGGGCCAGAAGGGTTAAGTTGTTTACCAGAATTTTCTGGTGATGGTAGGTCTTCAGTGCCTTTCCCATCAGTGGCTTCAAACTGGGTGCACGAGGTGAGCACATCTCCCTTTGAGAAAATAAACTGCTCACTTAGGGCTGTGAATAGACTCTTGCAGCTTAGCTCACACTGATTCTTGATCCAGAACAAACCCAACACCAGGACTGCCCCTGAATTCTGGGGGTGGGTTCCATCTTTTCTGTGATACGATTTCTATCTTCTGAGAAAGATAGAAATGGTCAGAATAGAAAATTACACACAGGCTGAACCAGATAAGAAACAGGACTATGTAAGCATTGATGGAGGAAGCAGGAAAGATAAACGGTCTAAACTCAGAGTGAGAGCTGTTCATTTAGAGAGTGCAGTTCTGTATGACCCACCCCCCTTTTAAACAATCCACTGGGATAATTTCAGTAGACTCTTGATTGAATATAAGTCCCTTTCTTTCCCATCTCTCCTCTTGAGTAACTTGCTGATTTTCCATCTTGCAGTCCAGAGATCAGAGCAGTGAAACAACGCAAGCAGAGGCTAATGTATTTGTGCAAATGCTCATTTCTTCACCGTCCCTAATTTATCTTTCAAGTCAAGATGTTTAGCTTTGGCACCCACTTAAGCTGAGATACCTGCAGAGCTCCAGACAATAGCTTTGCCCCTCATCCCCTGGCATAAGACTTCCGTCAGGGAGGGGTGGGCTTCTTTTCTTACTGGCAGAGACAGGGTCCAACAGGGATGCTGGAGGCAGGGAAAGGCCTGTGTTAGGGGATCATGCCTGCTCCAACTGCAGCGGCCTCTTTTCAGTTCTGAGAACCTCTCTCTCTCCTTCCCACTGTGGGATATTCCAACTGCCTCCTGTCCCCTCTCTTCTCCTCTTTCACCCGACAGTCACAGTTTAACCTTCTCTTCCTCAGGGACATCTTCCCCATGGCTCTTGGCCAGGTTGTTTGCCTGTCATTCATTGCCAACCCCCCGCCCCACTTCTCCTTCCTGACACCTGTCCCACCTGTGACAGGTGTGACTCCTCTCACCCACAGCACTGTGACTCCAGGAAGAGCGGTGAGCAGGCCATCATGTCCGTCGCTCAGTTTCTGTGCTCCCAGCAGTACCTGGGACATGGTGGTCTTGCAGTCAGCGTGCACTGACTGGACCCCTGAAGTAGAAGGCAGAAGTCTCGGGTTTTAGTCCTAACTCTGTCACTGACTTTGTGATCTTGAATACATGTTTTCCTCTGTAAGACAACTCACAGCCACAAACCCTGTGCATGATCCTCCTTAGTCCTCACCACAGCCCGAGAGGGGATGAGTTCCCTTTGTCACACATCCTGCAGACGAGGACACTGAGACTCAGGTTAAATACTGGGTCCAAGTTTACTCAGTTTTCAAATCATCATGTTGTAGTGTCTCAATTTCTCTCCCCGTAATGTGAAGGTGTTAAGCTCTATAATGTCTGAGATCCCTTCTAAGTCCTATTTTTAAACCTTTGCAATTCTAATTAAATGGGCACTAGTAGGAAAGAGTGACTGCAGGTGAAACAATAAACTTGAAATAAACTCAGAAATGTAGAGAACAAACTGGTGACTGCCAGAGGGGAGGAGGAGAGGGAATGGGCAAAATAGGGTAGGGGATGAGGGAGGTACAAACTTCCTTTTATCAAATAAATAAACCAGGGGGGTGTAAACTATAGCATAGGGAATATAGTCAATAATATTGTAATATCTTTGTATGGTGGCAGCTACATTTACCATGGTGAGCATTTTGTAAAGTACATAATTGTCAGATCACTATGTTGTACACCTGAAACTAATACAGCATTGTATATCAGCTATACTTCAATAAAAAAATAAAATAAAATGAAAATGATTATAATGAGCTAGGTCTGGGGACATGAGGGACTGGGTCAGCAGAATGGAGACAGTCCACTGATAAAAGGTGATGTGTCTGTTCTCATTAAAATTTATCTGCAAGCTAAATGATTCCAGCAAGCTTTAGCAGCTGGCATAGCACTTGCTTTACAAGATTTGACAAAGATCAGGCAGGAGTCAATAGTTTGCCAAAAGCTAGATGATATATTCTGAATGTGGCATATCATTTAGAGTCACTCTCTCTCTGACTACCCTGCCTGCAACACATATTTTTTTGCCTTCCTTTTCTCTGAAATTTCTTGCTCCTGACAGCAAAGCAAAAGAACTCTGCCCAATGAAGAATGAAAACACAGCCCCTGTAGCTTGCTTTACTCACTGCCGCTGTTTAATCGTGCATGACTTCCTGAGTGATTGGAGATGTTGGGTGTGAAGTGAGGAATGTGCAGATTCTCCAGCTCTCTTGATGGTCTCCATCTGGCTTTGGAGAAGTTTGGACCCAGAACTACCATCGTAAGCAAGGATCATAATGACATTGAGGGGCAAGGTAGGGATGAGCACCAGGGAAATGAGCAGGCGGGGCTTCCCGTGGATTCCTAAGTCCGGCAGCACTGGCAGTGGGGAATGCAATGCTGGCGGAGCTGCTTTTGCTGTGGCTTTCTTGTGGGCTGTTGCCAAGTCCCATGACCTTGGAAAACTCACTCTCCTAGGCTCAGTGCTTCCCCATCTATAGAGAGAAGATAATGGAGCATCACAGGGGTACAGACACTTAATTGTTGTTTGCAGGGGACTTAGATATTCTTGGATGAATGGTGCAATCAAGGTGCTGTGCAAAATATTATCATTTTGCATGTCAGTGAGCAGACTGGCTGACACCTGTCACTGCATATTGGGGCAGTCTTAATTAAGGAGTTGCTGTAGATATAGAAAGGAAGAAATATGAGGCTGGAGAATGACCATTCCATGGAAATAACAGCTTTTCAATCCAATTGGCCATACTTAAAATTTCTTATTATTCCTAGTGATAGCTACTATGGCAGATTAAAGAGGGCCACAAATTTCTTTGATTCTCTTCCTGTCAAGAAGTGAAATCTGTTCTCCCTTCCCTTGAACCTGGGCTGACCTGTGATCACTTCAACCAGAGGAATATGGGGGAAGTGACATCAAGGCAAGTCAAGGGTTTCAGAGGACAGGAAGCATTTTCCTCTGTCTCTAAGAGCCCTGGGCCACCATGTAAGAATTCCAACTAGCTGGAGTGTCCAAGGGTACACATCCCATGACTCTATGGAAAGTAGTCATCAAGGTGCCTGGTATGTGAGAGAAACCTTCATGGACCTCTAAACCAGCCCAGCTGCCAGCTGGATACCCCTGGGTGGCCTAGTTGATGCCACATGGAACATAAGAATCACCCAGCCAAGCCCTGCTCAAATTTCTGATCCACAAAATGATGAGATATAACAAAATGGGTAGTTACAGAGGAATAGATAACTAGAAGAGTTACCATTTATTGCTTACCTGTGGTACACCAGCTGTTATGCCTTATTTAAATTGTAACTCCAAAAGTAAGGTATAATTATTCTAGATTTACAGATGAGGCCCTTAATTCCTAGAGGAAGCAAGCCACACAGAAAGTACTTGAGTTTGAATTCATATGTTAATGAAGCTGGAGCTCATGGTCTTTCCATTGCAATATCCACCTTCACACTCCATCCTTCCCAAGGGCCTGCCCTAGTACATGAGGTATAGACCTTAATACTTTGTTCTTTGGTCTGGGTACCGCCCAAATTCTCTTCTTATGCAAGCACAGGAGGAGGACGTGTTCTCACTCAGTGATCAATAACAAGAATTAGCTCTTAGATCTTCAATTCTGGATTACCCTCTGCTGAGAGCAAGATATAATCATCTCTAATAATGATCACTAACATTTATTGAGCAGTTCTCTGTGCCAGGCTCTCTGTTTTTATCTCTTTTTTTTATTGAAGTATAGTTGATATACAATATTATATTAGTTTCAGGTGTATGACATAGCAATTCGACAATTAAACACATTATGAAATGCCTCATTACAGTAAATGGAGTTACCATCTGTCACTGTACAAAGTTATTACGAAGTTATTGACTATACTCCCTATGCTGTTCTTTCAGCCCTGTGACTTACTTTTTTATAACTGGAAGTTTGTACGTCTTTATCCCCTTCACCTATTTTACCCAATCCCCTTATCCCTCCCTTCCGGCAACCACGAGTTTATTCTCTGTATTTATGAGCCTATTTTGGGATTTTTATTAGTTTAACTCTTAATCCTCACCATGGCCTATGAAAGACATACTATTCTCTCTCTTCATTTTACAGATTAGATCCAAAATCACACAGCTTCCTCATACAAAGCCTAGATTAGACCCTCATGGGTTCTTTTCTGACTGATTCTCAGGACAGGTGGATCCATGAGTCCCCTGGATAATCAGCTGTATGCTGCCCCTGCTGGTCTAAGCTCTCGATGAGGGGCTGATTTCAAGAGGTCTGGAGCAAGTTGCTGATGGGCAATTATTTGCTTCCCCTGGACCAAACTGCCAGTACCCTGAGAAGCAAAGGCTCGGCTCCAGGCCCCTGTGGTCAGTTCCCAGGAAGTCCCAGGTAAGGAGGGTGGTTGGTACATGCTGGCCCTTGCTCCCTGGGGACAGCTGAATCTGAGACAACACATTTACTCTTGGAAAGTGAACTACGTTATCTTCCAAGACTCTCAGAGCTAAAGGGACATTAAGTCATGATGTGTCCAGCCCCTTAGTTTCCATTCTCTGGTGGATGTTTGACAGACTTCAGCAACCACCACCCTCTCTGTTGCTTATTCCTTTTCAATACACTGGCTTTACTCTTTCCCAAATATTCCAAGCCTGGGCCTTCCCTACAGCCTTGGCACTTGCTGTCTCTTGTACCCAGAATATTCTTCACCCATATCTTCCCATTTTGACTTATATTTGATGGTCACTTAAAGAACATTTGCTATGTGTGACACACTGTCCTAAGTACAGTAACTCATTTAATCCTCACAATCATCTGAGGAATCTGGGGCACAGAGGTTAAGTCACCTGCCCAAGGTCACACAGCTGTTCAGTGATAAAGCCAGGATTTGGACCCAGATAATCTGGCTCTAGAGCCCATAATCTCAATGCTCACACCATGCAGCCTCTCCTTCCTGGCATTCTGGCCTGAGCTCAAAGTCACATTATGCTAATCTATATTCTCCACAGTGATTACTTATCATGATCTGAATTTGCTGTATTTGCTTGTTTGTTTGTTGCTGGGTGGTGTCTGCCCACCGTCCCCAGGGCATGTGCACCCCATAAGTGCTGGTACATTGATTTGCCCTGGTTACTGCCATATTTCTAGTGCCTTTGGTGAGTAAATGAATAGATGGAGCCCCCCCAAAATTAAGTAACATTGTGGTGGAGAAGATGATTAGGCAAATCCAATCTGATCCCTAGTTTGTTTCCTTTTCCACTCAATTAGTTTTTACTTTGCTCTTTCTTGGAAAGCTGGCACTTTTGAGTGGGAAAAGTGCAAATCTAGCAAAAGCAGATCTGGCTATGAGTCTGGCCTCTGACAATTGCTGGTGGAGAGACCTTGGGTAGGTCATTAAGCCATTTAGAGTCTATTTTCTTTCCTGAAAAACGCGGGGTGGGGGCGTCCCTCTTTTTTCACAGTGCTCATTTGAGGCTTAAACAGCAATCACAGTGGTAATTGGCCATAGCCAACGTGAACCGATCCCACCTGTGTGCCAAGTAACGCGTGAAGCCCATTACATGGATTGTCCCACTTGGTGCTCCTCCAAGCCCTGTGAGGAAGATAGAGTTTTCAAACTCATTTTATAGGGGAGGAAACTGAAGCATAGGGAAGTCTGGTACTTTGTCCAAATAAGAATCATATTTTGAACCCAGATAATCTGATTCCAAAAGTTGAGCTCTTAACCACTGTGAACATGTGTGTAAAGTGCTATGAAAAATGTCAGTAATTATCATTGTTATAAACATAACATGATGTGGAATTGGTGGTTGCCTGTTGGGCTAAGTCTAATGCCAAAGCAGCCCCATATTTGGCCCTCTCTAGGTCGGAGACAGCGTCTTGTAACAGATGTGCTCACCCTGGTAGGATGCTGACAGGAGGACAGAATATTGCTCCGAAGTTGGCAGGGTGGGCACAAGACACGGGAGAGGAAAAAACGAGTTAAACCACATGAAGGTTGCATAGACAGACGTCTCCCTTTCCTGCCTAGCATTAGCTGGCATTTAAAGAAAATGATGCAACTGCAACTTCCATATAATAAATCAGCTTACAGCTGGTGCTGTATGTTTCGTATCTTTTTAAAAATGAGAACAATATGTTGGTAGAATAAACACAGTTGTCCTTTAGCACATAAAAATTGAGATAGATATTGAAATGCCTGCTCCTGTTGTGTGTGCCAGTAGGAGATACTAGAATCATTTCTTCTGATTACAGTAATACATGTTGCTATTGAAATGAACAGCTTCACTTATAAAAAAAATCGTGAGCATTGTTAGCTTCTTTGCATGACAGTGGTTCCTTATACATTTTTCATGTTTTAATCTGGAAAATTCATTGGCACTTCGTGTTGGAAATACGTGGAGCACCGTGTTGCCCTGTGGCTACTTAGGGACCAGAACATGTGAAGATGGTGAGCGAAGCGCATCAGAGGTAGGGGAGGGAAAAAGCACTGATTCAGCTCTAGCCAGGCTAAATCAAACATTTCAAAATGCCAACTATTTACTTTTAAATATGATACCTTAGGAGGTAATAAAACCTAACATTAGCATAAAGTGCTAAAGTTTACACAGGCTTTTGCATGCATACTTTCTTTCATTTGATCCTGGAGTTTATTATCCCCATTACAAATGTAGAAATTGACATGCAGGAAAGATATGTGACAGGCTGAAGTTTGTATCATTGGGTCCTGGAAGATCCAGGATTTGAACCACTGTTTTTCTGACTATAAAATCTGTTCTCTCTGATATAGTTACTGTTTTGTCAGATCCCATGACAGGGAGTAGAAATAAAAATATGGCCTATGAATCCAGCGATATTGCTATTGGTTTTAATATCAGCTTAGCTGACAAAAATAATGAAGTTTATTTTTCTACATTAGTATATAACACTCTTGATACTTGTTCACTCATTTATACATCCACCAATATTCTTAACATCTTAATGGACAGTGACTGTAGTGAGGTATGTGGGGGGGACTCGATAATAGGGGGCCTAGTAACCATAATGTTCAAGTGATTGTACATTAATGGTACGAAAATAAAAAATATATATTCTTAACATCTATCAAGAGCTAAACATTAGAGTTACTGTATTATATATATAGTAACTTACATAAGATGATTAGTAAAGCTTTAATAATTTTGAAAATGAAGATAAAGTGTCATTATCCAGTGCAAACTGGCACATACTGTTTTGTAGGGCAATTTGAATGTGACTTAGAGTTGTGATCCACAAAACCTTAAAGCCAGGTTTCATTTCAGGCTATCTATCGCAGAAAAACACTGGCGTGTATGCGCAAAGACTCAAATGCATGCTAGAAAAGGCATGCACAAGAGTGCATTGCAGTGTTATTTATTGTAGCAAAAAGCAAAACGAAACCTAAATGTACTCAGGAGAATGCTTAAAAAATCTTTGTTAGAATAAATAAAAGGAGGAATATTATGCATGAAATGAAAGAATGGGGCAAATCTGTACACAATGACATATCATGATTTCTAAATCTTTACTGTTGTATAAAAAGAGAAAAATACAATAACTGTATCCTATCTATCCATTGGTAGATACATATGTACATACCTACAGTCAGACACATGCACACACACTAAAAAAATGGTCTGGAAGCTTACATTCCATACACATGGTTACCCCTTGTAGACTGGTGGGAAGGGTTGGAGGGTTAACAGAAAAGTAACAGAAAAAGGTTCCACTTTATCTGTACTTTTAAAGGTTTTTACTCATAGAACTAAAATTAAAATGAAAACTACTTTATCTCACATATTAAAGTAAAGAACACTTACTTCTCAGAGGTAACAGAGGAATTCAAGCTCTGTGCCTAAATCACTTCTGCTCTAACAAGGCACTATAGAATGGTGGCTTTGATAAACAAGAGAAATTTATTTCTCACGTTTTCAGAGGCTGGAAGTCGGAGATCAGGTACTAGCATGGTTGAGTTCTGGTGAGGGCTCTTTTCTGAACTGCAGACTGCTGGCTTGTGTCCTCACATGGCAGAAAGAGGGTGAGGGAGCTCTCTGGGGTCTTCTCTCTTATAAGGGCACAGATCCCATTCGTGTGAGCTCCACCCTCGTGACATAATCACCTCCCAAAAGCCCCACCTCCCAATACCATCACTTTGGGGTTAGGTTTCAACATATATATATTTGAGGGAGACACATTCAGCCCATTTTATCCTGAAATAGCACAATTACATAGTCATAGAAACAAAGCTTTACTCAGAATTCCAGACAGCCTCCCTTCTGTCTTCTCACACTGAAATGGCTGAAAGAAAATGGAAATCACCAACAATACATCAGTTACTTTTCTGATAAAGGAAAATTATTTTCTCAGTTTAAATGAGAAATGGTCAGCCCTTTCATGGGACCTTCGCATATAATTTTGGAGAGGTGGTTGGAGGGTTTATGACATTACCTGGGATGTGGTAATTATACTGTTCTTGGAGCCATATTGTGACTTCAAGAGAGTTATGTGTGCTTAGCCAACTTCAGTCACTTCTTAGAAATCTGAGTGAGTTTCAATGAAATACGACAGATTGAACAGAAAGACTTACCTCTGCTCTTTTCGAAAAGTCACACTAAGGTGACTAAAGAAGGTAAATAAATAAAAACAGCTGAATATAGCGGCAGTGGAGGTGTGCCATGCAGGTCTCCCTTCAAGAGCAGTGTCATTGCCTAATAGGTACCAGCTTTTCTACCCTCAGCTCTACTGTGTTACTCATGCTGAGGCCACGCTCCTGCTGGAATGCTCCCAGGTATTGACTGAGCATGAAAGATGGGCTAGAACAGAGCCATTTATGCCAATGCAGAACTTCTCTAGTGGGCTTTCTTTGTTTGCTGATGCCCCATTGGCCTGTCCAGGGCTTCATTAGGCTGCACTGAATCTGTCCTCTTCCTGCTCACCCCTCCTTCCTTCCCTCTGTCCTGGCAGTGGGGTCAGAACTCCATCACACTCTAAAGGTGCTCCCTGCCTATTCCTTCTCTATTTCTCCTTTCTTCCTTTGCAGATGATTCCTCCAGTCTCTTGCAAGTGTCATTCTGTCTTGTCATTTGCTTCTCAGACGACCTGAACTATCACAATTGATATAAATAAGATTTAAATCCCTAAACCAAGGAGAATGGGAAGGGAGATTTCAATCATAATTTGGAAGATAGAAAGTAGATAAATGAGTGGTAACTGGACTTAGCAGAGTAGAGAAAACTATCTCTCTACCAGGTAGGTTGAGGAGGGAAGCTGTTTTTCAAGCTGAAGATCTCTAAAAAGTCTGGAATTAAGAGCATTGTGTGTGGATACTTCCGGGAAGATGGCGGTGTGAGCAGAGCGGCAGAAATCTCCTCCCAACACTATATTTATCTACGAAAACACAGAAAATACATCTATTCCTAAAAGAGAGACGAGAATACACAGGAAAGCGCACAGCGTGCAGCTACACCCGAGAGGACTCGGCACCCCAAGAGGCGGGTAAGATACGGAGCCGCGACCCGGCGGGACCCGAGCCCTCCCCCACCCCAGCGCACCGGCGGGAGGAGAGGATTCAGAGCCGGGAGGGAGTGGAAGTGCACCCCGCGAAGTAGCCAGCCCCGGGGATCTGCGCGGGGAGCGCTGACCCACATTGCGCAGTGCAGCGGAGACTGGAGAGACAGAGGGGCAGGATCTGAGCGGGGAACGCGCCAGGGTGCTTGCAGCCGGCTCCGGGAAGGAAAAAAAAAAAGTGCGCGCTTTCCTCAGCGGTCTTAAAGAGACAGGAGCCCAGCGGAGGAGCCGGATCGCCCCAGCACACTCAGCCCAGCAGGCTGGGAGTCCTGGGGAGTTTCAGACGCCTTAGCTGGCGACTGAGGAAGCGTAGCCATACTTAACACTTCTCACTGAGATCAACAGCCTCCTACTCGTTCCCACCCCTGCCAGAGCGATAAAGGGCCCTGCGGAGCGGCACAGTCACAGCTGTGGAATAGTGGGGCAATAGCGCCACCTAGAGCATTCCCACAGAATCTACGTCTGGTGGGCATTTTTTTTTGTTTTTTTTGTTTTGTTTTGTTTTTGTTTTTTCTTTTCTTTCATTTTTTTCTTTTTTTCTTTCTTTCGTTCTTTTTTTTCATTTTTCTTTTTTTTCTTCTCTTTTTAAAGTCTTAAAGAGCCCAGCTGACATACGTGGCAACTATCAGTGACCAAATTATACAGCCATGAAAAGACAGAGGAATATGGTTCAGACCAAAATCAACCAGACAACCCCAGAGAGGGAGTCTGAAGGGATGGAAATGCACAGCCTCCCTGAAAAAGAATTCAGAATAAAAGTCATAACCATGCTGATGGACCTACAGAGAAATGTGCAAGAGCTGAGGGAGGAAGTGAGGGAACTGAGGAAAGACAATACAGAAATCAGACAAGCGATCGACGGGCTTAACAGCAGAATGGATGAGATGCGAGAGACTGTTAATGGAATAGAAAACAGAGAACAGGAGTACAGAGCAGCTGAGGCAGAGAGAGATAAAAGGATTTCTAGGAATGAAAGAATATTAAGAGAACTGTGTGACCAATCCAAACGGAACAATATTCGCATTATAGGAGTACCAGAGGAAGAAGAGAGAGAAAAAGGGATAGAAAGTGTCTTTGAAGAAATAATTGCTGAAAACTTTCCCTCGCTGGGGAAGGAAGTAGTCTCGCAGTCCACCGAAGCTCATAGATCTCCCAACACAAGGGACCCAAGGAAGACAACACCAAGACACATAATAATTAAGATGGCAAAGATCAAAGATAAAGACAGGGTATTAAAGGCAGCTAGAGAGAGAAAAAAGATCACCTACAAAGGAAAACCCATCAGACTATCATCAGACTTCTCAACAGAAACCTTACAGGCCAGAAGAGAATGGCATGATATATTTAACGTTATGAAACAGAAGGGCCTCGAACCAAGAATATTGTATCCAGCACGATTATCATTTAAATATGATGGAGGGATTAAACAATTTCCAGACAAACGAAAGTTGAGAGAGTTTGCCTCTCATAAACCACCACTACAGGATATCTTAAATGGACTGCTCTAGATGGAAGCACACCTAAGGCTAAAAAGATGTCACCAGAGAAAATAAAATCATAGCAAAGAAAGCAGACCATCCAAATACTAACTAAAGGCAAAGAATAAAACACCTATTATAGAAAGAATGGAGGAGGAGGAATAAGAAGGGAGAGAGAGAAAGAAACATCAGACTGTGTTTACAATAACTTAACAAGAAAGTTAAGTTAGATTGTTAGATAGTAAAGAAGCAACCCTTGAACCCTTGGTAACCACGAATCTAAAGCCAGCAATGGCAATAAGTACATACCTATCAATAATCACCCTAAATGTAAATGGACTGAATGCACCAATCAAAAGACACAGAGTAACAGAATGGATAAAAAAGCAAGACCCATCTATATGCTGCCTACAAGAAACTCACCTCAAATCCAAAGATATACACAGACTAAAAGTGAAGGGATGGAAAAAGATATTTCATGCAAACAACAAAGAGAAAAAAGCAGGTGTTGCAGTACTTGTATCAGACAAAATAGACTTCAAAACGAAGAAAGTAGCAAAAGATAAAGAAGGACATTACATAATGATAACGGGGTCAGTCCAACAAGAAGATATAACCATTATAAATATATATGCACCCAACACAGGAGCGCCAGCATATGTGAGACAAATACTAACAGAATTAAAGGAGGAAATAGACAGCAATGCATTCATCTTAGGAGACTTCAACACACCACTCACTCCAGAGGACCGATCAACCAGACAGAAAATAAGTAAAGACACAGAGGCACTGAACAACACACTAGAACAGATGGACCTAACAGACATCTGCAGAACTCTACACCCAAAAGCAACAGGATACACATTCTTCTCAAGTGCACATGGAACATTTTCCAGAATAGACCACATACTAGGCCACAAAAAGAACCTCAGTAATTTCAAAAATATTGAAATCCTACCAACCAACTTCTCAGATCACCAAGGTATAAAACTAGAAATAAATTTTAGAAAGAAATCAAAAAGGCTCACAAATACATGGAGACTTAACAACACTCTCCTAATTAATCAGTGGGTTAACGACCAAATCAAAACAGAAATCAAAGAAAACATGGAGACTAATGACAATAACAACACAAAGCCACAACTTCTGTGGGACGCAGCAAAAGCAGTTCTAAGAGGAAAGTATATTGCAATCCAGGCCTATTTAAAGAAGGAAGAACATTCCCAAATGAATAGTCTAAAGACACAATTACTGAAATTGGAAAAAGAAGAACAAATGAGGCCCAAAGTCACCAGAAGGAGGGACATAATAAAGATTAGAGAAGAAATAAATAAAATTGAGAAGAATAAAACAATAGAAAAAATCAATAAAACCAAGAGCTGGTTCTTTGAAAAAATAAACAAAATAGATAAACCCCTAGCCAGACTCATTAAGAGAAAAAGAGAATCTACACACATAAACACAATGAGAAATGAGAAAGGAAAAATCACGACGGACCCCACAGATATACAAATAATCATAAGAGAATATTATGAGAATCTATATGCTAACAAGCTGGAAAACCTAGAAGAAATGGACAACTTCTTAGAAAAATACAACCTTCCAAGACTGACCAAGCAAGAAACAGAAAAACTAAACAGACCAATCACCAGCAACGAAATTGAAGCAGTAATCAAAAAACTACCCAAGAACAAAAACCCTGGGCCTGATGGATTCACCTCTGAATTCTACAAGACATATAGAGAAGAAATAACACCGATTCTCCTTAAAGTTTTCCAAAAAATAGAAGAGGAGGGAATACTTCCAAACTCATTCTATGAAGCCAGCATCACTCTAATACCAAAACCGGGCAAAGACCTCACCAAAAAAGAAAATTACAGACCAATATCCCTGATGAACGTAGATGCAAAAATACTCAACAAAATATTAGCAAACCGAATTCAAAAATACATCAAGAGGATCATACACCATGATCAAGTGGGATTCATCCCAGGGATGCAAGGATGGTACAACATTCGAAAATCCATCAACATCATCCACCACATCAACAAAAAGAAGAACAAAAAGCACATGATCATCTCCATAGATGCTGAAAAAGCATTTGACAAAATTCAGCATCCATTCATGATTAAAACTCTCAACAAAATGGGTATAGAGGGCAAGTACCTCAACATCATAAAGGCTATATATGACAAACCCACAGCTACCATCATACTTAACGGCGAGACGCTGAAAGCTTTTCATCTAAGATCGGGAACAAGACAGGGATGCCCACTCTCTCCACTGTTATTCAACATAGTACTGGAGGTCCTACCCACAGCAATCAGACAAAACAAAGACATACAAGGCATCCAGATTGGTAAAGAAGAAGTCAAATTGTCACTATTTGCAGATGACATGATACTGTACATAAAAAACCCTAAAGATTCCATTCCAAAACTACTAGAACTAATATCTGAATTCAGCAAAGTTGCAGGATACAAAATTAACACACAGAAATCTGTTGCTTTCCTATACACTAATGATGAACTAACAGAAAGAGAAATCAGAAAAACAATTCCATTCACAATTGCATCAAAAAGAATAAAATACCTAGGAATAAACCTAACGAAGGAAGTGAAAGACCTGTACTCTGAAAACTACAAGACACTCCTAAGAGAAATTAAAGAGGACACTAACAAATGGAAATGCATCCCATGCTCTTGGCTAGGAAGAATAAATATTGTCAAAATGGCTATACTACCTAAAGCAATATACAGATTCAATGCAATCACTATCAAACTACGAACAGCTTTCTTCAATGAACTAGAATAAATAATTCTAAAATTCATATGGAACCCCAAAAGACCCCGAATAGCCAAAGCAATCCTGAGAAGGAGGAATAAAACAGGGGGAATTACGCTCCCTGACTTCAAGCTCTACTACAAAGCCACAGTAATCAAGACAATTTGGTATTGGCACAAAAACAGACCCACAGACCAGTGGAACAGAATAGAAAATCCAAACATTAACCCAAACATATACAGTCAATTAATATTTGATAAAAGTGCCTTGGATATACAATGGGGAGATGACAGCCTCTTCAGCAGCTGGTGTTGGAAAACTGGACAGCTACATGTAAGAGAATGAAACTGGACTACTGTCTAGCCCCATACACAAAGGTAAACTCAAGGTGGATCAAAGACTTGAATGTAAGTCATGAAACCATAAAACTCTTAGAAAAAAACATAGGCAAAAATCTCCTGGACGTAAACATGAGCAACTTCTTCATGAACATATCTCACCGGGCAAGAGAAACAAGAGCAAAAATGAACAAGTGGGACTATATCAAGCTGCAAAGCTTCTGTACAGCAAAGGACACCATCAGTAGAACAAAAAGACATCCTACAGTATGGGAGAATATATTCATAAAAAACGTATCTGATAAAGGGTTGACATCCAAAATATATAAAGAACTCATGCACCTTAACAAACAGAAAGCAAATAATCCAATTAAGAAATGGGCAGAGGACATGAATAGACACTTCTCCAAAGAAGAAATTCAGATGGCCAACAGGCACATGAAAAGATGCTCCACATCGCTAATCATCAGAGAAATGCAGATTAAAAACCACAATGAGATATCACCTCACACCAGTGAGGATGGCCAACATCCAAAACACAAACAACAACAAATGTTGGCGAGGATGTGGAGAAAAGGGAACCCTCCTACACTGCTGGTGGGACTGCAAATTAGTTCAACCATTGTGGAAAGCAGTATGGAGGTTCCTCAAAAACTCAAAATAGAAATACCATTTGACCCAGGAATTCCACTCCTAGGAATTTACCCTAAGAATGCAGCAGCCCAATTTGAAAAAGACAGATGCACCCCTATGTTTATTGCAGCACTATTTACAATAGCCAAGAAATGGAAGCAACCTAAGTGTCCATCAGTAGATGAATGGATAAAGAAGATGTGGTACATATACACAATGGAATATTATTCAGCCGTAAGAAGAAAACAAATCCTACCATTTGCAACAACATGGATGGAGCTAGAGGGTATTATGCTCAGTGAAATAAGCCAAGCCGAAAAAGACAAGTATCAAATGATTTCACTCATATGTGGAGTATAAGAACAAAGAAAAAATACTGAAGGAACAAAACAGCAGCAGACTCACAGAACCCAAGAACGGACTAATAGTTACCAAAGGGAAAGGGACTGGGGAAGATGGGCGGGAAGGGAGGGATTAGAGGGAAAAAGGGGCATTACGATTAGCAGATGTAATGTTTGGGGGGCACGGGGAGGGCAGTACAAGTCAGAGAAGACAAGTAGTGATTCTATAGCATCTCACTATGCTGATGGACAGTGACGGTAATGGGGTTGGTGGGGGGGACCTGATGAAGGGGTAGTTTAATAATCGTAATATTGCACATGTAATTGTAAATTAATGATAAAATATATTATATTTAAAAAAAAAAGAGCATTGTGTGTCTCTCAGTTGTGATTCTGGCTAGAACCAGGGGACTGATGGAAAGTCTGAATAAGGAACAGTGATGGTGGCCAGCTACAAAGGAAAGAGGTTTAACCTTTAAAGAAGATAAAGCAGAAAGGCTCTGTACCCCAGGACATTAGGCACATCTAAGACCCTAAGACCATAGCTGTGTGTGCATAGCTGTCCTTGAGAATTCCTACCTCTCTCTCACCATTAGATTTCCAGGATTCTAGCACCCGGCTCGTATAATGCAGGCAGGAGACTGGAGGGTTTCTCTTGGGAAAACTTATCTGTGAAAAAAATTAAGTGGTACTGACATCAAGAGGGGCCCAAAGGAAATTCAAGGCCGTGGTTTATTTACCCTATAATGCCCTGCTCACTCACACAGTTTTCTATCAGCTTTTTAATGCCTATATCTTAAGTACGGCTGGTTGAAAATAGGAAACAAAGACACAGAAAAAAAAAAGAATGTAAGAGAAAACAGAGAACACACTAAAACCTAAATAAAAAAGGAATTGCAGTCATGATATAAAAAAATTTTTTTTAATTAGAAGAACATCCAAAGAAGAGAAAAGAAGTCTTGGAAATTTAAAATATAATCAAAATTATTATTTCAACAGAACAGTTATTTGAGATAAAGCTATGGGATTTTTCCCATAAAATAAGCCAAAAAGACAGAAATAGAAAATACTAGAAGATATGTACAAGTTTGAGAATTTGTGTAGGAGAATGACATCTGACTCCAGTGAACTCAGAATGGGTGGACACATACACTGAAAGGAAGAGAATTTGAAAATAGATACAGAAAAATTTTCCAGAAGAGAAGCATGCATGATTTTCCAGATGGAAAGCTCCTCTGGGTAAGAAACACAATAATGCAGGACATACATAAAGGCGTTAGAACATGTGGGATAAAGACTTTCTTAGCTTCCAGAGAGACATTGGGATTGATTGGGGTTAAAGCTGCTCACCCACATAACTGGAAGTTAGATGACATGTGACACTACTTTTAAAATTCTTACCAGAAATGGCTGACAACCTAGAATTATATACCCAGTGGATTACAAGTGAGTGTGTAAATTCACCATATTGTTAGTGAGGCAAGGTCTCAAAATGATTTATCTACCAAGATTCCTTTGTCAGGCGGTGAGTGGAGAGCATGCTCCTGCAAATAAAAGAGTGAGTCAGGAGAAAAAGAGAAGGACGAAAGCAGGGGAACTAACCAATCATCCAGAAGTGAGGAATTCCTGGATGACAGGGAGGGAAAGACACAGGGGCAGTCTCTCTGCAGCACCCTTAGGGAATAACCAGCTGAGATTAGAAGGAGGATGGAAGGCTTCAGCAGGGAATGTCTCCAAGAAAAAAACAGAAGAATTTGCCAGATTTACTGACGTGTTGACCCTATTGAGGATCAGAAATCTGGGGTCATAGTTGGAAATACACATGTGGAAAGCTAAGCAAACAAATCAAAGTGGCCATTATTAACTCCCAGAAACACAAATTTTGTATCAGAAAGGAGTTAAAACTACAAAACACTGTGTGGTGCAGCTGTTAACAAATTACCAGTCATAATGACATAACACTACTATTGATTAGCCTGAAAAGTACTAAATGGAACCACTAGGAGGATGAGGGGAGGGGAAATTGGTGTGGGAAAAAAGGGTTTCAGAGAGCTAAATCATCTTCCCTACTAGAAAATCAGTAAGTAATAGAGGAAATGGGAAATAAACCAAGAATGGCAGTATAAGCATGGTATTTAGAAATACTGAAGATAAGTAACAGAGGAAACATCTAAAAGATTTAAAAGTGGCTACCTGTAGGGAGCTGAAATTGGAAAGACTATGGGTGAAGTAGAGGACAGCTCTTTCCATGTACAAGTCTTGTAGTATTTCTTTACTTTCTGAATCATATAGAAAACTACTTTGAGAAAAATTTAAAAATAAATGTTATAGACGGCGTGGATTAGAACAATGAAGAGAGAAAAACCCTTCCTTTCCACAAAGGATTTTTCAAGGTAAAATTTTCCAGCTTCTTGCCCCTTCATTCATCTTCCGATGTGCTCTGGGGAAGACAGTAAAACAGGCACTTTCAAGATCAAAAGTTCTGAATTTAGCTTCTTTGCTTTGTTTCTACAACCCATGAAACTTTTTGTGCACTGTTTGATGTTTTTAACAAAAATCTTTCAGTTTTTGGCAAAAGTCAATGATCACAGCCATAAAAATAGAAGTACTGATCTCAGTCAATGTCCTGTGTATGCAAATAACCCTCTGGTAATACAATAAAAAAAGATTCAGTAATTCAGTAAAATAGGAAATCAGGAGAGAAAGGCGAGTAAGGTCTTTCTGTGAGGTGGACACTGAGCCAAGCAGTTTCTGTGCCTCCTCTCCGGTGACCCTTCCACCAGCTCCAGCAAGGAGCCATAGTCATCATTTTGAGGGCTTCCCAAGACCAGCAGTGTCCAGTCCACACCCTTTGCTCTTCTATATGTTATGTAGCCTCCTGGTTCCTCTGGAAGTAGGAGACAAAAAAGGCAGGCTCCCTTCATCTAAGGAACATCTTGCTAATTTTGTCCTCGCAGTGGCTTTGGAACGCATGCAGGACAGACATTTGTTTCTTTATTTTACACATCAGAAAAATGAAGTTTAAAGAAGTTGAATGATTTTTTACCATCCCCAGGAGAGTAAGTGACATTGTTGGAAAGAATCACGGCCTTTCAACTCTGAGCCCAAAGGAAGTTGATCAAATAAAGAGAGAGACTTTTTTACCTGTGTTGTGGTAAGCTTATCCACCTGTGCTAAGATTGTGATAGCCCAGAGAAACTGCACCTAGCTCATATCCTTCCACCCTTTCTAGAGCTCAGATCAGGGAGACTCTGCATCATGTAAGTTCTCTGCACCTAATTTAAATACGCACACACACTACACACACACACACACACACACACACACATATATGTGCATAGATTTTTTTTTAATTCACAATGCTGTTCCATTTTCATATTTTGGAAGTCAGAATTATTCCAGTCAACTTAGTCTCATTTCTGGTAATTTATACCCTTTCAACATCCAAATGTCATTTTCTAACAGGAGCCTGAGAACAAGAATCACATGTAGAATCAGAATGCTCTCCAGGTCCATTGTATCTAACTGGAAAGCAGGGAGCTTTGCAGGGGAGCTCTTAAATTCCAGAGCAAGACTATAATTAGCTGTAAGAGGACTCAGAGTAACTTCACTGCCATAATTCTCAGCAGGAAAACAATTATATTGCAAGCATGTAACTAGGCAGACATGCTGTAAATACAAAACATTCTCTGGAAATATATGCTGAATATTTCTAAATACATGGAAAATTAAGTCAGACATTTCTTTGCTAATTGCAATTCAATGCAGTTTTACTCCTTTTCTTTTCCTCAACATTCTTTCCTTTCCTGCCTAGCTATAGATTTTCCATTTTTAACATATATGGTTAAGAAGGGCATATCTCAATTAGGAAATATAATAAAGGAAACCATGAAGAATTTAAAATCTGATATGTTCTAGAGAGGCAGTCTAGGGCAAAGAAAGCCCAATTTGGAATCTGGGAGACTAGACTTTTTGTTTTTTTGAGATGTAACTGATATGTAGTGTTGTACAGTTTTAGATGTACAAAATAGATATTTGACGTATTTGTATATTGCAAAATGATTGCCTCAAGCTTAGTTAACATCTAGCACCACACATCATTAACATATTTTTTTCTTGTGATGAGAAAATTTGGGATCTATTATATTGGCAACTTTCAGATACACAATACAGTATTGTTAACTATGGTCACCATGCTGTACTTACATCCTGGGAGTTATTTATCTCATAACTGGAAGTGTGTACCTTTTGACCCTTTTCATCCATTTTGGCCACCCCCCTTGGTCTTCTGAATACTATGTAGCCTCCTAGGTCCTCTGGTAGTTGACCACCTCCTAGCACCTAGTTCTCTCTGGAACCACCAATCTCTGTTCTCTGTATGTATGAGTTTGGCTTAGTTTTTAGATGTGTGAAATCATACAGTATTTGTCTTTTTCTGACTTATTTAATTTAATTTAATTTAATTCCCCCAAAGGGCATCCATTTTGTTGCCAATATGCAGGATTTCCTTCTTTTTTATGACCAAATAATATTCCATTGTATATTCCTACCAAAACTTCTTTTTCCATTCTTCTGTCCATGGACACATATCTTGGCTATTATAAATAATGCTGCAGTGAACATGGGGGCCCAGATACCTTTTCAAGATAATGATTTGGTTTCCTTCAGATAAATACCCAGAAGTGGAATTGCTGGACCAAATGGTGTTCTATTTTTAACTATTTTCCATAGTGGCTGTACCAATTTACATTCCCACCAACAGTGCATGAGAGTTCCTTTTCCTCCACGTCCATCACTTATTTTCTTGTTTTTGAATAATAGTCATTCTAATAGGTATGGGGTGATAATTCACTGTGGTTTTAATTTGCATTTCCCTGACTTGTTGACCATTTTGCATCTTCTTTGGAGATGCTAGTTCTTTATCTAGCCCTGCTCCTAACTGGACTGATCATTTGATTGCAAGCAATAAAATGGCAGCTTACACACCAATTCTGACAAATAGATGACAAGTGTCTTTGTGATAACCTGTGAAGTATTTGTGACAGACAAATTTAGCCAACACAAAAAATCAAGGGATTTCATATAAAAATCTGGATTTGGGGCTTCTTGTGAAAACATCAGAAGATGTGGTCCTTGGGGCCCAATATTCCTCTAGGGCAACAGTCAGCAGTAGCTGAGGCATCACTACTTCCTTTGCTCAGGGCAGATACCCTCCGGTTCGCCACAGAATTCCCCTGCCCATTTTGGTCATTTAGGTTATCTGCTTTGTAATCTTTTCCTTCACCTGTAAAGGGAAATGTTTGATTGAATGTTGCAAGTTGACTGCTTACATATTAATTCATCTTTTAAGATCTTAGGATTCTGTGGCAATTCTAACGAAAAGACTGATTTAGAATTGACTAACTGATATAAGAACCAAAAAGAGGCCTTAACTATGTAATTTTCCTCTTTTCAGTTTGTGCTCTTTGGTTGCCAATAGTCTGATTTTTTTACCGCTTAGGGAAAAATAATGATAAATCACAGATGCCAACAAAAACTGCAGTCTCTCTCTGTGCGAGAATTTACACCAAGTTAAATGGATAGTTATTTACCCATAAAGCTATTTAAGCACTTGGAAATCTTTGGGTTTAGTGGGGGTAAATCAGAACCTTGACATCATTTTAACTGTTTTATTTTCCTATGACCTTCAGCTCCTCTGTAATCCCACAATCATAGCTCTCCCAAAGGAATCGTTTCCTCCTCCTCCTGCTCCGTGAAGACCGTGCAGCAAGGAGCTCCAGGGGCACCAGAGGTGGAAAGAATGACCTCCTGGGTCCAAATGTGCGAGGTTCTGTCCAACATACAAGGGCCTTGGTGCTCTCGGCCCCGCCTGGGCCCGCTCATGGCTCGGGGCAGGGGCAATGGCCAGTGAAAGACAGAATTAGATTTCATTGTAATAAAAGTTATTTTGAAAGCTCTGAAACTACCACTTCCTACCCTGGCACGACTTGCCTCCAGGATGGGTGAGGGCATGGAGACGTTCATGGACCATCATCGCTGGGTGAACACCTTTGGTTAAATTACCAAAATGGAGTTTCTTTTTTAGCTGCATAACAGAAAGGTTGGCCTTCCATTACAAGCTCTGGAAGAAATACATTACTTCCTAGTTAATTAATGTAATTTATCTATAGATTATTTGGGAGTTTTGCTGTACAAAATAATGGTATTGTCAAGTAACAATTGTTTTGTTCTTTCCTTTTCAGTTTTTACACTTTTCTATCTCCCTACCATTTGTTATTACCTTCGTACCCAGAATAGAAGTTTTGGGACTGTACTGAATGGAAGTGGTGTTGGCCAAGACCTGACCTTAAATGGAATACCTCAACATTTTACTGTTATCTTAAATCTTTGTTTTGAGTTCTTATGTTTGTTTGTTTTATTGAGGTATAGTTGACAAACAATATTATGTTAGTCTCATGTGGAGCATAGTGATCTGACAATTATATACATTATGAAATGCGCACCATGGTAAATGTAGTTACCATCTGTCACTGTACAAAGTTATTACAATACTATTGACTATATTCCCTATGCTGTCCTTTCATCCTGTGACTTAATTTATTTTATAATTAAAGTCTGTATCTCTTTATCCCTTTTACCTCTTTTGTCTATCCACCCCATTCCCTTCCACACTGGCAACCATTAGTTCTCTGTTTTTATGTATCTATTTCTGTTTGTTTGTTCATTTGTTCTTTAGATTACACATAAAAGTGAAATCATATGGTAATTGTCATTTTCTGTATGACTTATTTCACTCAGCACAATACCCTCTAGATCCATCCATGTTGTCATGAATGGCAAGGTTTTATTCATTTCATGGCTGGGTAATATTCCATTGTGTGTATATCTCTCTCTCTATATAAAATGTATTATATATTATTATAATTATATAACATAATTTTATATATGTGTGTGTGTGTATACCACACTTCTTTATCTATTTATCTATCAGTGGACACAGATTGCTTCCGTATCTTGGCTATTTTAAATAATGCTGCAATAAACATAGAGGTGCCCCTATCTTTTCAAATTAGTGTTTTAGTTTTCTATGTGTAAATACCCAAAAGTAGAATTACTTGTTCATGTGGTATTTCTATTTTTAATTTTATTTGAGACACCTCCATACTATTTTCAGCTAGTATGTGGAGAAAAGGGAATAGTTATGCACTGTTTTGGGGAATGTAAATTGATGCAGCCATTTTGTTTCTTTTTGATATGTGTTGTCAGGCTAAGGGAGTTCAAACACTTGTGTATGCTAGGAGTCTTTAACATGAGTGAATGTTGAGTTTTATCTAATCTTCTCTTTTCCTGTATCTATTAAAATGAGTCACATGATATTTTCTTTTAATTGGTTAATGTAATCAACCATATTAATGTTATAATGTTAAATTAATCTTGAATCTTTGGGGATATCCCAACTTAGTCATGGTTTCTTAATTAAACTGGATGCTTAATTCATTTACTCTTAGTCTTTATTTCTAAAATATGTATTTAAGGCTAGTTACATATTTTACTATAATATTTACATATTTATCCCATGTTTTTTTAATTGAAAGTTTAAAATTTTTAATTTTTCTATTATTTATTACTTTCTATTGTTACTTCTATTATTACTTTAAAATAATTTCTATTATTACTTCATCGGTACCATTAATCTTTTAATGTGTTTTTTCAATTTCCAAATATATGAAAATTTTATATTTTTCTGTCTTTTGCATATATGAAATTCTAATTTAGTTGCATTATGATCAGAAAATTTTTTGTTTGTTTGTTAAGACTTGCTTGTTAAGTATGTTGTTTACATTTTTTGTATCCTTTTTTTTGGTATTCTCGATCGACCAGCTACTGAGAATGTCCTTTATCACCACAGATTTATACAGTTGTTCTGTAATTCTACCCATTTTGGCTTTATAAATACTGAAGCTATTAATTAGGTCTATATCAGTTTAGAACTGACTTTCTGGTAAATTGAACCATTAATCCATAGTTACCCTCCTTATGTTTAAGATTGCTTTTTGCCTAAAGTCTGATTTGTCTATTATTAATATAGTTATTTCACTTTCCTTTTATTTCCCTCATGATTACATTTGTCATTCTTTTTATATGTAACTCCCATTGTATTATTAAATGTAACTTACCTTAGAAATAGATCTGTTGTATAGCTGCAAAGAGATCATACAGTTGGCATGATCCTTCAGAAATGTTCCACTGGGGTAAGGTTATCTGACCCCATAATACTGCAGTTTCCAGGCTGTTCCCAAGGAAGGAGTCAGATAGTTGAGCTGAGGACAATCCTGGAAAGAGCCATTAGCAGGCAACACTCTTTGATACTGATGGAATGGCTGATTCATATTGAAGAATGAATCAGGGTGGTACACCGTAGCACTCCTTCAGTTAATTGCATGCACTATTCAGACCTGCTTGCTTCAGATACTAAGTTCATCAACTCTGGCACCAGTTCCTCCGGGATTCTTTGTTCTTTTTCCTGGATAAACTTATAAGAGCAAGATTAATAGAGAGGACTGCTGTCCATCCTACTGTAGCCGGTCTTAAAGTCAACTGATACTCACTTCTTCCACCCTTCCCTGTTCCCTCAGGTAGTACCTCTTTTGCTGAGATGTTTACCCAGTGAAATGATTCAGATTCTCTTTGATTATTTTGAGCCTCTGCTCACCATATTCAGGCTGCAGAAGCTGTGATTGTCCATACCAAGAGATGCTCTAGGTGTCACCTGGGTACCGAATATACTTCCTGCTGACGACCACTTCCAGGATGGTGATACTCCCTTGCTTGCCGGCTTGTTGGTAGAAGAAGCCTAAAGTGACAGGGTAGCAGTCAAAGTTAAAGTCTAACAGAACATTTGTTGTTTTTTAGTAGCAGCATTGTACTCTTAGAACCAGGAGTCCTAGATCTGCAGAGTGTAGTTTTAAAAGTGGTATGTACACATTCCCCAAGTTGGTCTCTGGTAGTGACTGTATGCAGGGCCATTTCTAGTCCATTTCTTTGTTCCTGGACCCATGTATTCTATCTTTTGTGGATGTAACACTATATAATGATTGTTGATTAAGGGTATCTTTCCCATATTCACAGTGTTTCATTTACAAGCTGGTCCCTTGTAGATGATACCTTCAAAAGGGCATTCTATCACTCTGTCAAGCTATCAGCTTCTAAGAGTAAGTCATTTGACAAGGCTGTGATCATTTCCCCACTGCCCTTCTACTTAGGTCTGAGGCAGTGTTACATGGAATCCCCTGCTGATGGGCCAAGCACTCTGTGTATCCCCTCTGGAAAGGAAAGGCAAATCCATACCAAGAGGATCTTTCTATTTGCACCAAGATGAATTGCTGACCTTCCAGGGTGGAAGGAATCCAGTTTGGTCAACTTACCACCAAACTGTTGACTAAACTCCTTGAATGGTGGCTGGATTAGAAGAATAGTGTGGTCTCTTTTCCTGGAAAGTTATAGTTTAGCATTGGCAGTAGCTAAATCTGCCTTCCTAAGTAGCCAGCCTTATTATTGGGCTCATGCCCAGCTCTATCCCAGCTGCCATGGCTCTTCAATTTGTGGTAACGCTGCACCAGCACCGGGGTGGCCAGTGACAGAGGTCTGGATGTCAACTTGCCAAGTCATCTGGTCTATTTGATTAATAGTATTTCTTCTATTGTTGATGTTCTGGTGGTTATTAACATGCAAATCAAAGGTCTTTACTATTTGTTCCTCCTGTTGTAGGTCACCCAGGTAACTCTTCCTCAGGCCCCCTTGTTCCTGACCCCTCAGTCTTTCTCTCTCCAGGGCACATTCTTCTGACACAAAGTGAACACTGTAGGCATCACCTAAAGCTCTGCCCACTGAGGGGATTTCCTCTCACCATTCCCTTTCTGGGACATCCCTGAGTGAGGTGATGGTGCAGCAGTCCATTTTCAGCTTGTATCCATGTATTGAGCTGTTTAGTCCATGAACCAAACTTGACCTTTTTATCTTCTGCTAACTGGGCACAAAGGACCTCCCTGTATTGTGGCCATACATGTGAATAGGGGGAGAAGCACAAATACAACTCAGGTGGATGTCATGGGAATCTTGGCTACCAGTTTGTGCTTCTAACTTACGCCTCCTGGTCCTGTTCATACCTCATACCATATGCACTGCTTTCATCTTTTTTTTTTTTTGATTTACTTATCTATTCCGTATTAGGATTTTTTTGCCCATTTTTTTTACAATTATAATTTTTCTGAGATTTTTTGTACATATCTACTTGTTCACATATGCAAGAGTATTTCTACATCTATATGCTTAAAAGAATTGCAGTAAAATAGGGTATGTGCAGTCTCAATTTTGTTAGATGTAATTCCTTGAATACTAGTAGAGCTTTTTCATAAATGACCGTTTATTTTTCTTATTTCTGTGAATTGCTCATTCATATCCTTGCCCATTTTTTTCTCTTGAATTTTCTTTCCTTAATATTTAAACCACCTTCACATATTTCTCCCAATCCCTCGACCCACCCACACACTTGTAGCAACCATGAATCTGTCCTCTGTATTGATGAACTTTGGTTTTGTTGTTTGTTTCAGATTCCACATATAAGATAGATCATATGGTATATGTTTTTCTCTGACTTGTTTCACTTAGCATAATGTCCTTGACATCCTTCCATGTTGTCACGAATGGCAAGATTTCATTTTTTAATGGCTGAATAATATTCCTTATATACATACACACACCACAGTTTCTTTATTCATTCATCAGTCAGTGAGCACTTAGGTTGTTTCCATATCCTCACTAATGTAAATAATGCTGAAGTAAACATGGGATGCATATATCTTTTTAAGTTACTGTTTTTGTCTTCTTAGGATAGATACCCAGAAGTGGGATTTCTGGATCCTATGTTAGCTTTGTTTTCAGTTTTCTGAGGAAGCTCTATACTGTTTTCCATGGAGGATACACCAATTTACATTCTCACTAGCAGAGCACAAGAGCTGCCTTTCCTCCACATCTTCACCAACACTTATTATTTCTTGCCTTTTTTAAAATAACCATTCTAAATGTGTGAGATGATATCTCATTGTGGTTTTGAAGTACAATTTCTTTAATGATTAATGGTATTAACCATCTTTTCATGTACCTGTTGGTGATCTGTAGTCTTCTTTGGAAAAATGTCTATTCAGATCTTCTGCTCATTTTTTAATCTGTTTGCTTTTTGTTTTGTTTGTGTGTTTTTTTTTACTTTTGAGTTTTATGAGTTCTTTGCATATTTCAGATATTGCCCCCTTATCAGATACATGGTTTGCAAATATTTTCTCCCATTCAGAAGGTTGCCTTTTCATTTTGCTGATAGTGTCCTTTGTTGTGCTGAAGCTTTTAGCTTGATGTAGGCCCCACTTGCTTATTTTTACTTTTATTGCCTTTGCTTTTGGTGTCAGGTTTGAAAAATCATCAATAAGACCCATATCAAGGAGCGAACCATCTATGCATTCATCTGGGAGTTTTATAGTTTCAAGTCTCAAATTCAAGTCTTTCATCCATTTTGAGTAAATTTTGGTGTATGGTGTAAAACAGTGGTTGAGTTTTATTCTTTTTCATGTGGCTCTTCAGTTTTCCCAGCAACATTAATTGAAGACACAAACATTTCCCTGTTTTATAGTCTTGGTTTCTTTGTTGTAAACTGATTAGCTATATATGCATGGGTTTATTTCTGGGCTCTCTATTCTGATCCATTGGTGTATGTGTTTATTATTATGCCAATACCATAATTGTTTTAATTATTATAGCTTTTTGACACTGATGACTCCTGCTTTCTTCTTCTTTCTCAAGATTGCTTTGGTTATTCAGCCTTTTGTGGTTCCATGCAAATTTTAGGGCTGTTCCATTTCTGTAAATACTGCCATTGGAATTTTTTTTAAGTTTATTTTGGTATCATTAATCTACAATTACATGTGCAATATTATGGTCATTAAAAAACCCCTTTCATCAGTCCCTCCCACCAACCCC
Source organism: Smutsia gigantea (assembly GCA_032199065.1). Taxonomy (NCBI): domain Eukaryota; kingdom Metazoa; phylum Chordata; class Mammalia; order Pholidota; family Manidae; genus Smutsia; species Smutsia gigantea. The sequence goes on along the minus strand of JAVSCE010008352.1, from coordinate 657,208 downwards.
ATTACACTCCCTGTCCATCAGCATAGTGAGATGCTATAGAGTCACTACTTGTTTTCTCTGAGTTGTACAGCCCTCCCCATGCCCCCCTAACATTACATCAGCTAATTGTAATGTCCCTTTTTCCCTCATATCCCTCCCTTCCCACCCATCTTCCCCAGTCCCTTTCCCTTTGGTAACTATTAGTTCGTTCTTGGGTTCTGTGAGTCTGCTGCTGTTTTGTTCCTTCAGTTTTATCTTAGTTCTTATACTCGACAAATGAGTGAAATCATTTGATACTTGTCTTTTTCGGCTTGGCTTATTTCACTGAGCATAATACCCTCTAGCTCCATCCATATTGTTGCAAATGGTAGGATTTGTTTTCTTCTTATGGCTGTATAGTATTTCATTGTGTATATGTACCACATCTTCTTTATCCATTCATCTACTGATGGACACTTAGGTTGCTTCCATTTCTTGGCTATTGAAAATAATGCTGTGATAAACATAGGGGTGCATCTGTCTTTTTCAAACTGGGCTGCTGCATTCTTAGGGTAAATTCCTAGGAGTGGAATACCTGGGTCAAATGGTATTTCTACTTTGAGTTTTTTGAGGAACCTCCATACTGCTTTCCACAATGGTTGAACTAATTTGCAGTCCCACCAGCAGTGTACGAGGGTTCCCTTTTCTCCACATCCTCGCCAACATTTGTTGTTGTTTGTGTTTTGGATGTTGGCCATCCTCACTGGTGTGAGGTGATATCTCATTGTGGTTTTAATCTGCATTTCTCTGATGATTAGCGATGTGGAGCATCTTTTCATGTGCCTGTTGGCTATCTGAATTTCTTCTTTGGAGAAGTGTCTATTCATGTCCTCTGCCCATTTCTTAATTGGATTATTTGCTTTTTGTTTGTTAAGGTGCATGAGTTCTTTCTATATTTTGGATGTCAACCCTTTATCAGATACGTTTTTTATGAATATATTCTCCCATACTGTAGGATGTCTTTTTGTTCTACTGATGGTGTCCTTTGCTGTACAGAAGCTTTTCAGCTTGATATAGTCCCACTTGTTCATTTTTGCTTTTGTTTCCCTTACCCGGGGAGATATGTTCATGAAGAAGTTGCTCATGTTTATGTTCAAGAGATTTTTGCCTGTATTTTTTTCTAAGAGTTTTATGGTTTCATGACTTACATTCAGGACTTTGATCCACCTTGAGTTTACCTTTGTGCATGGGGTTAGACAGTAGTCCAGTTTCATTCTCTTACATGTAGCTGTCCAGTTTTTCCTACACCAGCTGCTGAAGAGGCTGTCATCTCCCCAATGCATATCCAAGGCTCCCTTATCAAATATTAATTGACTGTATATGTTTGGGTTGATGTTTGGATTTTCTATTCTATTCCACTGGTCTGTGGGTCTGTTTTTGTGCCAATACCAAATTGTCTTGATTACTGTGGCTTTGTAGTAGAGCTTGAAGTCAGGGAGCATAATTCCCCATTTTATTCCTCCTTCTCAGGATTGCTTTGGCTATTCGGGGTCTTTTGTGGTTCCATATGAATTTTAGAATTATTTGTTCCAGTTCATTGAAGAATGCTGTTGGTATTTTGATCGGGATTGCATTGAATCTGTATATTGCTTTAGGTAGTATAGCCATTTTGACAATATTTATTCTTCCTAGCCAAGAGCATGGGATGCATTTCCATTTGTTAGTGTCCTCTTTAACGTCTCTTAGGAGTGTCTTGTGGTTTTCAGAGTACAGATCTTTCACTTCCTTCGTTAGGTTTATTCCTAGGTATTTTATTCTTTTTGATGCAATTGTGAATGAAATTGTTTTTCTGATTTCTCTTTCTGTTAGTTCATCGGTAGTGTATAGGAAAGCAATAGATTTCTGTGTGTTAATTTTCTATCCTGCAACTTTGCTGAATTCAGATATTAGCTATAGCAGTTTTGGAATGGAGTCTTTAGGTTTTTTTATGTACAATATCATGTCATCTGAAAATAGTGACAATTTGACTTCTTCTTTACCAATCTGGATGCCTTGTATGTCTTTGTTTTGTCTGATTGCCATGGCTAGGACCTCCAGTACTGTGTTGAATAACAGTGGAGAGAGTGGGCATCCCTGTCTTGTTCCCGATCTTAGATGAAAAGCTTTCAGCGTCTCGCCGTTAAGTATGATGTTAGCTGTGGGTTTGTCATATATGGCCTTTATGATGTTGAGGTACTTGCCCTCTATACCCATTTTGTTGAGAGTTTTAATCAGGAATGGATGCTGAATTTTGTCAAATGCTTTTTCAGCATCTATGGAGATGATCAAGTGGTTTTTGTTCTTCTTTTTATTGATGTGGTCGATGATGTTGATGGATTTTCGAATGTTGTACCATCCTTGCATCCCTGGGATGAATCCCACTTTATCATGGTGTATGATCCTCTTGATATATTTTTGAATTCGGTTTGCTAATATTTTATTGAGTATTTCTGCATCCACGTTCATCAGGGATATTGGTCTGTAGTTTTCTTTTTTGGTGAGGTCTTTGCCCGGTTTTGGTATTACAGTGATGCTGGCTTCATAGAATGAGTTTGGAAGTATTCCCTCCTCTTCTATTTTTTGGAAAACTTTCAGGAAAATGGGTGTTATTTCTTCTCTATATGTCTGGTAGAATTCAGAGGTGAATCCATCTGGTCCGGGGGTTTTGTTCTTGGGTAGTTTTTTGATAACCCTTCAATTTCATTGCTGGTGATTGGTCTGTTTAGTTTTTCTGTTTCTTGTTTGGTCAGTTTTGGAAGGTTGTATTTTTCTAAGAAGTTGTCCATTTCTTCTAGGTTTTCCAGCTTGTTAGCATATAAATTCTCATAATATTCTCTTATAATTCTTTGTATTTCTGTGGGATCCGTCGTGATTTTTCCTTTCTCATTTCTGATTCTGTTTATGTGTGTAGATTCTCTTTTTCTCTTAATGAGTCTGGCTAGGGGTATATCTATTTTGTTTATTTTTTCAAAGAACCAACTCTTGGTTTCATTGATTTTTTCTATTGTTTTATTCTTCTCAATTTTATTTATTTCTTCTCTGATCTTTATTATGTCCCTCCTTCTGGTGACTTTGGGCCTCATTTGTTCTTCTTTTTCCAATTTCAGTAATTGTGCCTTTAGACTATTCATTTGGGAATGTTCTTCTTTCTTTAGATAGGCCTGGATTGCAATATACTTTCCTCCTAGAACTGCCTTTGCTGCATCCCACAGAAGTTGTGGCTTTGTGTTGTTGTTTTCATTTGTCTCCATATACTCTTTGATTTCTGTTTTGATTTGGTCATTAACCCATTGATTAATTAGGAGCATGTTGTTAAACCTCCATGTATTTGTGAGGCTTTTTGTTTTCTTTGTACAATTTATTTCTCGTTATATACCTTAGTGATCTGAGAAGTTGGTTGGTAGAATTTCAATATTTTTGACTTTACTGAGGTTCTTTTTGTGGCCTAGTGTGTGGTCTATTCTGGAAAATGATCCATGTGCACTTGAGAAGAATGTGTATCCTGCTGTTTTGGTGTGTAGAGTTCTGTAGATGTCTGTTAGGTCCATCTGTTCTAGTGTGTTGTTCAGTGCCTCTGTGTCTTTACTTATTTTCTGTCTGGTTGATCTGTCCTTTGGAGTGAGTGGTGTGTTGAAGTCTCCTAAAATGAATGCATTGCTGTCTATTTCCTCCTTTAATTCTTTTAGTATTTGTTTCACATATGCCGGCACTCCTGTGTTGGGTGCATATATATTTATAATGGTTATATCTTCTTGTTGGACTGACCCCTTTATCATTATGTAATGTCCTTTTTTATCTCTTGCTACTTTCTTTGTTTTGAAGTCTATTTTTTCTAATACAAATATTGCAACACCTGCTTTTTTTTCCCCTGTTTTTTGCATGAAATATCTTTTTCCATCCCTTCACTTTTAGTCTGTGTATATCTTTCAGTTTGAGGTGAGTCTCTGGTAAGCAGCATATAGATGGGTCTTGCTTTTTTATCCATTCTATTGCTCTGTGTCTTTTGATAGCTGCATTCAGTCCATTTACATTTAGGGTTATTATCAATAGATTTGTAGTTATTGCCGTTTCTGGCTTTAGATTTGTGGTTACCAAAGGTTCAAGGGTAGCTTCTTTACTATCTAACAGTCTAATTTAACTCTCTTGTTAAGCTATTATAAACACAGTCTGATGATTCTTTATTTCTGTCCCTTTTTATTCTTCCCCCTCCATTCTTTATATGCTAGGTGTTTTATTCTGTACTCTTTTACGTTTCCTTTGACTGTTTTTGTGGATAGTTGATTTTACTTTTGCCTTTAGTTACTATTTGGATGGTCTGCTTTCTTTGCTATGATTTTATTTTCTCTGGTGACATCTTTTTAGCCTTAGGAGGGCTTCCATCTAGAGCAGTCCCTTTATGATATCCTGTAGAGGTGGTTTGTGGGACGCCAGTTCCCTCAACTTTCGCTTGTCTGGGAATTGTTCAATCCCTCCCTGAAATTTAAATGATAATCGTGCTGGATACAGTATTCTTGGTTCAAGGCCCTTCTGTTTCACTGTGTTAAATATATCATGCCATTCTCTTTGGGCCTGTAAGGTTTCTGTTGAGAAGTCTCATGATAGTCTCATGGGTTTTCCTTTGTAGGTGATCTTTTTTCTCTCTCTCGCTGCCTTTAATACTCCGTCCTTGTCTTTATCTTTGCCATTTTAATGAGTATGTGTCTTGGTGTTTTCTTCCTTGGGGCCCCTGTGTTGGGAGATCTGTGGGCTTCCATTGTCTGAGAAACTATTTCTTTTCCCAGCTTGGGGAAGTTTTCCTCAATTATGTCTTCAAAGACATTTTCTATCCCTTTTTCTCTCTCTTCTTTTTCTGGTACTCCTATAATGCGAATATTGTTCCTTTTGGATTGGTCACACAGTTCTCTTAATACTCTTTCATTCCTAGAGATCCTTGTACCTCTCTCTGCCTCAGCTTCTCTGTACTCCTGTTCTCTGATTTCTATTCCAGTAACCATCTCTTGCACCTCGTCCAGTCTGCTCTTAAGCCTGTCTATCGACTGTTTCATTTCTGTTATCTCCCTCCTGACTTCCTCCCTCAGCTCTTGCATATTTCTCTGTAGGTCCATCAGCATGGTTATGACTTTTATTCTGAATTCTTTTTCTGTCAGATTGTTTAAATCTATCCCACCAGGCCCTGTCTCTGGGGTTGTCTGGATAATCTTTGACTGGAGCATATTCTTCTGTCTTTTCATGGCGATAGAAGTGGTCGCAGGCAGGTGCCACATGTGTCAGCTGGGAGAACAAAGTCCCTTCCTGCTTGTTGTTCTCCTTGCACTTCTCCACAGCCTGTGATGGTTACCCGTACACCAGAAGGAAGTCTCTGGGATAATTACCTGAGCTGCCATGTGCGGGGTCACCCTCAGGCTAGCATAGAGCACTGCGGGTGTTTGCAGCCATGCCAGGTGTGTTCTGTGCCCCTTGGTGCCTTCCGGACCTTGCTCTGTCTTCCGCGGCCCTTCCCAGTTAGCTGCGTGCCCACCAGGAGGAGATTCTGTGTGGTTGTTGTGGGCGGGGCCGTTCTCCAGCTGTTCCGCAGCTGTGGCGGATCTGCCGGACCATTTGCAGTGCCAGGCAGGGGAAATGAATGGCAGGCTGCTTATTGCCGTGAGGGGCTTCGGCGTGGCTGCTTTACTGGACAGCTGGTTTGGGGGCCTGAAATTCCTCAAGATTCCCAGCCTGCTGGGCTGAGTGCACTGGGACAATTTTGTTCCATTCTTGGGCCCTTGTCTCTTTAAGACTTTTAAAAAAATGCGCCCGCTTTTCTTTTGTCCCAGGGGAGCCTGCTTAGGGGACCCACTTGCAGTCTCTGTCTCGGATCCTGCCCTTCCATTTCTCTAATATCCAGTACACCATGCAATGTGTGTCTGTGCTCCCAATGCAGATCACCAGGGCTGCTTATTTAGCAGTCCTGTGCTCCCACTCCCTCCCCACTCTGATTCTTTTCCTCCTGTCAGTGAGCTGGGGTGGGGGAGTGCTTGGGTCCCACCGGGTCGCGGCTTTGTATCTTACCCGCTTTGTGAGGCGCTGAGTTCTCGCAGATGTAGCTGTAGCCTGGCTGTTGTACTGTATCTTCTGGTCTCTCTTTTAGGAATAGTTTTATTTGTTGTATTTTCACAAATATATATGGTTTGAGGAGGAGATTTCCGCCGCCCTGCTCACGCCGCCATCTTTGAACCCCTCTCCGGTATTGACATTTTAACAATATTGTCTTCCAGCCCATGAACATGAGATGTGTTTCAATTTATTTGTCTTTTAAATTTCTTTCAGCAAAGTTTTGTAGTTTTCACTATACAAGTCTTTAGCCTCCTTGGTTATGTTAATCCCTAAGTATTATGTATTCTTTCTGATGCTACTGTAAATGGAATTTTTTTTTTGTAATTTCCTTTTCAGATTGTTCATTGTTAGTGTGTAGGAATGCAACTGATTTTTGTGTGCTAACTTATATCCTGCTACTTTGCTGAATTCAGTTATTCTAACAGGTTTTTATGCGTGGAATCTTTAGGGTTTTCTCTATGTAAGGTCATGTCACTGCAAACAGAGATAATTTTACTTCTCTTTTTCCAATTTGGATGTCTTTTATTTCTTTTTCTTGACTAATTGTTCTGACTAGAACTTCCTGGAATGTGTTGAATAGAAGTGGTGGAAGTGGGTATCCTTGTCTTGTTTCTGATCTTTGAGGAAAAACATTTTTCACCATTAAGTATGAAGTTCGCTGTGGGTTTTTCATCCATGGCTTTTATTCCACATAAGCATGTTTGCTTCCCATTGTTCTATCTCTGTGCTCAGCTTGTTTAGAGATCCTATTCTCCGCAGGGATAATGCTTCAACCAGGGAGCATAACACGAATTCCACTGAATTGGAAGATGAAACTGTCACCAGGGCCTTTGGGGCTACCATTGTACCAATGGCAGAAAAAGAGGTTCTGCTATTGGCTGAGTGATTGAGCCTGCTCACTAGGGCACAATTGGGCTGCTATTCAATGGAGGCATAAGAAGCCTATGTCTATGGATTTTCTGGGGGGACTTCTTGATACTTCCTTGCCCAGTTGTGAAGGGGATTGAAAAACTAGAGCACCAAAGAAAGGCAGGATAATTTAGGAATGAAACCCTTCAGAAATAAATGTTTGTTCACTCCACCAGGTAAAAACTGACCGGCTAATGTTTGGGCTTAAGGCCAGGAAGGTATCAGGTGGATATTGAAAGAAGGGAGTCACAGACATCAACTCTATCCTGTGTCCATTTATAGAAACAAGGACTATTTTCTTTTTGCTTGTTATGTATATGCATTTATTTGAATATGCTAGACCTTTTTTTTCTCTTCTTTCTCCCATTATGATCACTCATAGAAGTTTTTGAGGTGAATTCATCAGGATTCCAAATGTGAGGAGTAATAAATATAGTCTGACACAAATACAAAAACTGGGGGGCTTTTTGTTTCCTTCTCATGAAGAGTGAGAATTTCTTTGCTTGTACAGATGATATAGATTTATCTTGTAAGGTAAAACATATTTGCTTCCTTCTACAGAACTTCAAATGTGGATAGGGAGATGCATAGAGAACCTGAATATTCAAAGGGGTGGACTGTGCCTGATAGTCAAGTTATTGCTTCTCACCTCCAAATCTATTCATAATTGTCCTGCTTATAATACTAGGGTTGGATGTTGCAAGGATTTCTCCTTTGCCAGGAAGCATGATGTTAAACTTCTCCAGTAGAGGGCACTGGAGGGTTACTTCAGGAGAAAGGGGCTTCTTTCTTGTTTCTGTGTCCATTCCTTGTTAACAGCCTCTAAGTCACTGAGTGGGTGGGCAGGACACTAATGGAGCTCAGGCCCAGTGAGTTTCAGCCAAATCTGACAGAAAACTTCTGGTGTATTCCCTAGGCTCCAGCTGGCTTCCCAGTGAGTTCAGGGGCATCCTTACTGGCCAGCTTTCCAGAGAGTTTTCTTGACAGCCCAGGAGACAGCTTTTTGGTCAGTCTCGGCTTGCAGCATCTCAGAGATGAACGTGTCTGCCATCTAGTGAGTTACAGTCACACCTCCACCAAGGTCACAACTGCAACCTTGGGTGACCCTCTTCCAAGTTCTTGTGTACTTGCCTCAGCGGTTACTTCTGCATTTGTGATTCCTATATTCTTCAAGTTCTCTTTAGCACTTAGTAGCCAATCCCTTCTGCCTGGTTAATAATTCTTTATATTAAACTTTCCTGACTGGACCCTAATTTGTATGCCAGGTTTAGAATATACTGCTTCCAAAACCTGTTTTTCTTCTCAGTAGTAGAAGGTTCAAGAAGAAAGAATCTGTCCTTTAATTTGAAGGGGATATCCTGGAATGTCTCAGTCTACTGGGCCCCTAAAACTGTCATTGATGTGGTGGGATCCTGTATCTTTGTCGAGTTCAATCTTCCACCCTTTGCCTGGTATGTGTCTTAGCAAGTCCCCAGATATACTTACTTACCACTTCTTGTTTATCTGATCCAGTTGAGATGCTGTTGTCCATACAGTGGACCAGTATAATAATATTTTGCAGAATGTCCAAATGGTTTAGAACCAACAGTGGGGGATTTAACGTAGCTCTGAGACAACACCATAAATTTATATTGTTGCCAAGCCCACACAAGTGTGAACTCTGTTCATCTGCCTTTTTGATAGAAATGGGAAAGAATGCATTCACCAGACCACTGGCTCCATAACATGTACCCAAGGCTGTCTTAATCTGCTCAATAATGTTACCCCTTTTATCACAGCAGCTGCAATTAAGGAAATACTTGAGTTTGTGGTAGTCCATTACCATTCTCTAGGATCCATATCTCTTCATACTTTAGTTCTTAAATCTGGCAGTAACCTTTGCTTTGCTTCCCCTCTCTCGCCCCTGTATTACAGATTTTGACTTACTGTCTTAGCTAGTTTCAGAAGCTTTCATTTGGCTTTTCCCTGTGTGACAGGCCAAGAAACCAGTGTGGGGCTTCTCCCAACTACCAAACATCCCTATACCCATTATACAGTCAGAAACTAGGAAATAGTCTACTGATTGGGTGCACGGACCAAGTAGATCCACTGGAAGCCAGACCCAGGCCAATATGCCATTTATTACCTGCCTCTCCTAATATGCTCCCACTCTAAAAAGGGGTATGATGACATTTCAGGTCCCTAGATGTCAGTGCCAACTCAGATCCTGTGGCCAGTAGTCCTTGAAATGTCTGAGTATTCCTCTTTTCTTGGTTCACTGGATTAAATGATGATAGGTCTTTCTGGGGAAGGACTATATACACTTGTTGAAGTGTTGCCCTGTCCTTGCTCCTGGGGACCTGGCTCTGTCCAACAATGAATTCCTTTCTGAAAACTGGTGTGGATCTGTAAATGAGGCGAGGGACAGTTTAGTTTTTATTGGGATGATAGACCTCAGTGTCCTTGATATTCTTTTGATTGAATAGTGTGAGCCAGGGATTCGTAAATTGATTCTATAAAGAGCAGATAGTAAATATTTTAGTTTTTATGGGCAATAAGGTCTTTTCACAACTGTTCAGTTCTTCCAGTGTAGCACAAAAATAGCCATAGACATGCAAGGGAATAAGCAGGGCTGTATTCCAATAAAATCTTGCTTATGGATACTGAATTTGAATCATATAATTTTCACATCATGAAATAATTTTTGGTTTTTTTTTTTAACTATTCAAAGGGATAAAAACCATTCTTAGCTCATGAACTGTACAAAAAGAGGTGATAGGCTGGATGTGGCTGGAGGCCATAGTTTGCTGACCTCTGGAGAAATGCCCCAACTGGCTGCCCATTTATCTCATTCTTAGGGATGTTGTATTCTTTTCACTGTTTCTATAGCTCTCTGCATGTTAGGCTTTCCGGGCTGCCACTGTGACTGTAATCATACTAAGAAATTGTGTCTTGGTTCTAATAGTTAAGCACAGCCACTTGGATTTACTGTCAGTATTCTGCCCTCCCCACTGCTACTGGGGAGCCCAGTGTGCAAGAGAATTTTCTGTTAACCCTAGTCTAAAAAGATTAAGTCACCACTGAGCTCTCGATGATTTTGGTGCCCTGCTTGCCTGTGTATTCCCCATTGCTTTGTATAACCTAATATCCTCCATGTTCTCAATGCCCTCCCGTAGAACATAGCTGACTGTTGGTTTTCAGTTTTATATAATATATGTACCCTAAGCATGCCTACTCTTTTGAGCCTTTTGATTTCTCCTTTGATCATTTGCATGACAGTTCTGGCATTTCTACTTCACTTAGTTAGGGTCATTGCTTTCTCTAAGCCTCTAAGAGCCATGCTAATTCTGCATTATCATTGTCTCATTGGGTCTTCGCCAACAGATTTAATCCTCTATAATGGGAGAGGGCATCTATACCAATAAAGTCCCCATTAGCTGACTTTATGTTCCACTCACCTTATCAGCAACCGCAGGATTCATCCCACATATATTCTCCCAACTCCTGCTGGTACATGTTGGCTAGCATGTTGATCATGGTACCTTAATTCATGCCTATTTTACACTGTTACATATCAAATCACCAGATGTCATAAACCACAATTTCCTTGCTCTCTACAAGTCTCAGCTTTCCATTTTTAAAGTATATCTTCCATGATATTTATTTGCAAATAACAGAACTATCTAACTTCCTTTGGCGGAAAAAGAATTTATTTTAAAAATCTTTATGGGCAAGCAGGGCACCAAAATCCAACGCTAGTTTTGGAAACTATACACCTGAGAAAAATGCCCTAATTACTCTGTGTCTCCCAGTAGAGACCCCTCTGCTGCTACCGTTGCTGGACACAGATATTAAATCTAGCATCACACATAATATGTGCAATGCCACCCATGAACCACTGTCTCTGCTGCCTCTAGCACATGTCTGCTTCTTCTTCATGCTTACCAGAAAGTGGATTCCACTAGAGGCCGAGCCCACACATCACCCCCTTCTGACCAGAAGTCTCGAGTGACTGTGACTGATTAAGGAAGCCTGGATCAAGTGTCCTAGGTGCCAGGAAGTCTAGAAAACATGATTCCAGCTTCTACTTTGGGAAGGCAAGATTCATAATGTGGGAAAGCCTGCAAGCAAAGGAAGGCTTTTAAAGTGCGACTGACTGGCTACACATAAGAGAAAAATGTAGACCAGAAAAGGAGAGCTATCAACAGAAGCGTAATACTTGAGTAAGTAGTCCAGATAATCTCTAACCCCCTCCCAACTCTGACATTCATCTCTTTTAGGATCCTAGCAAGAACATTTATTTGCATTGAAATCACATAGACACATAACATAAAATTAATATATTTGTAAAACTCTTTGCTATCATTTTATAAATTTGGCTAATTTGGTTTAGTGCCAAATGCATGTACACACACACATACATTATATACTCACGTTTCTATAACTACCTTGATTTATCTGATTTTAAAGCTAAAGAGTAAGTTCTCTTTCATATTCACAGTGAGAAACTTTAGGTTAACACAAATGAGATTATTTAAATATTTCATTTATAAAGTGAAACAATGTTAGTCTCAATTATTTTCCTAGACGTATTCTCAAAACTTCTTGGCTACCTCATCAGTCTAAGGATTTGGAGAGGAAATTGTTCAAGGAATTTTTGTAGGTTATTTTTTTCACACACAAGGTCACTTGAATTCCAGCTCAAAGTATCTGATCAGATGTCTTTCGTGTCCCCACAAAAACACCTGAAGATTATAATTTACCTATAAGCAACGGACCTTCACTAGAAACCCAATTCTCTAATTGAGGAAGTGGCATGCTCCCAGCTGCAAATCATTTTAGCCTATCCTGTATTCTTCATCCTTTAGCAGCATGGCAAAGGGGAAATGGCAAGGGCTGTGCATGTAAGGCAGACTGTATAATATATATTTTTCCTTTCTTCCTCCAGTTTGATTTTGGCAGCAAAGTGCCCAGCCTCCTTTGTAGCTGGAGATAGACAAAGCAAGTAGAAATTCGTAAGTGGAGCTTCTGCAAAGGTATCCTAAAGGCACTGACTTACCTAAGATTTATCACTGACTTATCTATCCTTTTTGCACCTTGCTCTTCTCCTTTTTTCCTCCCTGAAATATGGATATGATGGTTAGAACTCTTGCATTCATCTGTGTCCTTGAAGATGAAACTAGCACTGTGTATAGCTGAATAAAAAGATGGAAGGGTCCTGGGTCCATGGTGACTTCATGAAGCTGCTTTATCTGCACTATTTTAGCCACTGTCTATATTACTGTCAGTCAAATACATTTCCTAACTAATAAAAATCAGATTCAACTTGGTTCAAATCTCTTGGTTCTGTGTCTCTCTAGCTGTGAAATTCTGAGTTTGTCATTTACCTCTCTGAGATTTATTTTCATTACGTATGAAATGAGGATGCCCATTTCACTGAGTTGCTGTGAGATGTCAATGGGATAATATGTAGGGAGTACCTTGTATGGAATCTTGCACAAAATTGATTCCCAGTAAGTGTTGATTCCTTTTGATGTTTTCTTTGCAGTTTTTTTATAGTGCTGACTTTGGGGATAATATAGTCACCCCCAGGAGCTACTGAATCAGAGTACAAAAGTGAAACTATATATTGTAAAGCTTTTGTGAGAAGCTTATTTTATTTAATTTAAAATAGTTGAAAATTAGTCGACCAACTACAGGATATATTTAAGCTTTCTATTAATTAGAAGATATATGACTAGCCAAACCATACTTTCTAGTTAAGGAAAGAGACAGTACTAAAACAAAAATAAGTTCTCTGTGACTGGGGGGCCTCAAAGGGAGGCAGCTGACTAGGGGCCTAATATCAAAGCTTGTAGGAAGAAGTAAAAATCCATATCTGGGTTGGTTGTAATACCAATGTTTCTTAGCCTTTCAAAATTTAAACACCCTAAGATCTTTCCTCATTTTATTGTCTGTTTATTTTTTGTTTACCAGCCAAGAAGATTTTGTTGAGTTTAATGACTATAAACTTTACTGAATACATTACAAAAATAATAGGTATTTATGCTTCTATTCATCTATCCTTTCCCTCTTTTTCCCACAGAGAATGTTTTTCCCTAATGCCATTATAATATAGTGATTAAGAACACAGATATGTTGTTAATGGATCTGGATTAATTAGAGATTACTAGAGACACATCCTAAACCACAGTGATAAGTTTCTTCTGGTGAAATACTGGACATTGTGAAAGGCCAGTTATGGAAGTATTTTGGGTGGAGAAGGTATATCTTTATTTAGCAGAGGGTTGTGTTCTAGCACCCTCGGGGGGATTACACTTCTAGTGTCTACTGGAGTCTAACCCAGCAGAGGCCTCCTCCCTCTTATCTTCCATTTACAGAAAGAATAAATTATTTGGCCTCAGTAGTAGTAGTAGCAGTAACAATATGAAGGGTAATAGTAAAAACCGTAACAGTTCTTTCTTTAGCATTTTAAAAATATGTTCACTGTGGCTGCCATGGAGGCATGCCTCTCAGATCTCCCTTCAGGAGAACACCTCCTGCAAGGCGTAAAATACATTGGCATCTTCCACTTGCCATGCCTCTGGGATCTGCACAGAGCAGCAGAGCCAGACCACTCCTTCCTAACAGGGTACTTCTCTGATGCACAGTATTTGCTCCCAGCTCCGCGTTAGCCTGGATCTGCCCGGAGCCACACTGTCGGGTGAGGCTCTTTCTGCCCAAGTATTCTCTCTCTCCTTTTACCCATGTCAAACCTGCATTGGGGTCTGAAGGTCCTCCCTGACGACATCTCAGGTTCCCTCTCTACTTTATCTTTCTATAATAGTTTGCAGGGCTGTCATAACAAAGTACCACAGACCGGGTGGTTGAACAACAGAAGTTTGTTTTTTTTTTTCACAATTCTGGAGGTTAGAAGTCTGAGATCACAGTGTCAGAAGGATGAATTATTCCAAGGCGTTTCTCCTTGGCTTGGAGTTAGCAGCCTCCTTGCTGTGTGCTCGCGTGGTCGTCCCTCTGTGTGTGGCCATGTCCTCATCTCCTCTTCTTATAAAGACACCAGTCTCGCTGGATTAGGGCCCATCCTAATGACCTCATTTTAATTTAATTACCTCTTTTAAGACCCTATCTCCAAATGCAGTTATATTCTGATGTACAAGGGGTTAAGACTTCAACGTACACATTTCGGGGGAGCGCAGTCGATCCCATAATATCTTCACAGGCATTTAGCCCAGTAAATTTCTCTTAAGCTTCTCATTCTGTCATGCATCTACTTCCCAGCAGACCTAAATGACAAAGTGACAAAGATGATTTTACCTTACCCCCTGTGCCTCCCCATTTTAAAAGCGAAAGGAGAAATAACTTCACCAAGCTGTCCATACTAGGACAGACTGTGGCCAGTATCTATATCTTCTCTCAGTCTGATGCAATTTTTTCCTACATTTTCCTGGAATAAACTATTTGTTTCACATAATTGAGCAACAATGCAAAATTTTCCCTCCAGGCCGCTTATACTGAATAGGCAAAAACGTAATATTGTTTGATTCTTCCTTAACCACCTCACATTTATTTATCAGTTTCTTTAATTATTAGTAGCCTTTCCTTTTTATTTTAAGTGAGTAACACTTATGGACTAATTTTTGAAGGCTGGGATTTTGCTTTATTCCTCTTTGGTCCCTTACAAGTCCAGTAGAGGGCCTTGCACCAGAGGTGATCAATGAATATAGCTTAATTTAACAGCCACAGAGTGGGTGCCAGTTCCAACCTATATCCTGATGCCTAAGCCAGTGCCTACCGTACAGTATTCTCAATATATACATGGGTATGGGTTCAATGAAAAATAAGAGTTCATATTTACTGAGCAATTATTGTGTGCTAGACATAGCATTTTCTCACTTAAAACAACAATCCCTTGATGTAGGTATTACTATTATTCCATTTTTCAGATGTGGTTTGGAGAGGTTCTCGCCCTTGCTAATATGACACAGCTTGTAAGTGATGGAGCTAGAATGTGAAACAGGGCTGTCTGAATTAACACAAAGACTGCAGAAAGACAGATAATTATCTTTCAAAATTTTGAAACAACTCCTTGGCCTATATTTTCCAGTCATACAATGTATCATGACTCATTAACAGCAGGAGTCTGTTGTGGGTTTTTTTTGGAAGATTAGTTATAATGATGTAAGGCATCCTTGAGAGAAACTAAAAATAGTTCTTCAAGACTTTCAAAGAAGAACTTAGGGGATGAATTTATAGGACCGAAAGTTGACCTTTAATTCTTTGGGTTTTTTTTGGTTGTGTGCCATTTGTTATGGCAGCTGATGGATAACTACAACTATAGTCAAATTGCAAGTTTTTCATTACAAAGCATTACCTGTTAGTGGGCAATGTGAAATCCAACTCTTACCATAGTTGAAAGCAGGGGTGGGGGGTACGTTTTTAACTGAGGACCTAACTGTGAAAAGACATGGTGTGGGCGGTTAGGAAGGTTACAAAAAGGGACCACCTATAGTCACTCTCTTCAAGGAGTTTGAAGTGAAAAAGAGTGGCTTATTAATTGAACATAAAATAATCTACAGGCAATTTTTTAAGTGTCCTTTGTATATCAGACACTGTGTTAAGCAATGCCAGAATTAGGATGGCTAGTACAAGTTAGGTACTCAACTCGGATGCAAAGTTTAAAAAGGTGCCAAAAAACTCAGTATTCAAGATAAATAATATTTTACATAATAATTTTTTTAAATAAAAAATCAAGCAAATCCATAATGAAAAAATAGCAAATTTTAAATAAAAACAAGATCAGTTTTTTTCCTGTTTTTTCCTTTTGCCTCAGGCTTAGCATGTCCCTGCAGCTAAGCAGTTAACATATACATGAAATGCATATGTTTTTGCTATCCAACCCATTTGCCTCTGATTAACTTCCCAGGCAGACAACTGGACCTTGGGAGAGCATATCTGAAATGTAATAGTTAAGAGCACATGTTTCCAGCTGAGGCACACCAGAGATCAAAGCTCATCTCTGATGCTTATCCAGTACGCTCTTGGGTGAGGCACTTCATCATTGTGAGCCTCTATTTCCTTTGTTCTAAAATGGTCCTAATAGTACTCAGGTCCTAGAGTTGTTATTTTAAATGAGCTAATACATGTAAAATGCATAACCAATTTAATATATGTTATATATTATTATATCATAGAAGAAAGGTTGTAGTAAGCTGCAGAGATACAAATATTATGCATTGGGATCGTATCATGAGTCATTTATACTAAGGTGAAAGGTATTATTAAAGGTTTAACAGAAGCAGTTATTTTGAGTCTTGAAGAATGAGTAGAGATTTGATAAGTGAGTCAGGGCATTTGAGACCAAGTCTCTCTTACAGGAAAAAGGATGAATTGAAAATCATGAATGTGAATGGCAAATTGTGAGTATGCACAGGGTCTATAGAGGATAGTAGGAGAGAATAGAGATTAGCACCTGGAGTTCTGACTCTTTTCTATTTAATGGAAAGTAGTAGGAGGTTTCTGAGCGGGGAAGCACCATACACTGACCTGACTTTTAAAAAGATAACTATCCTCAGGACAAAAGACTGATGGTGGAGTTGATAATGACAATTTCAGAAGTATGAAAACTTAATATACATGGAGACAGAGAATGTTTCATAAATTACATGGAAGAAGAAACTGGTTGGAAATTACATTTACAGCAAGTGATATTTTTGAATGCTCACTGAGGAGAATCATGGATCATATTTTCAAAATTTTAATCATAACTGGAGAATTGAAGAAGACTCAAAATTCCTGTTTCATAGAGCTTTGCTATCTCTTTAGGAATATATGGTACCCGAGATGCCATATAATTATTCTATATCTACAACCCAGAGCTGAAAAGCAGTGATTCTGCCTGAAGCAGTTTGTGGGAAAATAATAATTTGTTTTATCACACTTGATGTTTTTCAAGCCTTATTTATTCTTAAAATAACAATATAGCAAATTAAGCAAAAAAAGACGTATTCATAGTCTGACCATTCTTATACAACTGTTTTATTTTCCAGGCTTCCTGCTGGTTCATTTGTGTATATATAAAATTTTACACAGTTATAATCAAAGCATATGTATAATTTTGTATTCTTGTTTTTTAAAGCATTAACATTACAATGTAATATTCATTTTTCCTTTTCCAAAAAGTTCATAATTATCAATATCTGCTCACTAAAGGAAGGATAATCTATTATAGAAAATAGAGCAGGTTAAAGCACCTGGGATTTGGAGTCATGAAGATTAGGGTTTGAAACCCAATGCACTTTTTTAGTATATCATTGAATTTGGCAAAGTTTGAGCCTCAGTGGCTTTGTCTGTCATATAGGGTAATAATACTTCATATGTCGGGAGGTGGAAATGAGATATATGTTTTATAAAGTTTACATTTCTAGACATAAATTAAATGCCCAATAAATGTTCTTAACAGTCACTATACAGCCATACAGCTTTACTTATTCAGAAAATATTTATTAAAGGCGTATTGTAATACCAGACACTATACAAAGCCTTGGGGTAAAAACCTCAGAATTCCTGCCTTCCAGGAGCTCTCAGTTTAGTGGGGGTGGCAGTTATGTAAATCGGTAATTGCAATAAAGCATGTTAAGTCTATTTTTGGTATCTTCCTCTCCTGCTTCACACTTACAAACATCCTGACTTCGGTGCTGTCATCACTGCTTAGCAGTCAGGCCTTTCAAAATCCCTTTGCGTATTTCCTCAGAGTCAGATTGTTACAGATCAAGGGCCCACTAGCTTTACTCCCAACACTTTCTGCCAGTGTGGCTGTTACTGAAGAGACCTCTGTGATTACCAGAGCAAGCACTGCCGTCAGACTGCCAGCTTTCAACACCAGTTGGCCACCAGCTGGATGTGCGACTTTGAGAGAGTTCCCTGACCACTCCAAGCCTCAGTTTCCTCAAATCCTCGTAGTTTGGGGAGAATAGCTGCATGAGAGTTTTTTTCATTTGATAACCCTTGTGATGCTCTTCACTCAGGTAGGCCAATCGTCGGCACTAAGCAAATGGAAACTGCTTTAGTAATCAGTGTTCATGTTCTAATCCTGTAAGCTGTCCTTGGCTTCACCTTATCTGTGCAGCGCTGTGAGTCAACGAAATGCTAGCGCCTTGAGAGGCCCCAGGGAGGTCCTACCATACCCAAAAAAGGAAAGAGACCCAATGTGCTTGGCAGATGTTGCTCTAACTTGACTTCCTTCCTGATTTCCTGTTTATACCTTGTATCCTTTCTTAAGTTTATGCCTCTTCCCCGAGTAGCTACCTGTGCGGCACCCTTCCAGTCAAGATTTCATGTCAGTGGGGCTGCTAAGCAACCGTAC
This sequence comes from Smutsia gigantea, assembly GCA_032199065.1. Classification (NCBI taxonomy): domain Eukaryota; kingdom Metazoa; phylum Chordata; class Mammalia; order Pholidota; family Manidae; genus Smutsia; species Smutsia gigantea. The sequence continues at coordinate 638,868 of JAVSCE010008352.1, read as the reverse complement.
CTAGTCAGGCCAGGTCTGCCATGGCTTTGCAGGCCACACTAGCTGCTCTCAGGGCTCTTCTCAGATGTCACACATGGTTCGTGACAAGTACCCTGCCTGCTGCAGCCTGCTCCTGGCCTGTCAGACCATCTCAGTTCCATCTGCAACTCTGCCTAATGGGAGGTTGTTTCTTTATTTCTACATTTGATCTTTTAGTTAGTAGAGAACAACTAAGTGGCAGAGTAATCAATAGGGAGTTGATTTTCCTGGAAAAAGCAGCTCTTTTTCTCTATGTTCTTTTGCCTGAGCAGTATCTACACCTCCTGTCTGCTCATTCCCCCACTTTCTACTCTACATGAACACTGGATGGAGTTACAATTACAGAAAACCAGTGTCTCAGTGTCCAAGTGCTTCCCAACTTATGTCCTTACGATATACGTAGCTATAAATTTGGTATTGACATAAGATTCACATAGTATGCAATGTGTCATTTTAATCATTTAAAAAATCACAATGTTGTCACCACTATCTAGTTCCAGAACACTTTCTTTCTTTCACAGGAGGAAGTTGCTTCCCAGTCTCCACTTCCCCCAGTTCCTTGAAACCACTAATCTGCTTTTTGTCTCTATGAACTTGCCTATTCTAGATATTTTATGTGAATGGAATCATACAACATATGACTTTTTGTGACTGACTTCTTTCACTTTAGCATTGTGTTTTCAAGATTCAGCATGTTGTAGCACGCATCATTCCTTTTATTGCTAATACTATTCCATTGTGTAAATCGACCACATATTGTTTATCCATTAATTAATTGATGGACATTTGTGTTGTTTCCACCTTTTGGCTATTGTAAATAGTGTTGTTATGAATATTTATGTACTCATTTTGGAATACTGATTTTGGATATACACTTAAGAATGGAATTTCTGGGCCATAATTCATCAGTGTTTTCTAAAAATTGAGTTTGCTACATTCACAAAACTCAAATCTTAATATATTATTTAATGTCATGAGATTCCAGAATGCTAAACAATGTATGGTTCCACTGGTATGCTGGACCTCAAAGTTTTATTCTGGAAGAACAAACATCTTGCCTTGAAATAACATTTGTGTTACTCAAAACCATAACCACCACATAAAGAACTTACAAAAAACTTTACTTTCCAAAGAAAATACTATACTGGGAAAGCACTGGTGGAAAATTATGCACCTTTTGAAGTCCAAAAAATAATTCAATTACTGCCTGGTTTGCAGTGGTGCATGTGAATAATAGAATGTAGAACCCCTTTCTCAGTGATTCTGAACTGGCTGGCAATCTTCATTTTGCTGTTCTCTACTCTAACAAGCCAAAAATAGATGAGGAAAATGGATGGAAATTGGGATTTGAATCACCTCCTAATTGTTTTACTCAGTTCAAATGGCCGCAGTTACCATACACACATTTCTCTCTACTAAGTAATCCCCACATGATAGAAAACAGTAATTTTTCTAAAGGATTCCCTCTATTTTTCTTTCTAGAAATAAATTGGCACACAATCTTCTATATCTACACTTGCATTTTGTTATTGGTTTCTAAACCTAAATCAAACTCCCTTCATGACGTTTGACTTTATCTGCCTAGTTGAAATCAAATCTAATAGCCACAGAATACACGCTGTTGACAAAATAGCATTAATGTGCACTGAGGCAAAGGCCTGTGCAATGAAGAGACATTTTAATAGTCTCATGCTGAATAATCAATTCCACTTTAAGACACAGATCAATATTATCTCTGAGATGTCTAAAGAGCCATTAAATATGAACAGAACAGCTCTAGCAAGCAGAAAAATGAGGAAGAAGATTGTTCTTGACCACAACATGAGGATTTAATGATTTTGAATGGGGACATTGACCTGTCTAGAAAATTAACTGGTTTTTTTTTTTTAATCATTGTTGGGTCTAAGCTAGTTAAGTTTTGTTTTCATTTTTGTTTGGTGTTGGACGTTTTTTATTTGTACTTTTTTCTTTAAATATTTTATTATTTGAGGTAAGAATAATATGTATTCCCTGTGGCATATCTGGTGGGGCTTTACAGTTAATTGTTATTTGTTTATTCATTTATTTTTTACATTTTTAAAAACCAACTTTTTACTTTAGAATGTTTTAGATTTACAGAAAAATTACCAAGCTAGTAAAGAGATTCCCATATACCCATACACCTCATACATACTTTCTCCTATTATTAACACCTTAAATTAGTATGGTAGATTTGGCACAATTAATGAACCAATAATACATAATTGTTAACTAAAGTCCATTTTATTCAGGTATTTTAGCTTTTCATCTGATGTCCCTTTCCTGTCCCAGGCTCCCACTGGGACACTGCATCGCATTTAGTCATTAGGTCTCTTTAGGTGCATCTTGGCGGTGATAATATCTCGAACTTCGTTTTCAGTGATTTTTGACAGTTTTAGGTACACTCTTCAGGTACTTTGTAGGATATCCCTCAGTTGGGATATGTTTGATATTTTCCTCATGATTAGATTGTGTTTATGGGTTCTTGGGAGGAAGATCACAGAGGTAAAATGCTATTGTTATCACATTTTACTGCAAGTACAAACTATCAATATGACATCACTGTTGATGTTACCTTGATCACTTGGCTGAGGGAGGGCTTTTCCACTTTCTTTTTTGTAAAGGTCCTCTTTACATACTGTGCTGTTTGGAAGAAAGTGACTTTGTCTAGCTCACACTTAAGGGATGGACAGTTATGCTTCATCTCCTTGAAAGGTGAGTATCTACATAAAAGATTTGGAATTCTCCTATGTGGGAGATTTGTCTCTTCTCGTCCATTTATTTATTTATTCAATCATTCATTTATATCAGTTGTGGATGCATGACTATTTCATATCTTGGGGTATAATACAGTGCTACTTAATTGAATTTGTTCAAATTGTTCTGGTGTTGGCCATTGGGAGCTCTTTACACTGGCTCCTTTGTCCATTTGACATACTCCTAATATTGAGTGTGTGTCTGTGTCTGTGTGTGTTTTGAGCACTTCCCTACATTCTGGCACTACAAGATACACCAGGCTTGCTTGGTACATTTCCTGCTCCAGTTCTAGAATCAGCCATTTCTCCAAGATGTTCTGGTTCCTTTTATTGGAGAATGGTATTAGAAACTAACATCTGGGTGCTAGGTATACTCATTGTTTCTGTGTATTATTGTGTTTAGGCCTTTCCAGATGACAGAACAAGGAAATGTATTTGTCTATACCAACCTGTGTATATTCACTATCATTATTGCTGTATGTATCCCCCTGTATCTCCAACTCTAGTCAATTACCACATGGATTCTTCTACCCATTGCTTACCTGAAACTTCCCACCCCAAGACTGAGAAACCTGACTCCCACTACCTATCATTCACTTACATAATTTTTTGTTCCAGTATACATGTGTAGTGGTTTTACATGTGTAGTGGTTTCATAATTGTTAACATGTACCCCCATGAGAAACAACTGCATCAACTAGAGTACAGTGCTTATATACAGTTTCTTTTGCTTTTAGTCTTACAGACACTACTCATTTCTAGTTACTTAATTCAGCACCTGTATCGTACACTTCCTTCAATGAAGGTGTTTCATACATTTATAATACAGTTAGACTCTCTTTTCATAGTCTTCACTTCTTCCTGGGGTTGTCCGGCCTCCTAAATGTTTGAATTTGCACACATGAAGGTTCACTCTTTGTGCTGAACTTTTCTAGGGGCTTTGACAAATGCATTGTAACTTTTATCTACCATTACAGTATCTTACAGAATAGTTTCACCACCCTAAAAATCCTCTATGCTTCCCTTTTTAATCCTGCTCCCTGCCCCCTCTCCCTATCAAAGTCCTGGCAACTTCTGATCTGTTTTCATTTCTGTAGTTTTGCCTTTTCCAGAATGTTACATACATAGAATCAAATAGTATGTAGCCCTTTCAAACTAGCTTCTTTTACTTACCAATATGCTTTTAAGGTTCATCCATGTCTTTGCAAGGCTTGGTAGCACATTTCTTTTGATTGTTGAATACTGTTGTATTGTATATATTGTGTGGATATACTACAGTTTGTTCACCTATTTACCTATTGAAGGACATCTTGGTTGCTACCACATTTTGGCAATGAATAAAGATGTGAGAAACATTGTCTGCAGGTTTTTGTGTGGAGATGTCTTCAAATCAATTGAGTAAACACCTAAGAGTGCAGTTTCTCAATTACTTGGTAAGACTGCTTAGCTTTTAAGAAACTGCTAAACAGCTTTCCAAGGCTGTACCATTTTGAATTTCCATTAACAATGAATGAGTGTTCTTGGTACTCAGCATCTTCACCAAAATAATTGGTATTGTCATTTTTAAAGCATTTGAATAGGTGTGTAGTGATTAAATTAGTTATGTTTGGTGGTCATGCATATTCACTGGAAAATATCACACATCAGAAACATATGTGGATTTATGGCCGAACAGTTATGACTGCTAGATGCTTTCCTTTATATAATACTTTTTTTTTAACCAGTAAAACTTGACATTTATCACATAATTCTTCTGAGGATACAAAATACAGACTAGTGTATTGGTCAGTTTTATTCTGACTTTGGATAGAAGTAAATTGAGTTTTAATCTGGATTCTAACACTTATCACCTTCAGGACTGTAGGTATAATTATTAACTTGCCCTGCTTCAGTTTCTTTAAAAAAGGGATAATAATGGAACCAAGCAGAGACGGTTATATGAATTTAATGAGCAACTGTGTGGAAAGCATTTAGCACAAAGCCTGAAACATGGCAACCATATGGTGATTATTGTTATTGCTGTATTGCTGCTACTACTACTACTACTGAAGGCTCTTGTTATTTCTTGAAAACACACTTTCAATACTTTCCATATTTTCCCTCTACACTTTCAATCTTTCACTTTGAGCTGCACTGATCTTTTTCACCCAACCATGCCTCATAAAAATAGAATAAACACACTTCACATTCATTACATTTCTTGCAGCATGATTTTTTTCTACTTCAAAGAGCATGATGAAATCGGTATCTGCAAAGGTAACCTGAGTGTTACAACTCACTGGCTTCCTGTTGTTTATTGTATTACTAATAATCTCTTATATTGCTCAGGGCTTTAGATTTTACATAGTGCTAGCTTCACAGATATTATTTCATTTGCTACTTGAAAAGCTTTCTGAAGTAGGCAAGACGTGCTGATTAACCCCCATATTTTGATGAGGTGAGGCAGCTTGCCCCAAATTGCATAACAGCTAAGTGCAGAGCCAGGGTTTGAATGCAGGTTTTATGAACCTTGATTCCTGCTCTTCCTAGGAAACCAGGCACAGAATGAATCTTGAACATTTATCAGTTCCTGTTAGTTCATGGGTATCAGGAATCTTTTTAAGTCTCCATTGCACTTCAGATCTTTAAACTAGCTGAAACATCACCAATTCTCATGTGCCGCTAGCGAGTTCCTACACCCAATCTAATGTGTGTGTGCTGAGATCCCCAACATCACTTCTGAAACAGTGGATTGCTCATGTTAAGACGTGTTGTAGTCACACTTCTGCACTCTTTCTGGAACTTACCCCAACCCACCTTCCCACTTTATATCTAATTCACAGGGCTGTGTTCCTAGTGGCTTTGCTGCTTCTGTGACTACACTCTCCCATTCTGTCTGATGGTCTGGGGTGGGCATTTGATTAATGAGATACCCTCTCCTAATAAAATGACTTGAGGCCCAGAGCTAACAAGAAATATATGTGAAATGCATGGGATAGATATTATCTTCCATGGGGCAGAGAAGCAGAGAGGTCTTTTACATCAAGAGAGAAAAGAAGCTGAAGCATTGCAAGGCAATGAAGTGAAAAAGAGATACAAAGGGAGAGAAAGAACATATGAGATCTGGCAGGATTCCGTTCCCACTTTCCAGACCTTTCCAGAGGTCTTGCTTCGTTTCTTTCCATGTGTTTCTTCAGTCTCTTGATTTTTTAAAATCAGTTTGTTGCCCTACCCCTCAAACTAGTCTAAGGTGGTGTCTGATACTCTGAGAACAAAAGAACACTAATTTGCACAGGTAGTGAAATTCTCCTGATGCAAAACTTCCTTTTGAGCTGCAGCCAAAGCAGCTTTCAACAGCAGCATTAACTTTCAAGTGTAATGGACCCCCACTGAGTCAGTTTGTGGATTCTGCACAGCAGGGGGTACTCAAAGTACTTAATAGTATTTCCACCTTGATGTGAATAACCCTTCAAAGCATCCCATGATCTCAGCACAGAGCGGCACTTATCAAGGCAGCCATTTCAATCCTGTGCCCCAATCAGAATTCTGTCCTTCCATCTTCCAGCCAGTTGTACTTGATATCTTCCATGGCTGGGAAGCAAAGCATAAGAAAGGGAGAGAGTATGGACTTAGGAATTACACAGGCCTTTGTTCAAAATCCAGTCTGAAAGTGTCCAGCTTTAAAATTTGGGGGCAAATTATTTACCCCTTTTGAGCTTTCCTTCCCTCATTGGCAAAATGGAGATTATAAACTCCAACTTCATGGAATTTAAAAAAATGGGTATTTTTATGAAATAAAGCATATAAAAACACCTGCTACCGTGTGTAGTCCATAACAGATACTCAACGTATCCACTCCCAGCCTTTCAAGCAGCTCATTAGTCATCGTTCTTTACTGAAATAGGGATTCCTAACCATAGTATTCGTATGTAAAATATAGCAGGTAGTCGTGGTGGGTGAGTTTGAAAGCTTGAGATAAAATCCTAGATCACTAGCTTTCTGGGATGCCTTGTGATTAGGAAATCTGTGATAACTTCCACAAAATTCTTGAATACGAGTATAACCTATTGGACATTTGAGTTCTCTGTAACACTGTTCGAAAAAGCATAAAACCTAAATGTGATTTATTCCCACCAGGAGGTTTAAACGTTTTAACAGTAAGGTATTGACAAAGGTCCACGTGGTGAAAAATATGCCAAGAAGTTGCTCAGGCTAGGAGTGGGGGTTTGATAAGGAACAGGCTGTACCTATTTGGGAAAAGAAAGAAGTTTTAAACCTGCCAATAAAATTAAGACAAATGTAAGGGAAAGCCAAATAAGGATATCACGCACTTAGATGATGTCTGGGAAAGAATGTAAACCCTGTAGTACTCAGCCAATAAGGAACCAGGGGAGGGACTCATGTGCTAAGGGATAAATTACTGGTGCCAACTGCCCCAGGTGTGCCTGCTCACCATACACTCATCTTGCAAGACCCCCATTAAAGCCTTGCTCCACTGTTCTCTTTGTCTCCGTGTCCTCTTACTGAGCTTGGGCCAGTGAGTGAGTTCCTCAAAATACAAAATACTGTGACTCTAATATCCATACTTTAGATGATGATTATATTAAATAACTCATAATAATCTCCACCCTAAATTTCTGTTGGATGGCAAACAGTAAGTATGTTTTCATTCTTCGCATTTCGAAATTTGGAAAGATAAAATTGCCAAGAAGCTCTGTGTCGTCAGACAAAATCTGCTTCGTTGTAGTTAGTCCTGGTTCTTCCCTCCCGCTTGTTCAGTGATCCTGGTCTTACGATGATAAGGTTATGAGAAGCTGTCTTCTTTTCATGCCAGATTTGCACAAACTTGTCTTTGTCATCTCTCCATTTCTTTTCCTCCTCTAATAATCTGCATTAGCTATTTAGCTGCTTTCCTTCATATTCAGGTCCACAAAGTTTGGAATTTTGTGAAGCAATTAAGGTGAACTCTATTGGAAAACAAGATTCTGGCTGACAGTGGGGCATTTGGAATGCATGAGTGTTTTAGAAATGACTTGTTCTGCTCAGAGTCCATTGATATTGCTTTAGGAAATTGGAGGTTGGGTAAATATTTTCTTGACTTAGTCCTTTCCTACATTCCAAGCTTCTCGACCCTCTTCCCCCAGCCTGCCCCCAATCCCTGGCTTCCATCCGTTTATGCATTCACGGATTGATTCACACTTTGAATATTTATTGAGTTGCTACCAAATACAAAACACTCTATTCCTATATCATTGAGACCTATATGTCAATGATAAAGAATATCTAAACCTTGCCCTTAAGGAACTCACAGTCTAGTAGAAGAGATGAGGTACACACACATGCAACAAAAACTCAAGACAAAGAAAGAAGAGTGAAGCTCAGTATTTTTCAAACCACAAATTGCAGCTCATTTGCAAGTCAGGGAATCAGTTTTTTAGAAATCAAAATATATGGAATAGAAAATACTGAAGTGAATCACACATTAAGGATATGTGTTATTTTGTGATTATTTAAATTGTAAGTAAGTCTGTGTGTATAGCCATGGGGTAATATATACTTAAATTTTTTTTTTTTTTTACTATGCATCACACTCAGAAGTTTGAAGAACACTAGTTCAGGAGAGGAACAGATATGGAAATGATTCTCAAATCGAATGTGCATATGAATCATCTAGGAATCTTAAGCTAAAAAGAATCTGCTTTAACTGGTCATAGTGGTGGGCCCTCAGTCTGTTTCTGGTGACATTATTGTTGCTGGTCCACAGAAGGAGACAGAATGCTAGAGAGAGAAACTATTTTCAGTGGAGGAACCTAAGGAAGCCCCTGAAGCCATTCATTTGTGACTTCAAAAGCCTCCAAGGAATAAAAGAAAACAAGATTTTCCCTTCCCTTTCTGATTTTTTGCTTTTGGTTGATTGATAGAAATCCTGTCTTTCCCCCATTCTTCTCCAAAGGCTGTTGCTGTCCAGCTCAAAGGTGTTGAATGTTAAAACCAACGCACAGATAAGCTTCAGATCAGTTATTGTGAAAAGCTTCACTGTTGTCTCTGACGGTTGGCCCCCAATTTCCCATTGTGTCTCAGACAGATGGGCTTTTTTATGCAGTGTCCCCTGCAATTAATGGCGGAATGCTTCTGTAGAGCAGTCTTTTAAGAACACAGGCTGGAAGAGTTTATTTCAGCTTTACCTGCCACCACGTTTCATCAGGCTTCTATCACCTGCATCTGGGAGAACTTTCTGGGCCTCCTAATGGTTTTCTCTGCCAGCAATTTCTTTCCTTTCCTCCCTCCTCCTCCCTCATCTCTTCCCCTTCTTATCCATCCTGTGCAGGGGTGTATTGATCATCCTAAAATGAAGCTTTCATTATTTTCTTTTACTTGGTAAAACTCTTCCTTGGCCCCCCCATCACCTATGCCAGCAATCTGCTCCTTCCAGATATGTTTGCTGATGCTGTGACATGTCCTTCTTCATCTTTCATCTTGACCTCTCTCCCTCCCCTTGAATGATCTCATTTTTCCAGATATCTGAATTCTGTCTACCCTTTAGGATCTGGCTTCAATCCTACCTCTTTCATGAAGCTTTTTTTTTGGAAACCCCAGAGGGTATGAATCTCTTTCCCCATTTGCTGATGTCTCATCATAATCATGCTGAGCATAATTTGTGTACTGCTGTGTGGCGGAAAACCACAGGTTTGGCAGTAGGAGGCCAGACTAACCCAAACTGGATGTACCTAACAGAAGGGACGTGTGTGACCTTGGACAAGCCATTTGTCTCATCTGAGCTTCAGTTTCCCCATTATGATAATGAGAAAATCGGAGAGAAAGATCTGTAAGTGACTGCACATATGCCCAATAATATGTGTGGTTTGCTAGTTTTTAAGTTTCTTTAGAGAGTTCATTTTCAATTATTCCAGGATTTTTGTTCTTATTTTAATCATGTTTCTTGTTGAACTATTAGCCATCTTTTGAAGTGTCTTCTAATTTTACAATTCTCCCAAGTATTTGTTTTGTCTGTCTTCTATCAGGAAAGAGCCTCAATGTATGGTTGGGGCAACGATGCCCAGGGAGGGCCTGTGTACGGCCCGGCGGAGCACACAATACAACACAATTTACAACCGGGGAGGATCCTGATCCAGGACATTCCCGCATCCTTCAAAGGGAGTGCTCTAATTATTTGTCGGTTGATTGGAGGCTGTCAGGATCGTCTTGCAAGACAACTCCCTTACTCCCTACAACGAGAAGCCCCTTGGAGTCTTGGTTGACGGTAAAAGTGATTACTCTGGGAGGAAGGCGGGGCAAGCCGGAAAGAGCTCTTGCTAGAAACCCCCATATTCCCTCACCTGGTGTTTCTGAACCTCATTTTTCGCTGGGGAGAGGTGACGGGGTTCAAGGATACTTGGAACCCGTCCCTTTAGTGGAGGAGTCACGTAGCCGCCTCCGGCTCGGGCTCCCGCCTGATCCTGCGGAGGGAGCCCCCTGCCCCCGCCCGCAACCCGCTCGCCCAGCCCCGGGTTTCGCTCAGGCTCCCTCCGCTGTGCAAAAGAGGGGGAGCTGGGAGAACCCTGCACACCAGTTTTCCCGGAGCTGCAGACACGGAGCCCCGCGCCCCCGGGAGCCTCTCAGCGGCTTCCCCTGGGCTGCGCGGGCGTGCAGGCTCCCCCCGCCACCCCCACCCGCGGCTCGCTCTCCCTCCTCCCTCCTCTCTCCAGCCGCTGGCCGGAGCGCGCACACGGGGGCTCCGGCACGTGGGCGCGCGGGAGGCGGCGGCCGCTGCTACCCCTGCCGGAGCCCAAGCCGGCGAGATCGCCCTCCATGCTGCGGGCTCTGCGGCCATCTTCCGCTCAGTCTCTGGCCGGAGCCCAGCTCCGCGAGCCCAGCGAGCGAGTTAAGCAACCGAGGGGAGAAGGACGCGAACAGGAGGAGAGGCACAGAGGGCTGGGGAGAGCCGGGCTCTGAGCAAGGGGCGCCCGCAGCTGGGAGAAGGCAGCCCGACTCTCTCGCTCGCTCTCTGCTCCAGCCGCTGCTAGGGGTTTCAGGCAGTGCGATGCTGCTGCGCTTCTCATAGGTGGCGACCAGGGAGGCTTTCCGCATCCGCGCGGCCCACACTGGCCCCCATTTCACCGAGGAGTCCCTTGTCTATCCCAGAGGAAGCGCCTGCCACTCGAGCTGAAGAGAGCGCGAAGTCCGAAGTCCGCCCCCAGTGCCACCAACTTCCCCGGGAGCCCCTCTCCCCGCCGCAGCCTGCGCCAGCCCTGGGAGCGATGCGCCCCCAGCCGGGCGGCGCGTCCTCTGCCAACTCGCCACCCATGGGATCGACTGCCCTCGGCTGCCCCGCTTGGAGCGCGTAGCCCTCACCGCGTGGCTGGGCAGAGAAGCGAGAAACCAGGTGTTTCACGGATTCCGCGTGCGCCAGTCTGTTGTGGTTCCCCGCGGGGGCAGCATCCCTATCTAGAGGTGAGTAGCCCTTTACCCAGCCAGTTAGTTGCTCGCAGGGATGGCAGGGAGACGTGAGAAAGTTGAGTCTGCTTTTACCTATTCTGGGATTTAGCAGCAAAATGCAACATTGATTTCCCCCACATCCGATTGCGTTCTGTGCTTCCCTGAATGCCTGCATGTCTGAAACAAGGAGAGAGACCTCCTCTGCTTCCGAAGGAGAAAGGGTGCTCCCTCGTGCAGGCCACTGCTTGTACCCTACCAATGTGCCATTTGGGGCTTTTCAGCCACCCGCTCATTAAGCAGGCACCCCAGCTCAGCGCTTTGAGATCCGCTGCCACCTGGGCGCGCTCAGAGATCGTGGGCAGCCTGGGCCCCTACGGGAGGCTAAGCGCGTTCATTAAAGAGAAGTGACTGCTGGAATATTAAGGAAGTGTGTTTGTGTGTGATTGAGAGCGAGGAAGGTAGCTGTAGGCGGAGGCACGAGTGAAATTTAGCTATCACTGATGGATAGTGTCCTACATGCCCCGCTCCTCAGCGCGGGTTGGGGGCGCAAGATCTAGGGTGGCCGAACGCAGTCCAACAGGTGGCCTGCGCGGGCTTCCTGTGGCCGTGCGCCGGGGAGTGGAAACCCTCGGTTCCAGGGGCTCAGGCTGCAGCTCCTAGGGGTGCATCTGAACTTGGGTAAGGAAATGTGCTCTCTGCTCTCAGCCTCGATTTAGGGTGAGTGTGTGAGGCATCCAAATGCCTCCTGTCGGAAAACAGCGGCCTCATTGTGTGCCTGACTGAGGTTTCAACTTGCAGGCAACTGAGGGACTATTCAGCTGGGGCAACGCGGACTTGGCTGGTCCTCAGATGCCAGCCCCGGCCTTCATCGCGGTCCCTGGCGGTGGGTATTCCAGCTCTCTGGGCTGGGCAGCGAGCCAAACCTCAGCATTTTGCTCCTCTATACTCATGGCCTGAGTTTATTATTTCTTTACCTGCCTCCTGTACTCTTACCCTAAGATTCACATTGGGTGGGAAGGGTGTGGTGGCCGACTGTGGGGACAGGTTGAGTTTGAGAGCTGGAGGCAAAGAGACTAGAGATAGGTGATGTCCTGCACCGGTCCTGTGAGATTGGAATTAGGAGGGGGGCGTGGCTCCTCTTTGAAAAAGTTTCTCCTGAACTCACCATCTTTCCGTGGTTTCTAGTGTGCAAAAAATACACGGGCCCTGAAACGGTGACACTCCAAAGTAGCAACTTCTAAAGCTGGCTCCTTTAACGCGTCTATCCCTCAGTTTGTCCATCTGAAAATTGGGGACAGTTATCCCTGCTCATGGAAGAAGCTCTGGTATGTCTATAAAGGAGGTGCTTAGTAATAGTTGTTGGCTTGGAATATGGAGGAAGAGCTCAGGGTGGGTGGGGGTGTGTGTCTGGAAGCTGCATGCATAGCAGACACTCAGTTTTTACTTAGGTTTTGTGTTTTGAGAAGATTGACTGGCTCTGAGAAGACTGGTAGAAATTTTGAGATGTCAAAGCTTTCCTGCCACCCCTCGGCACTGCCACTCCACTGCCTACCCCTGATGCAGCAAGCTGCTTATCTGTGGAGATGAAATGATGGCACTCCAAAATGTAGAAGACCCCTCCACAGCTAGTGCTTAGCCCAGCGGCTTCCCCTCCAGGGAGGCTCGGGGTACTGGAGCGGTTTGGCCTGGCTGTTTTCACTCTGTGATTGTTGCTGCATCTTTCCAGCCCTGATTTAGTTTCCCTTCCCAGGAGCGACCCTCCTCACTCTGGGCCTGGCAGCAGATTGCCAAGAACTTGAAAGTAGAGTGAGCCCCTTCACCTTTTGGAGGGTGCTGGCTGATTTAGCGTGGGGTGCATGCATGCCTGGCCAGAAACATGCCCCCCCGAGACTCCTTGTTGTGAGGGGAACCAGGATCTGGGGTGTCAAGAGGAAGAATGAGTAGCTAGGTATTGTGTATGACAGAGAGAAAGAGAGACAGAAGTACAGAGTCAGAGATAGAAGAAAGGAAGTGGGGGAAACACAGACACTGAAGAATCAGACAAAAGGGGCATCAAAGAGAGACACATATACACAGGGGCAAGAGGAGAGAGAGAAAGAGACAAATCAAAGAAGGGAAGCTGTGGGGTAGAGGGAGCAAAGAATGAGAGGAGAGAGTGGGAGGAAGAGACCGAAGGGGGAAGGAATGTGAGAGAAGTAAGCATAAGGGGAAAGGACCTCAATGGAGAAAGTCAGATGCAGCAGAGAGAAAAAGCATGGCAACAGAGGAGGTAGGGCGACACTTGCCTTTTATATCTACTCTTTGTAAACCATGCTGCTGCCGTTCTAAGGAAGTTGACATAATCCACGTTCTTAAGTAGCCAGCCCTTAGCTAGTGTTTATTTCTCTGGGGAGTCGTGAATTATGCAGAAATTGGACACCCGCTTGGAACCCAGCTGCACCGGAGATGACAGGAATGTAAGACGTTTAGATTCCTGTAAATGCACAGATGCACAAGTTCATTTGCCTTCACCGTTTTTTTCCTGTGTAAACATGGGATTGCGTGGAGATTTGGGGGAAGGGTTGTTTCATTAACTATAGTAACCAGTGACTCTCTAAGCCCTGCTTATGGAAAAACTTCGTGTGTAGCTTCTGAGAAAAGCCAGTTGCAAAACCTAACCCCGTGGGAGCCTCATCCTAGAGCCCACTTGAATGAGTGCCCAGTTGATTCTGAAGCAGATGGTCCCTGAACCACACTTTGATAAATGTGATATAGATGGTATAACACCCCTCTCTAATTTGTTCCTGTATTTCCTCCTAAAAGACATAGTTTAATGCCTCCCTCTGGTATCCCATCCTCTCCAGAACATCTCATTTCTTGAGAATTTCTCTTGATAAAAGGGTAAGCCCAAGGATTGCTCAACCAGGGTTACCTTTCTACTAGCCTCATTAATCACAGTAGCTCGAGGGAACAGCAGACAGCTCTCCTGGCTGACCTTGTCACAGTTGTTCACACGACTGACAGGTACTGAGTACCCGGCAGGGCACTGTCCTGGGCATTCCTTATACACTGTTTAACACTTACAGAAAACCATGCCATAGGCACTGCTACTGTAATCAGCATTTTGTAGTCGAGAAAACTAAGACTTAGAGAAATCCCATTATTTGTCCCAGAGAAGTTACATTAGTTGTCCGTGGTCTAGCAACTGGAAAGCAGCGGGGCTGAAATTTGAACCCAGATGTGGTTGACTCCAGAGTTTCAGGTTACATAGACTTACATAGTTTGCTGGCTCCTAATCCTAATATTCCATTCTAAAATGATGGAGCCAAAGATCCTTGGAGACCTTTGCCAAGCACTCTTTCTCCCCACTTTATCAATTGAGCAAAATGAGAAGCTTCTGAAGAAACTGAGAAGTATCTTGCCAGAGATGCTACAATGAGTAGGTTCCAGAGTTGGGACCGGGGCCGTGCTCTCTTGAGTCTCAGTCCAGCCTTTTCTCCACCACACCACTGGTTATCATGTCTGGCTGCTCATCAAGGTCCCATGAACATCTGAGTCAAACACAAGTTACTAAACCCTACTAGAGGCTTGTTGGAACAAAATCTTGGGACAAAGAGCCCAGAACTCTATTTTTAGTCCGTGCCCCATGTCTGCATATGCACATTACTGTTTGCCCCAGTTATTCTGTAGCTCCTAGAATCTGACTCTGTGGATCCCTTTCAAACAGCTTTAAGAGGAGAGCTCCAAGCTCCTCCAGCTTCCAGCAAAACAAACACACAAATAGTATATTCTCTGTGTGCTGCAGCCCACACTGATGTGCCACAACTAAGGAAACAAGCTGGTCAACCTAGAGGAAACTTTGAGAGCGGGTTGAGAGGTGTAGCAATTGCACTGATGTTTGTTACTCACGGTTTTTCCTGTGCCAAGTCAGAAAGCATTTCAGGAAACATCAAATGCTCCTTCAGTGCCTCAGTGTTTGTACTAATACTTGACACAAAATGACACCATGAACCAGGACAACGGGCCACTCTGTCACAAGTGTCAAGCTCCATCTCCCAACTGACTGAATCTAGCTTTGGCGTAAGAAGGACCCTTTTCCTGCCCTTCATTATTAGGCTTTTGACTCCCTTAGAAAAAGAACTCTCACATGCTGTCTCTCTCTGGCCCACTTAAATTGTTTTCTCAGTGACCTCAACATCTTTTCCCTTCTATTTCACTGAAAAGTGGCCAAAGGGGCCAGACATATTGTCCAGCAAACTGTTTTGTCATCTTTCCCTTTTCAGATCCAAATTTATTTTCTGAATCTGCTACTTTTAACCCTGACCTCTTATTCAAGGATGGCGATTGAGCAGTAGGTAGCTCTGATAAGCGAGTGTCTGATAACGTGTTTTAAATAACAACCGTTTGTGAATAGAACGCAAATGAAGGCATAACTGACATACACAATGTCTGCATCTTTAATATGTTGGGCATTTTTTGCCATTTCTGTGGTGAAAACCTACTTTCTGAGCCTGGATGCCAGTGTAGAAGTAGAATGTAGAAAATACACTTTTAGTGGTTAAGACTTGGGCTCTGAATGTAGACAACTAAGGGCCAAGGGCTACCTCCACCTTGCTAGCTATTCTAATTGTGGTCTTGTTTTTGAACTTTCGAAGTCTGTATTTCTTCACCTGAATGTTGAAGACAGTAACAGATGTCCCTTTTGTGTATGCCACCAGGACTTAACTTGGTCACTGACTGAAGTGCTGAGCAGTGTCCACTGTGTGGTGAGGACTTACCCTTAGTGTGTCCTCAGCTGGTAATTTGTTAATCATTTGTCATGTGCAGGCTTCATTTAACCAAGGATAAAACTGACACTCATGGAGGTTAAGCACCTTATCCAGGTCACTCAGATTCTACGTAATAGACCAAGACTTGAATTCGGATCTGTCCTTTTAAGTTCCCCGAGACTCTTAATGTTGCATTGGTATGAGTCATGGTTCCTTCCTTCCCCATCAAGACAGTGTTGCATATGAAACATATTCTGGTTTGTAGTTTAGCTAAACCCATTACATAGAATGCCGTACTATTCTAGGTGGGGATCTTTTGAATTTTGGGGAATAATTTCTTTAGGTTGTTAAACTGCCTCCAAATATTGGCTTTTGCTTTTCTAGCAATTGGTAAGAATTTTCATGAATTCATTCTATGATCTTTTTGCTTGGTTAAACTTCTACTTGTTTTTAAGGTCTCAGCATAGATATTGCTTCTTTGGGAAACTCCTTTGACTCTGCAAGGGCTGGGGTAGATGTCTTTATATGTGTTTATAATGTATACGTGCCTTTATAATGTGTTCTTCCACTGAAACTAGAGCGTACGTATTCATTTCCTTCTCTGTATCTGCTACTCCTCTCTATGTAAGTTTCTTGAGATCAGGATTTAGTCTTAATTGAAGTTGTGTCTACAGCATCCAGGACAGTGTGTAACATCCAGGAGATTCACAAAATAGTTTCACAAAATGGCCAGTTGAAGCTTTAAGCTAATTCTAGGTGGTAGAGAAGAAAAAGTGGTCAGTGTCCTTAACCTCTAAGTGAAAACATCCAAACATTGGAATTGGAAACCGTGAGGCATAGTGTGTCCCCCAAGGCACGAGTCCTTCAGGTGGAAGTGTGTAATAGTACCAGTAGTTGTTGACTGACTGCGCTGGTGGCTTTGGGCAAGTTCCACAGTGATGTTGCTTAAGATGTAATTAGAAGGGACACTCTGATTTATAAGTTTATGTGATTTTATCTGTACATTTAATTAGTTGTGCAGAAAGACACTTTTGTTTCTCAGCAGAAAAGTTTTAAAAATTAATAGACTTCTGGACTTAGAACTAAGGATAGAGATAATCTAGTTTTACTAGCTTATAGGAGTAATCAGAAAACTCAGGTCCAGAGAAGGAAAGGGACTTGCCTGAGGTCACCCAGCAGGTAAGTGCCAGAGTCAGTGTGAGAGCCAGAGGTTTTTGGCTGCTAGCAAGGACTCTTATACATAGCTGAGAACATTTAGCACATCCTGGTGACATACTTGTTTGCTTTGAAGGCATGCTCCCAAGCCTTCTGTGGGTACACAGTCAGGTCTGTGCAAAATTCCGAGATGAAATTCATGCAGAAAAGGAGGGAAGCAGGATTGAAGTGATTTGCTGACAATACAAACCCAAAGTGTCAGGAAGTTCTTGGGAGAGCATCTTGGCAGGCCCGATGTTGGCAAAGTCTTACCGGCTCCTGAGATTCTCAGCCTACTTTTCAAACAAGGAAACATGGCTTGACAGGGATCTTCCTTTGATGTTCTTGTGTGTTATATTTCAAGGAGATTGAGAGATAAATGGAAGTTTACTGTCGAGTCTCTGGCACAGGGTTGTTGGCAAAAGAGTGGTTCAGATCATGTCCCTCTTTCTTCTTAACACTTTTTTAAATATGGGAAGCAGTAACCTTGGGCTCCTTCTCTCTATCTCGAGGGTGCTTTCGCGTCGGACTAAATGGACCAGCCTAAATACATCCTCAGACAGAAACATGTGCAGTGTACTCTGACGTTGTTAACACACAGATCTTTATCACATGGTGTCAATATTATGGGGACAGTAAGACACAGATCACTGGTGTGATGTATTGTGGATGATCCTTTGGAAACATTGTAATCAGTGCTAACAAGGCAGCAGAAATATCTCCACACAGCACCTTCCTGTATCCCCAAATGCTTGCAAAACCAATGCAAAGTAATGAAATTGTGATCATTCAAGGGGAGAAGGCATAGATAAGAATTCTCTTTGGCTTGTAACCTAATCAACCTGAGATTATAGCTGCTGGTTTTGATTTGGTCTCCCCGTGTTGTGTGCAGTACAGAGGCGCCTCCCTTCGTATCCCTGCTACCACAATGGATTGCTCCCTTCCCTAGCTTGTCTGCTTTCCTATATTGCTTCATTAAAGAGTAATTTCTTTGGATTTTAAATAATTTGGAGTTTTCTATGGCCCTCTATTCAAGTACAAAACTTCCTGAGAATAGTATCATTTAGCTACTCTAGCTGTCTAGACCTAACACCTTACCCCGGACTTCTGGCCTTATGGAAACATTTTGACTGGTATTGAGGATAAATACTATCACCACCACCACCACCACCTACTACTGCTACTGCTACTATTTCTAGTACCATTTATTGAGGACCTACTATGTATCAGTGTGGTTCTGAGTTCTTGACATGTTTTCTCTCATCGCATCTGCTCAGGAACCCAGAGTTGTACTTAGAGATGGGAGAGTTACAGTGTTACCACTGAGATGACACATGTGCTGAAGACTTGGGGGAGGATAAACCGAGGATAGTGAACAAAGAAAAAACAAGTGATTGAGCAGGAAAATAAATGTTGGGAAACAGGAAGATAAACATTGGGAAACAATGAAAAGAACCACAGAGGATCTTTAGAGAAAGCGAAGGAAACTGAGGCTTGGAAAGTTAACATGCACCAAATCCTCTCTGCTGAGGTGTCAGAGCATGGCTCTAAATCCAGACTTTTCTTGTTTTAATCTCACTAGCTAAGTTTCCTGTCTTCTATTGACAAATAAAACTCTAAACTTGAAAGGAGCTTAGAGAAAGTCTGCCTTGTCTAGCAGCTTTCAAATAACTTACAATGTACATTCAGAAACATGTTTTACATCTTTACCTAGTACATATTCACATACACGATCGACATAAAGATTTAAAAAATAACACCCTTTTATTGGTTATTTGCTGTATTTCTTATTCTACTGTCTTGTTACCCACTACACACATGGGCACATACAGGTACAATATATTCACGCATATAATTGAAACAAAAGTTTTAAAAAACAGTATTTACCTTTATTATAGGTGATATACTCTATTTTCCAGTCTATTCAAGTTCATTTAAAAAAATTATGCTATGACACGCAAAATTGATTTCATGACTCTAACGGGGTAAAATCCACCATCTGTAAAACTTAACTGAGCTGCTGCTCTAGATTTTAGAGAGGGAGGAAGAGGAAAGTGAGGCTTGGGGAGAAGAAACCATTTTCCCTTGTCCAGGATCCTGTGGCAGGCTCGGGGCTGAGCCAGTGCCTACTCACACCTAGAGGTAAATGCATCTTTGATTGTGGGCTCTGGACCATGAGCTAGCTTCATACTGACAGCAGATAGTTGCTGATTGTTCGTAATGTTTACCTTTTGACTTGGTCTTGACTTCTGTTCCTTCATGTAGAGTTTTTGATGAGATCTGAGTGACAGGTGACTTGTGTGTGGGGTTTGGTAGTGGGTGTGTGTGGTTGAAAGGGGCTGTGGAGGGGCAGGCTTGGCGGTGAGGGCTCTGTGGCTCCTCCCTGGGCCTCTGCAGACTTTTTGATCTAATGATTAGGAACAACACCCTGGAGGATGGAAGAAGCATTGGTGCCAGCAAGGGTGGGTGTCCTTCAGCCCTGTGCCTGTCTCTCTCTGGGCCACAGCCCCTTTCACAGCCCAGGGGGCACTACTCTTAGGTTTAAAGGCGCAAATAACATGGACCATTCAAGTGCCCAGTGTTGGTCATACTTGGTAAACAAAGAACTCATTCTGGAAACTGTATTAGGACTGGGGGCAGAATTTTTAAAAATGGTAAATTTTAATCTACTTAACATTACATATGAATTGTTTAAAGCTAAACATTATAAATTGGTCAAAAGTAATCATTTCTTCATCCCTGATTCTAAGTCCCCACTTACTCCTTTCCTGGTACAATCTTTTTGCCAGGGTCTTCTGCATCCTCCCTGTCATATATGGGGACAAAGAGCACATGTTTTTCCTTTTTCACACAAATGACAGCATACAACATACCTTGTTTTTTAAAATTGAAATGGCCCATCATTGGGAATGTGAACGTAACTTTATACTGAAGTGCCTCAGTTTTTCTGAGTTGCGTAATGTGCCGTCATATGGATATGCTGGGATTTATTTAGCTTTGGTAAAGTGTAGTGAACAAGAACTTAACCTGCCTCTGTGTGTGAGAGAGAAAGAGAGAGAGAGAGAAAAATTAGAAAAAGTGGTACCAGGGAAGGCTTCCCTGAACAGAACTGAATTTGTGCATGTTTTTACTATTGTAAGGACTTTTTTCACACCAGGAAACTACTAACAGTTCTTCGTAGGAGATCTGTTGTCATTGGGATTCTGGAAGTTGGGGGCAAGTAGAGACAATGCTTCCTGTCCTTGCAAAGGGACAGCATTTATTTCCCCAAAGCAATGGTGTGCATTGGAGACTTCAGGGGGAGCTATCTAGGAGACAGCTGCTGAAAAGATCGTTCCATGCAAAAGGAAGAGCAAGTACAAAGGGCCTGAGATGGAGTTGTAAGTTTCGCAGTGGAGAGCTGGCGAGGAAGGCAGCCGTGCTTGAAGTAGAGGAATACAGTAGTGCCTATTGATCCCTCGGAAAGAGCTGCTTTAAGATTAATGTATAGGCATGCAGTACAAATATTCCACTGAAGCTGCCTCAGTGAGGGTTCTGTAGACTGTTTAAGGAAGTCTGTATGGCTTCTTCTTTTTGGCTTTATCAGAAAACAGATTTTTACTTTACAGAGTTCATAATTTTTCAGTGAAACTCTCTTGTCTGTAATCCTGGTGAATTTGAAAGAAGCACGGAAATGTAACCAGTGAACCATTGTTCGATGAAGGCACAGCCACTTGAATAAATAACTTAATTAGAAGTGAACTCACTAGTTTGGCTGGTGTAAAAATCATGGAAGAGACTGAGGTAGCTCCATCCGGATTGGGGGGCAGAGAACTCAGTGAAATTTGTGAAAGAAGCAGGCTTTAAATTATCAGCTAGGATTTTCCATATCAGCTAAAATTGAGAGGAATTTTACTTTGTACTTAAAGTCAAAGGGTTTTTTTTTAGCTTTAAAAGTAGTTGTTTTTATAGAAGCAGAATGAGGTTAAAAAGCCCAGAGAATTACAATCGGCCAGTTCTGCCCTCTCCATGCTCCTTAGTGAAGCTTTTGGTATATTGTCTGTGTTGCCTCTACCAGCTTAAAGGGGAAATACAGGGAGGCCATCTCAAAATGCTTGAAATATATTAAGACATTTTTATTGAATGACACGTATTTTAAATAGCAAATATCTCAAGTCCTAGCAAAATTTTTATTTTTATACCTCATAACAAAGACTGTTGTAGAAACATATCTAGGACCACGTGATTTTGAGAAAATATTTATATTGGATGTTTTCTGTGTATTTATTTCTGTTAAGAAAACAAAATAGCAGTGAAAAACATTATCCATCTGGGTGGTTCTTTTTCATTTCAGATGCAGAATCACTCAAACTGAAGACCTTTTTGTATTCAAATTGGGCCTGCCAACTTTCAAAGAGGGCAGTTGGGATAATATGATAAACTGGCCCACACATTCAATCTTGGCTCATCAGGGCCATGCCAGAATTGACATTTTCGTACAGTATGGCCTGATGCTCTGATTACAAATTGGCCCTGAGTAGCTAGACTCTTTACTCACTAAGGGATTGTGCTTGTATCATTAGTTCTGTTTTGATTTTGAAACCTGGAGGAGGAAATGTATTTCTGGTGCCCATCTCTTGTTTAAGAATGTGGTAGAGAGGGGGATTCATACAAAAACAAATGCAGTTTATTATATGCAAAATTAAGAGTTTCATCTTCTTTTAAGGCAGTGATGATGGCATTTCTCCACTTTCTCCTAGAAGTCTTGCTTCTTGCTGTAAACAGCTTAAATTGTAGTTTTAGGAAGTGTGTTGGGTAGTTGTAGTTCTCATCATTGATTTTACTTGTGATAAATGGATGAATTATTATGGAAAAGACAAGATCTGTAATTGTATCTGTTTTGTGCTTGTTTTCAATAATTCTATTTTTAATTCAATTGTCTGAATAGTTTTTACACAATGAAATTACCAACAATATTTCTTGGTCAGGGACCTTTGATCCTTGGGGAGAATAGAAGACAAGTAAGGACAGTGCTCTGTCCTTGGAGAACCTGGAGACAGCATGTACTTATCCAGAGTGGATGGAGAAGGATAAACTATTACATATAATTAAGAATTAAATTAGATGCTGTAGACAGTGAAACACTAAGATTCAGAGAAGGAAGTACTCAGCTAGGAGCAACATAATTGGGTGACATTTCCAACATGTCATCAGAGAACCACCATATAATAACATACTGAACAGTTGACATCAACTGAACTCTTACAATAAATTGAAAATAATTATTTTATGCTTTTCACTTGGTGGACTACCTCCAGGATCCATGTGCTACATAGCACCTAGATCATGGACAAACCTAGGTTTCCATGCATTGCTAGACTTAGAGCAAGTAAGAAAATCACTGGCTCTTCAGGTATCCAAATACTGGCCCAAAAGAAAACAAAATAAACTTTGAATCTAAACCCAAGCGGGAGGTAATGAGCAAGCAGCACATGAAAAAGACCAAAATTGTTCTGAGTGCAAATACCCAGACAGCTTGGTGCCTGAGGATCAGCTTTGAGTAAAACAGTAGGCAAGGAAGCTGAGCCTGACTCCTGCATGCAGTCAGGACCTGGAAGGGGCCATGTGTCCTAGGCTGGTAGCCTCCCCTGGCTTCCAATAGAAGCAATCACAAAATCTCTGTAAAGGAAAGCATACCCTATTCGGAACTACCGGAATTCCATAGGTAAAGATAAAAGAAAGATTCCACAATCAAAGTTGACAGAATACACAAGATAACCAGCCATTATCGGTCAGTGACATCAGAAAGGAAACAAAATAGAACATAGACTTAAACCCCTGAGATTTTTAGTTATTGGAATGTTCGTATATAGAATCTAAAATTAAGAGGTATGAATCTTTATAGGAATACAAGGCAGTTATTTAAAATATAAGCATGCAGCAACAGACTATAAGAAACGATTAGGAAGATTTTACAAAGAAACTAAATAGAACTTTCAAAAGAAAACAGAATTGATAGAATGAACAACTTAATAATGCAAAAGAATAAGAAAAAGATAACAAAATGAGAAAATGGCCACAGGGGTTATACTGGAAAGGAAAAGCATGACAAATAAAGGTAGAAAATTTGCACAGCCTCATTAGTAATTGGGGAAATACAAAGTGAGAACCAGTGACAATTTGTTTATACTCACTAGATTAGAATAGATGAAAAAGTCTGAAAACATGAAGTGCTGGAGAGAACTTTAATCCATTGGGAGTGTAAATTGGCAATTATTTGAGGAATATACTTTGGCATATTCTTGTTAAAGGCCTACTCTGTTACCTGGCAGTTCCACCCCTAGGTATTTATCTTCTAAATACTCTTGCACATGTGCTGAAATTGACATATGCTAGAATATTCATAAAGCATTGTTAATAATAGCAAGAAAATGGAAATAACAAAAATGTCCATCATTAGGAGGGTGAATTAAAAAGTTGCAGAATAGTCATGTGGTAGATCAAATGGCAGAGAAAATGAGTGTATGTGTATAAAGCTATAACTATATACATGAACCTAGAAGTGAATATTAGGGTCAAAACATTGAATAATAATTAGATTATTTGTGGTATGCTATTATTTATACCAACATTTTTGCATTTTGCTTAAAAGCAATATTAAACTTTTTTGTTTATTCATATATGGTATACTATATGACATATGTATACATTGAAAGAAAAGCAATGTAAACAGAGTTCAATGTAGTGGATGAGTGTGGTTTCTTCTTGAGAGGTAAGTAGTAGGGGGATGGAATACGAAAGGTGCTGAAGGTTTGGGGATTTGGCACCCTTTGTCTGTGGAAGTGTGGTTACTGGAATTTACTGACTTTTGGGAGAGATTCTTCACTGATTAGTGAAGGGCTTTTAGAAGCTTGTGTACTGGTGCAAAAAAAGCCATTGTCCAATTAACTACTTGATCAAGAGTTACCAGCTACAAAGTGGTAGATCTGGGATGTGAACCCCAGCATCCTGGTTTCACAGGCTCCCTTTAATAAAAGGTAATTGTATCTGAGTTATAGCACTTACTGTTCTATAGAACATTATTCAATGTTCTAGGATTATAATATGATAATCCTTATTGGAAGTTTTCCCCTAGATTACCGATGCTACTTCCCACTTCTCTGTCTCGGTTAAATGGCAGTGGTTGTGCAAACCAGAAACCCATGGTCATCCTTGACATTTCTCCATATTCCCTGTCTCAAATCAACCAGACTCTTTATAATCCTCAACAACTGTGCAACCTGACCGTTTGTCTCTGTCTCCAACATGGTTGCCAGGAGAACTTTTAAAAAAGGCAAATCTGATTCTGTTACTTTCGGCCACCTTAAAATTACTGTTGCTCTCCGCTGGTGTCCTTTTCCTTTTCCTGACTCTCCACCGCTCACTGGTTGTGCTGCCTTTTTTTTTTTTTTTCCAGTCACTTGTTTTCTCTGCTCACAGGGCTCTTCCCTGAGCTATTGGATTTGAAGTTTCAGTGATCGATTAGATGACCTGCTTCCTTCCCTTGTGATGGTCATCCGCAAATGCCCAGGCCATGCCTCCTAAATTCCGGAAAGTACTCGCTCCTGCTTGGTTCCCTTTCTTTTCTCAAAACTACTCTGGACATGGTTCTTGATGACTGTAATCTCTGAGCAGATAATTTCCCCAAATTCCTAGTCCGTTCCTTGAATTCTCCCCCTTCAGTGATCTTGTTCTCTGTTCTACCTACTCCAGCTTCTCCCCTAGACACACGTGAGGCTTCTGGTTCTCAAATTTTGTTGTGCATCAGAAGGATGCATCAGAAGGAGAACGTTTTACATTTTTGAATACTGGGTCCCACCCCCACATTTCTGACTCAGTAAGTCTGGGCTTGGGTAGGAGAATCTGCATTTCTAACAAGTTCAAAAGGGATGAGCCTGCTGATCTGGGGATCACACTCTGAGAACCATTTTGCTATATCTTGTCCTCTGCAGCCACAGCACCATCTCTATGATCTGAATTTTAGCCTCTCCCTGTCTCCCTGACATATTCTACCTCTGTAGCTGACTCCCTTACTCTTCCAGTACCCTCAGTCCAGTGGCTCTGACAACTCCTGTCTCTAATCAGAGGCAAGAAAATGGAGAGTTTTGTAATGATCCATTGCAGGTGACCTGTGTAGCACTTGGTGTGAGTCCTTCCCGAGTAGTGTTATTTTCTGAGTTGCCACAGTGTTCTACCTTCCTTCCTCCATATGTATTAGTCTGACTTAAAAAAATGGTGGAGTTGTTGAGCTCTTGTAGGGGAAGTGTCATAAAGTAGGCATAAACTATATTAAATTATAAATTTAATTCAACTCAGGGTTAACTGTGTGTTACACACATACATACACACAATTCACTGCTGGAAATTTATTTTCACTAGACCTTATGTAATTCCACCTATAGTCTTTTAAAATATAGGTATTTCAAATATTTATCAAATCTGTTTTGATTTTAAGCAAATATTAGAATCCAGTCATTCTATCCTTGAAATGATTAAATAAACCATCCTGGGTGTTTGGTGATCATATCTTACCTTTACGAGTGTTTTAGCATTGCAGAAATGATTTCATGTCATCCATAACTGTAACTCTTGGGATGACTGACCAAATGTTGCCAAGAACTCAGTCAAGTTGGACTCATGTATGGACCTTCTGCTTCAAAACCCAGAGAATCTTGGATTAGGGAATCTTGGTAGTTGAAGAAACTCCCAAGATCATTTAGTGCAGGGGTCCCAACGATATGTGGAAATGAGTGGTAATAAGCCACAGAGTGTGAGAGAGTCTATCTAAATCAGACTCCGGCTGATTGCCATTGTATGACTATGAGTTTTGCCGTATCTTGTGATTTTCAAAAACTGAAAATACAGAGAATGGTATCTTTCAAATTTGAAAATGTTTATGCAAGTCAGCTAGAAGGAAAATACTATGTAGGGCCAAATTTAACATGTCTGATTTGTCTATGAGGGTGTTAGTTTGAAACCTGTGATCTAAAATTGTATTGCACGTAGTAGACACTGCTTCCACAACAGTCCTGGAATCTGATAGCTTGGCCTTTGCTTACCCATTCCCAGTGATGTAGAACTTCCTGTAAATTAATGTGGTTGGTTCTGTTGTTGGTCATGTCCTTATTCATAGGTTACTGATTCTGAGCTCCTTCCCCTGCTTATATATACTCTGTCTATTCACCATCCCACAGGAATCCTTTCACACATTTCAAGAGAGCACACTTTTTGCCTTCATGAGCCTCCCCATCTCCCATGAATCTTTATAAGCTAAGTATTCAAAGTCTTTCAACTATTCATCCTCGGGTGTGGTATTTAGAACCATAATAATCCCAGCTACCTTCAACTGGATGTTCTCTAAATCTGTCAATCTCTTTATTAGAATAGCCCATATTCCATGGTAGCATCTCTTATACAAGAAATAAGATTAAGGTTTGATTTACTATTACAACTTCACTCAAAAGCAGGTAGATTTTCAATACATTTTTAAGACTATGTTTGGAATAATGTGACACAACATGTACTCTAGGTCAGAAATGTTGATTCATCCTCAGGGTGGCTCAAGCTGATGAAGGTTAAGAGGAATATGTGGTCATCCATTGAGGAAGACTTACCATATTTCTTGAGACCTCATGGACAGAGAAAACAAGTGTCAACTGCAGAGAAGAGTCCTTCTTTAGAAGGCTTGTTAAGTATAGACATGACTTGTGATGGAAGTGGTCCTCACAAGGGCAGATGTCTATGTGGCACGCTATAGATCCTAGACTTGAGTCTAGAGTAAGCAACTGTGGGGATACTTTGATTAAATGTTGTGAATGATTTTCCTAGCTAATATTGGAAAGCCAACAGTTCATAATGAGAGCTTTAATTTATTAGAGACCTACTATGTGCCAAACATTTTAATAGAATACAGACGAATGTCCTAATGTGTGTAGGATACTTATCATAGTATATAGCAGTCAATGATTCAAGTAAGTGATAAATGATACTGTCATTATTAATACTATTAATCCACTTAATATTTTTTTTTGTCCTTATTATTCCTTAAGAGGTAATTATTATTGCCATTTTATAGATGAGGCAACTGATTTAAAGAGGTTAAATTCTGGGATCACGCAGATTGTGAGCATCAGAACTGTAGACTTGTCAAACGCTAACACATCCTACTCATTCTCCCTCGTGCTTCTTTTTCCCTTGCCCTCTAAGAGGAACTTGGAATCAAGATATAACCTTTGTTCTCTCTGAAGAATTGTCAAGTTATTTCTCTGCCTTGTATGATTAGACAGTGGATTTAATTTTGAACTCAAATGCAGAAGTACATGTTTATTCTTGTCAAGCATTTATTTGTGGCATTGGCCTTATATTCTAGTCTATTTAGATCATTTTGAAACTCAAGAGTTTCATTCAATGGATTAAACTTGTGACATTCCCACATTGGACAAGCATGACTGACTTCTAGGAGTTTTTCCTAGTTTTTTAATGAAGAGCTGTTCAAAGGTACACAAAAAAAGAAGAGGCAGCTAAAGAGAGCCTTGGGGCATAGTTTGAGAGATGCTTTCATTCCTTTAGTCTCCCCAGCTTATATCAGTCATGAACTGAACTTCTTCATATATGGTGCTTTGACCTGGGATGCATTGTGTATCCTAATCTTACTGTAATCTATCCTCCATTTTTTCTAGTTCATAAATTTATCGAGAAATATTTTGGCCAATTCTTTACCCAAACCTGTAGGTACCACAGCTACGGAATTCTATCATTCTGTGAGACTGGGAAGCTTATTTAAAGGACAGGTGACTTTGGTGTGAACTGCTTTTGTTGAACCCATAATGACTTTAGCTATCACTGCTTTCTGATACTGATTCTCCTTGGCTTATGTGAAGTAACATTTCTCTCAGTTAAATGTTCTAAAAATGATTGCAACTTTTATACCAACCTTGGGGAGGTGAGAAGTCCTAGGAACCTAAAAAGCAAATTATGAAGCAAATCATAATCATTACAGTTAGAATCTGGCCACTTGTAACAATTTTTTTTGTACAATCAAATGCCCTCAAAATGAATGTGCAGACATACTGCAAATAGAAGAGATATTTTTACATGACTTAGGTAAATAATAGTTTTCGTGTGGGAGGATTGTTCTAAGAATGTACAGAAAATTAATGCATTACTCATTCCTTTCCATCTTGTCCCCTCATAGGTGCAGAGAGTTTATTTAAACATAGACCAGAGCTGACATATTCCACACATAATCTTCCTATATCTGCTAGGTAGTAAAAGGAAACCACCCTGGAGAGATGCATGAGAAGCTGCATTTAATTTAGGAGGAAGAAAATAACCTGTATTTGTCCCTTTTAATTAGAGTATGAAGAACCATATTTCTCTAAAGATTCCCTTTCTAGTCTATAGAACAGCATCTTAAAATGACAGTTTTCTTGAAGAATGAGAACTTTAAAAAAACCTCCTAGCTTATATGATAAAATAGATTAAAAAATATATTCTGCTTAATAATTTGTGAACAGTTAGGGATCTTTCTCCACCCAATAGCAAACACTGAGGGGCTTGTGGACTAATTTTAGCTCTGTGAGTCTGAGCATCCGTTGAGTGTAGGTGTGTTTGAATGACACCTGACTGCAGTTGTGGTGGGGCAATGGCTCCCTGCTGTATAATGGCCCTTACTTCCCCGGGCTGCTGTGTATATTTGCTGTCCTTAAGCATTTGGATTTGTAACTTCTGGGGTAAAAGGAAGAAGGGTGATATTGTGGATGGTGTAAGAAATTTAGATGAGATGATTACACCCCTGTGGAATAACTACAAAAACCCTTAGTTTCTATTTTTAGGATTTATTGTGTTTTGGTTTTATTTTATTATTTTTTGACCAAATACCACACTTTGATAATTTTAGATCTGCTCAGCACCTGTGTGTATAAATAGAAGTACAAAATATTTTGATGAACTATACATAAAGTTAAATAATGGATATAATGATTTGCAATGATGATGACAAGAGACTATTCGAGGGCAACGTTTTAGGAAGCAGATGGTAAAAATGTTTACAAACAAGAGTTCTACATTTTTAAGTTTGACAGGCTTTCACTGGGTAGGAGCGCACATGTTTTTTATGCTCTTTGATCAGTATACATCAGTACCCTGACAGCCTCTGTCTCAAAATTACCAGGTAACTTTAAAACGGCTGTGTTGATTTGTGGTACAGGTTAGGTATCAAGGTTTCAAAATTTAAAAAAAAAAAGGAAAACATTCTTTTGTTCCAACAAGAGTCCTGGTTCAACCCTTTAACGTAACATTTTAACTCAGTCGGTGCCATCTTGTAAGGCATTATTATCAACTGTTTTGTAGCCTGATTGTCTAAAGGCAATCTGGGATAATGCAAAGTACTTTGAAGCCAAAGCTGTGGTCAGCTATTGACTCCGGGTAAATTACATGATACTACCAAGACCATCTTCTATATATTAATAAATAAGACCAGTGGCCTTCCCTACTGAGATTTTATGAAGATTAGATGAGATAATGCATGTAATATTTGTAATAATCATAACAACAGCTATTTACATAACACTAAATACTATTTTCCCACTTTCCTCCATCTCATTTCTAAAACTATGGCCTAAATGACCATTTTGGTTTTCTCTGGTGGAGCATAACATCCATTTAATTGCCCTCCTGCACTGCCTTGTTCTTCACAGGCCATGCAGCTGGAGTGATGTATTTAAAAATCAAATATGATCTGATTAGACCCTGCCAAAGCATGTCAGAGGCTCTCCCTGCCTTAAGACGAGGTCTACAAGTCTCCGCATGGTGTGGCCCTGCTGCCACCTCAGTCTGGACAGTCATGCTACCCAGCGCCCTCATCATTCACAACATCCTGCCTTTGTTAAGATTTCCTTCAAGTGCCCCACTCTGCCTCATTGTCTCTTTCCTTGTGGGAGACTTACTCAAAGAGTGTTTTCTGCTCTGTTCCTAGCCTGTTAATTCCTACTTTTTTTTCAGATCTTCCCTGCTCTCCAGCTACTTCCCTTTTCTCATGACCCCCAGCCTCCCCAGCTAGGTCTGATTCCTCCCCCACTCGATTTTATAGTACCGTAGTACCGTGTCTCCTTCAAAACGCTTAGCACAGTTACAATTTTATATTGATAAATGTGGTTATTTAATCTCTGTCTTATCTGGTATAATGAAAGCTGTAAGAGGTCAAGGACTAGGTCTGTATCTCCTGTACTTAGTCAATGCCTTATGATAGTAGACCTACCTCCTTCCCCCTGTCACCTCATGGACTTTTGTTGAATGAATGAATTTGTGAATACCAGGGAGTACTTCCAGTCTTTACACTGACTCTGTGTAATGACACCGTGAGGTTAGCCGTCTTATCCCTTTCTTGTAGAAGAGGAAAGTGAGGCTCAGACCATTTTAAAAGAGTCTTTGCTTAGTATTACTCAGCATTGGTAATTGGTAATATTGGTAGTGGTGCTGTTATTTGCATTCATGTTATTTTGCATCTAATCCTGTGTCTTAACCTCTAGCCTTTGCTGCCTATGGATGAGCCCAGTGTAAATGCTCGAAGTATTGTTTCTCTTGTTAATAGTTACAAACTATCTCTTCTCAACTAGCTCTGTTCCTTTTGTTTGCCATCAGAGTACAGGGTTTTATCAAAACCTTCTATAGTTCATGGTTAAACATTACTGCTAAGAAGGATCAGCCCTTAATGCTACTGCAAGGAAGTCAAGGGTTAGGAGTGAAATAGCTGCACAGACAATTTCTTTCGCATTGCAAACACAAGTCTTTCTCAGGGCAATACATGCAAAAGCCTATGCAAGCCTATGAGAAAGGCTGCCTAACTGCCTGGGATCAAGAGTAAATGGAAGGCTTCACTGAAGGGTTGGTACTTGGATAGGAATGTCTATCATTTCCCAGTAGGCTGTGGGGCCCTGAAGACCGAGAACCAAGCTTCCTTCTGTGAATTCATTTCTCTGGTTGGAGGGATATGGTTCCAAATGTGCCTCTGTGTGTAGGGGTACTGTTAGTTATTAGATATACGTTGACAAATATGTATAATATGGGAATCACCCTGCCAGCCCAAGGGTGAAATTTGCTGCCTCTGCCACCCATCCCCAAGTGTGTGTTTTTTGGCCTGTGTCACATTTAAAATTGTTTTGAATTGACCTGTTCTTAGGCAGAGTTCCCCGTAGTCCCCACCATTCTCCGTTGTCTTGTACTGACTTGACTTACTTAGATACTATTTTCCTGGTCCTTTTTGAGTTTGCAAACCATGTATGAAGTACCAGGGTAAAAGTCTTCTTGAATTGGGAAGCCAGACACATACTCTGGAAGGAGAACTGAATTAGCATTTGGAGTCCCAACTTTGATCTTGAACTAGTGGGGATCTGGGGCCTTGAGTGCTTCTCTGAGCTTCTGTTTACCCATCTATAAACTGAGAATAGTAATCCTTGCCCTGTCTCCCTCATGGACATACTGTGAAAATCAAATCCCATAATGGACATGAAAACATTAAGTAAGAGGAGAAATGTTATTCCAGTAAAAAGGGCTATAATTAAGAGCACGCTGGCCATAAACAGTCTGCCCTGTAGTCTTTGACACCCGCCCTAGAAAGAGAGGACTAATTAAAAGGCAAGAAGAGTTAACAGATTTGTGACACAAAGGCACAAAGAGGGAGGATCCCTTGCCTCTAGTCACTAGCGTGAGAGTGTAGGAGAAATGAGATAACGTTAATTTGAATGGAGTCCCAGAGAACTATACAATGATTATGCAAACAATTACATTGTATTGTGTTGTGTGTTGGGCTGAAGCAATATGTTATGGCATCAATTATAAAGTGGAACACTAAACACTCTGTTTTTAAACCACTTTATGGCATTAAAAAACTTTGTTCAGTAGTGAGCTTTATTTTTGTCAACAGACAGGAGGGATAAAATGCAGTTTTTCTAGCCTTAATTTATAATGAAAGTTTATGGGTAATGCATTTCGTTTTGTAAGGCTTAATTTCATGCTGAGTATTAGTTGCAGAGTTGTCTGGTAGCGATTTATGCATTTGTATAATTCTAACCTCTACTTATAATTCTCCCTCAACTTTGTGTATGTGATGTTGTCTTGCCAATGGGTTTCAGCCCCGGGCAAGTTCACTATGAATTCAATGTGACCAAAGAAATGACAGTAGAACGTTTGTGGGGTGAAAGGGTTATACCCAACTTTATTTCCATGGTGGCAGGGCAGGTCAATCACTAAAATCCCATTCACTCAGAGCGAGTCTGCATACAGCAAGCCAGTCTCTGCCTGCACAGCTGTCCCATTCTCTGTCCTCCGTGCTGCCACCACTCCAGCCTCTACTCTGTTCTCCTGCAGCCTTGCAGCCATGCCACTGTGTCGCCCAGAACACTGGGTGGAGCTCTTTATATAGAGTCAATAACAACCTATTGTCCACACATGTGTAGTGAGCAAGCCGACCAGGGCCAGGTGAGAATCCTGGCCACAGGAACTTTCATTTTATCCACAGATGTCTTTCTAAACACTATTTTTGGCTTAGTGTCAGCCCAGTTTTGCAGCCATGGAAGCTGGATAGAATCCTGAGAAGTGGGTGACATGCAGCTGCCTACTCTGAACTGTGAAGGGAGCGCACATTAAGGTGGGAGACTGCCAGCATGCAAGAGGCCCGTCACTACATTTCCACACAACGTGTTGTGTTCCCTTTGTGATTCATCATGAGATGTTATCATAGCACATGAAGAAATGTTATTAACTTTAATTTACCAAAATTGAATGCTCTTTGAGACACTGATCAAGCTGCTTTCTCCTGTCTGGTAAACACACTATTAAAACAAAAAGATTAGCAACTTACTGTGCCACAAAAACCATTTTCAAAACCTAGGACTTGATGTTTTATTTTATTTCTGTTTGTACTGTTCTGGGGCCTGTGCTATGAGACTAATAGAACTATCAGATCTCTCAAGTCTATTATCATAAAACAATTTATCGTGGAGTCATTTACTTTGCGAGAACCGTATACTTGGACCTTCACTGTAAATCAGGAGATCATCCAGCATGTTGTCATAGCTGAGGATTTTCTATCTAATGTATAGTAATGGGTAAGTTAGAAAGGACTGTTGTTATGCTTCTTAGACTCGCACTGTACTTCTTTCCTTCCTGTGTTCGTGGGCATGCCCATGGAGTAGACCAGGTCCTTCTGTGTTCCTGGAACCCTGACAGTATTTCTGAGAGCACACTTACCCTGTTTTATGTAACTCCTATTTTACAGAGCATTCTCTACCTCAAACTGGATTACTTGGGAGGAGGTGCTCAGTTTGTTCATGTTTGTGATCCTCATATGAGCAGAGTGCTAGGTATGTCATTGGTGTGCACCTGATGGTGGTTAAATACATGACTAGTTTTGTCTTTTTCCTCCTCCTCCAGGTAGAAAAAAACAATAAAACCACAATTTGGAGTTTAAAGTTAAGAACAACTTTCGTCACCTGGCTGATATTGACATCTCGCCATTTGTTAAATTATAAAGTGTGGCTGTAACGGCTAAGAGCTTGGGCTCTGGAGTGACTCACACCGGGGTTCAGGTGCTCCTTCTGGCCACTTGCCAGCTGTGTCACCTTGTGAATGTAACTGCCTCAGTTTTTTCATCTGTAAAATAGGGTAGCAAGTGTAGAGACTGCTGATCTCACTTATGTGAAACCATCCTGGCCAATCTTAGATCAGCATGCAGAGCGTGAATGGATTGAGGGACTTTACTGAGACATGTAGGGTACTTAACCACAGCACTATTTCAGACACATGTGAAAGTTACTTGGCAATCCAGGGAGCATGGGGCAGTTTAAGCTGTACTTGTAAGGAAATTCATATTCATTATAAAAAGCTCTCTGCCTTGTTGCTGAATGACAGTCTTTTATTTGCATAGGTTGATCTTTCCATGTCCCCCTAAGTCCTCCAACCTTGTTGATATGTTGGCCAGTAAAAGAAATGTGTTCTAAATATCACATGAAGGCTGGTTGCTTTCAACATCCACCCCTAAAGTTGCTGTAGAGGTTAAGCGTAATTGTGTTTACACAGTACTTAGCGCAGTTCCTGGCACATAGTTGACCATTCAATAAGCATTAGCTATTGTTTTTATCATTGTTGCCCAGCCATAGTTGCAATTGTATATGACCAGAATTGGCATAAAAAATTACTGGTTTATGAGAGATACAAAGCAGTTCAAGCTATGGCTCATTAATATTAATTACTTCTTTGGGAGGCTGTCCAAGGCATGGCATCTGTTTCACCTCAGGTGGTAACCCTGAAGATTTGCTGAGATAGGCACATACACACCGGCGTGGGGAGATGTCAACCACAGAGGTGACACAGGTTTAGCAGTGACCAGAGCCCCCCTCTAAATATCTTAGACCTTGAGTCTGTCTCAGGTTTGTGGGGTCCATGCCAAAGCTGGATGTGTGTGTCTTTGTCAGTGATTCTCCACACAGGAAGTGGTGCTTGACACTAGGGCCGCATCAACCATGGGCCACAGGCCGGAATAGGAGGCCATCTGCAGGCGGAAGCTGGATGTTGGCCCTAGGCTCCTTGCTGGGACTTCTGCCTTGGGCTTGTGTATCTGACTCAATTTCTGGGCAGGATGGTAGCTGACATTCTGGGTTGGGAGACAGGAAACTGACTTGAGGTTTAAATTATAAGAGACAGAGTTTATGTAATTGCAGAAGGCTTAGAACCAGAAGGGAACTCCGGGCTTACCTTGTCCATAGTAACAGTGAACTAGGATTTGTTGAGCATCTCCTTTATGGCAGGCATTGCACTACGTGATTTTCATATATTATAACTTACTTAATTCTTGCAATAATCCTGCAAATTAAGCAATATTTTACCCATCTTCATATGTACCAGATACATGTAAAAGGTTCAGCATGCATCACCTCATTTAACCTTTCTTACTGTCAGGAGGGCTGGTGATACTAAAAATGGCAAGGCTGAACTTTGGAGGGCTCAAGTGACTTGTTCAGCCGCAAGAAGTTACTAAGTGGCAGACCCAGATGGTGTCTCTGAGAGCCAAACACAAACACCCACCTACTGCTCTCTTCCTGGCTCATCTTTCGCTTACTGTGGTTGAGGCTAAGAGCTGTAAGGAGCATGCTCCAGGTTGTAGAGGATGTTGGGTGGGTCTTCATTGGGATCCGAGTTCTTTCTATGTCCTCAGACTCACTTTATGGACTTTCATGACCTCTAGAGTCCATCCTGCTCTGGTCTGCTGTGCATTTGTTTCTAATTCAGTCTGTTTAGTTTGCTAAATGAATACTTTGAATTGAAGTTCCCTGTAGTGTTTAGTTTTGTTCTGAGTTATGAGTAGAGCTGGGATAGAACACAATAACAGAATGCTTTCCCTGATGGCTAATCACAGATAGGTGCCTGCTCCTGCCTTTACTATTTCCTTAAGCTATTGTAAGGGCCAGGTCAGTCTCTCCATAGCCAAGTTGTCAAGGGTTGAAGTCATCCAGAATTTTATTGTTACATGAGTGAAATTTGCAAAAAGATAGTTTGCAAGTGTAATTTCTCATTTCATGTGGCCCAGACTGACTGCAGCTTTTCTTTTTCCTCCTTTGTGGATGTGATCAGTTCTGGAAGGCTAACAGCCTTCTATTTTATGCCTTCATTGTTTCCAGGAAGTTGGTGGTTGGTTTACTGTGGTATTTGTTCATGGGGCTGGTATATTATCGTGTGGTTGAAAAACTTCTCAAGATCTGATAAAGCCTCTGATTTGTCCCAGACTGTCTTGTACTGAATTTTCATTGTATTATTTGGACATTAACCTTGGTTGAGGAAATACTTTCAGTGCCGTAGCCAAAGGGCTGAAGTTAATATTTTAGTTGTGTGTAATACAGAACAGTACTGTGTACAGGTGAATCACATCACCCTTCTCTCTCTTCCCTCTCCTGCCTCTGTCCTTCTCTATTGCTTATTTTACTTACTTTTCTCTTTATTCTTTCAAGAATAGAGAGCATTCTTCACAGGTTATAATGATGTAGAATAATCCCTGATATTTATTAATTATGTAGGACTTTCTGGATATCCATAGTATCAGTGCTTAGGACTTGTGTACAAGAGGGCCCATAGACAAGGGCTCCAGATTCCTTGAATCCTTTGGTCACCAGTGTGTATATTTCACTGACAAGAGCAATTATGGTGAGATGCTTGTCATCAGGAGGTAAATGACCAAATTTGTTATTGATTAGTGAAGTGCTATATTTTAATACATGCTCTTTCCTTTCTTATCCTCTCCTGAAACTAAAGGGGGAGGTTATCTGGTTTCAACTCCTAGTTCTTTGTTGATCTCTAAATCTTAGTTGCCATCAATTACTTTTTGGCTTTTATCAAATTCATTGGGTGAAAAAGCTTCTAAGCAAATGGCTCTGCTGCCAGGACCCAACGAAACTTTTCTATGAGGTCACTCCTGTCATGTCTTTGCACACAAATTTTATCAATCTGCCTTAAAGCACCTTCTGGGAACATAGGCATCTTCCATGATCTGCACCAACATGATCACCATCATCCTGTCCATCATCCTCACCATCACCCACCCCCTGCCACACCACCCCCACCGCCATCATCATGTCTGCCAATTATTGAGCCCTTGCTCTGGGGCATACCTTTCCTAACTATTTCATGCCATCCTACAAGGCAAGTATTAATATCCCTACTTTACAGACACCTGAGGCTCAGGAAAATGAAATTACTTGAGCAAGTCCACTAATGGTCAGTAAAATAGCTGAGCTGGGATGGGATGCCTTTTGTGTTTGGTCCTGAAGCCTATGCCAAGTGTCATTACACAATTACAGTATTCAGCCTCTTCCGGATTGCCCCCACCACTCCCTTTCCTGAGAATACCAGGTTGTTGGGAAGGGACAAAACAAGAGGAGACCTGGCCATTGTGAGAGAATGCCATCTAGCTCAAGCACTTCCCAGCTGGTGACACTGTGCAAGTCACATTTGGACCTTGGGTTACGCATCTGAGAAGAAAAAAACATTAAATGAAAGGATGCTTTATGTCTCTTCCAGTTAAAATTTCTATGATTTTTCTGACTTCTCTGCTGACCATGATGGAAAGCAACACAACAACATGTTTGATTTTCATAAAATTGCTGGCTGATAACAACAATGTCATCTATGGTGCTTTACAGTGTATGGTGTACTTTTGCTTATTGTAACAATAATGTATTGTTACAGCTATCACCTGTTTAGTACTTGCCATGTGCCAGACACTCATTTAATCTTCGTGGTGGCTCTAAAGGTTTGTCTTCACCCGTGTCCCTTTATAGAAACATGCCTGTGTATCAGTGCACTTCATTTGTACTGCATAAAGCAGTTTTGTATACAATTGTATATGGAAAATGTACAACTGCATAAAGCAATTCCTCCACTCCTTCGTTCTTGAGTTCTCATGTTTCCAACTGTGTAGCAGCAATGTGTATTTACTTAGGAGTCAGGGGTACCCAGAGGAGGTGAGTTAGATCCGTATAGTCAGGAGCGCAGCAAAGGCGAGAAGGCATTGTTGATTGTTGGCTTCCCCGTTCCCCGCCTTCCTGCGGATGCAGTTGGTAGAGGAGCTGAACTGGCACCCTGGGCTTGGTAACTGCTGACGAAAAGATGATGTGTTGAGAGCAGAAATCTCCCGTAACGGAGTGATAACTCCCGTCTGCTTCAGAATAGCATAATTGATTCTTGTTCTTTTTCTTTGGTGTTGTTTTGCTGTTATTTAATTCTGCAATTAAACTCTCTTGACATTGGGATTAAATCATTGTAACTTGCCCCAGCTTTTGATCATCTTGCTCACTGAATTTTCTGATCCCAGGGCTGAAGGCTGAAACCTGATGACTGAGAATAGTGATTCTCAACCAGGGAGGCTGGCCTCTTAGGTGGTGTGTTATCGGAACCTTGAAGTAGAAGGGGAGAGAGGAGAGGGGCTGCCAATTGATAACAAAAAATTATATTCAGTATTCTAAAATAATGCTGTAATTAAGAAATGAAAAACAGCAACTATTGTTTTGTTAACCAAGCTACAGAAAGGTTTATGAAGTCTCCTTGACTGGTAGGGCATAAAGGTTAGGTATTCCCAACAAGATGAATGTCTTCCTCTCTCAGGTCAGAGTTTCAGAATGTCTGTGATGTGATGGGCATGTTCAAGGGATATATACAAGTATCATTTGTAATAGCAAAGCCAAACAGAATTGTAAAAAACTGAAGACCCTTCAAAGGGAGAGTGGCTGAATAAAGTCATATCATAGATGGGGTATTATTGAGCCAGTGATGTGAATGAACAGATGTGCTGATGTGGGGAGATTTCCAACACGCATTTCAAGGTACAGCGACAACAACATGAAGAGCACAATGAATAGTGTTATCACTTTAGTATAAAAACACCCCCAAACCCTACAAAAACTGTAAACGTGTCTCTCACTATTAGAAACCTCTTTCTCTCTTTGTATGTCTCCCCTGTGCTGTACCTGTACACAGAGTTTTGTTTTCTCCTGGAATGATATATAAGAATTATGCTAGAAGGGTCACCTTTGGGGAGAGAGACCATAGGAAGGGAAACTTGAAGTTTTCACTTTGTACTTTTTGCTTTTTAGAATTGTCTAACCAATCATTCAAGCATTTCTTCAACATATATTTGTTGAATGGCTACTATGTGC
>JAVSCE010008351.1:0-51516 GCA_032199065.1 Smutsia gigantea | reverse complement strand
CCCGCCTCCAGCAAGTCCTTCACTTGGGCCCACCTGCCCTACACAGGGCCAAATGACTCACTTGTCTCTAGGCTCTTCTCTAGAGACCTCAGTAATAGAGTTTGGGAATGGAAATGTGTTTAGGTGCTAGTGAGGAAGAATGGCTTTTTTCTGTGCAACGAATGATAATGCTAAGGTGAAGATTTTGATTTTGGGATTTCTTGGGTACCATGGGCAGATCTCAGTGATGGGGAGAGATCTCTGAGTATGAAGAAATTGTGAGTTGGAATTCTATGTGTGATGCCCCTCAAATTGCAGCATCCTGTCTCTGATTTGACCTTGAAAACTGGGTTATATTCAGTTGGACCCATTGTATACCAATGAAAGGCTATTCAAAAATATTTACCTCAACACTGTTTGAATTCTCTGGCTTTTGTTCCTGAGAACTTTCTGGGGTGGGGTAGGTGGGGAGAAAAAAGTAAAATAGTATTATTTCTGAAGCATGAGTGGTGTTAATACAAACCTGACCTTATTTTTCACCAAAAAGTCATAGAATTTAGACAGATAGAAAAGTTTTTTTAGTGTATACATAAGGTGTACAAAACTGAAATAGATAAGATCCCTGGAATTCTACGGCTTGTCTTAGCCCTTCATTTAGGAATTATGAAAATGAAGTGTGATTAGTAGGAGAGGCAGACTCTCTAATTTTGTAGCTACACATCTGTGCACATCTATTCAATCCCTATGGGCCTGTTTATACATAAATCAAGGGATTAAGGGATTATTCTGTTGATGATTCCTAAGGGCCTTTCTAATTCTAACACTCTGATTCTACATAGCTTATTAAAAACAGATAAATGGAACAAGAGGAAAATGCTAGTCTTAGGAAATACTTTGGGTGAGAATAGGGAGAATTTTGAGGCAATACTAAGAAGAAACCTAGAGGAGTTGCTACAGGACTAAAAGTTGTCCAAGTCCCAAGGGATGTCAGTATGCCAGTAAAATAAATGCAGCCCAGGGAAATTAAGTACCTACCACAATGAGACTGTGAGAGAAGTTTCACAAAGACCCACAGCTCAGGAGGCAGCTAAACTGATACGGAGTCCGAAAAGCTGAGTTTGAGTCTCAGCTTTACTACTTAGAGCTGCGTAAATGTTGTCAAATTGAATCTAATTTCCCTCTGTTTCCTCATATGTAGAATGTGAATGACACTCCCTGCCTCATAAGAGGATAAATGAGATATATGTAAAAACTATGCATTTTGTAGACATGCCATCATCAGGAGCCAATGCAAATGGTCACTCTTTGAATTGTCCTTTGGGCCAAAGTAGGTTCTTATTTAAAAAAATAAAAAGTAGTAGTAAAACCTCAGCTAACGCAAATGTGAGATGGACTAATTATTTGACTTATCCGAGAAAATCGTTAAAATTTCATTATTAGTTGATAATCTTTCTAAAGTGTCTGACTCTGTATTTCACATAGTTGAACTTCCTTTTGCTTTTAAATGACTGAATAAGGACATCTGGTTCACTACCAAGGCTACCATTCCAAGCATCATTTTTTAAGTTTCTAGGCTAAGCAGCCATCAACTTTCTAGGATATACTAGGAATTTGTTTTGATGAAGAGTCAGAAAAATTCCCAGGAGTTGATGATCTGATATTCAGACTTAAGTTATTTGAGATTTTATTGCATATTCTATGTGAAACTGAGAATGTATATGTCCAGTCCTAACCTATCTATTGAACTCCAGACTTAAACATCCCATTATGTATGTGACACCTCAATTTGAATATCTAATGGGTACCTCAATTTCAACATAACCAAAACATAATTCTTGTGCCCTATATCCCACTGCCCCACCCACTAGTTACTCCCAGAGTCTCTCCTATAAATGTCTCCTCCACTACATGTCTGTGTTAGGCTCTTGGGAATACAGTTGTGATCTTCATCGAGCTTATATTCTAGAGGGAGAGCATGAAAACAACAATTAATACTCTGTCAAATAGGAATTGTGCCAAAGTGCCAGAGAGAAAAATAACAGAGAAGTGGAATAGGTACTGCCATAGTGAGAATGAGGCTCCAAATGAGTTTCAAGAGTGTGGTCAAGGAAGACCTCATTGAGAAGGTGACATTTGAGCAACATTCTGAAGGTGAGGAATGAGCAATGCAGATATAGGGAGATGGGTGCTACATGAAGATCAGCAAGAACAAAGGCCCTGAATGCCTCAAATGTTTAAGGATCAGCAAGGAGGTCAGTGAGACTGGAGCAGAGTGAGCCAGAAAGAGGAACAGAGGAGGTTAGAGAGGTATTAGGGGGTTGGGGTGATGTCTAGATGATGCAGCATTTTGCAAACCATTGAACTTTCTTTGGCTTTTGTCCCAGATGAGATGGGAAGTACTTATCAATATCTGTGATGATCCTATTTATGTCCTCACCCTTTGATGCCCGCCCAAGGTACAATGTAAATTCTATAAGACCAAGGACTTTGTTAGTCTTATGCATACATGGGATCCTAGAACACAAGAGGTACCCAGTAAATCTTTGAATGAATAATTAAATGATGGAATTGGAAAGCTGCAATATTACTGAAGGATATAAGAATTAAGCATGATCATTGCAACAAAGTTGGAAGAACAAAACACTTCAGGAGATGGGATCCAAGCTGGGCTCTGTGTCTTATTCAGTGTGTTTAACCTTGGACAAGCCAATTCCCTGTGCTGAGCTTGAGTTTCCTCATAGAAAAAGTGAGGGGGTTTGTATCTCAGTGGTTTCTGTCTGACTCTACTAGCCTATGATTCCATAACTGCAGGTAATTGTATCAGTGATTGTTGTGACACCTTTCGGTTATGCTACGTTCATAAAATTCTGACATACTTGCCGCTATTCTATGAATCATCTTACTGAAAATGATTTTCAGTTCCAAGTTGAGAGAATGTTTCTCCAGCAACTCCTTGAGTGGGTTGTATGTCTGAAATAGCCAGGGTGAACCTTGGTGTGAGTTTCAAGGTCACTATACAATACAAACGACAGCCTGCCTCTTGTACATGCTGTCATTGTTAGAAACACACTGATGCTCTGAGCCTCCAACAAACAGAGAATGAAAAAGTCCTTACAAATTTTCTAGAGATACAGTACTAATAGATAATAGAGATCAAGAAAGGAAAGTTAGGTCCATATTAGCCAGATTTTAATGTGGGCAAATAAATTTAGTTCTAAAAAAGCCTTTTTTTAAAATGCATTTTGGTCAGGCTAGGCACAAAAGAAAGACAGGTTCTCAAAAAGAAATCATTAAATCCTAGTATCATGGATTCGGGCTCTGACAGAAACTATCATGATACACAATTATTTTATGGATATTTCTCACAGGAGTATTGCAAATATAACTTCATATCACATCATGTTCTTGACTAAAATCATTAATAAAATCTTAGTAGCAATTAAGGTAAAACAAACTAGTTGGTTCATTTTAACACCTGAGTGATAAAGTACTGGATCATTTTCAAAAAGTAGTTAAGCTCACAGGAAGAAAACAAACAAACCAGTATCATCTTTAGGTTTGATAACTTAAAGATTCATCAAAGCACTAAACAAGGTCTCCATTTGAATACTTCCTAATTTAAATTAAGGAAAGACTTTCACCTTCATATATTTTAGTACTTGTATCTGGGGTACAATCTTCAATCTCACTAAAACAAAAGAAAAAGAATATTTCATTTTTTATGTATTTAATGAATGAAGAAATTATAGCTAAATAACAATCTCTCAGTCATTTTCATATGTAAGTAAACCTGGAACAGTATGTCACTTATATCACTCACTTTCCAAATCAAATAAAAATGATTTCTAAATTGACTTTTTTCCCCACTTTTAAAACTTAATATACATAACATAAAATTTACCACCTTAACAATGTTTAAGTGTACAGTTTTGTGCTTGACTACACCTGCATTGTTATGCAACCATCTCCACAATCCATCTCTAGAACTTTTTCATATACCCCAACTGAAACTTTGCACTCACTAAATATTAACACCCTCTGTTTCCATCCCTAGACCCACTATTCTACATACTATCTCTATGATTTGACTACTCTAGGTATCTCATATAAGTGGAATCATATTTGTCCTTTTGTGACTGACATTTCATTTAGGATAATGTCTGTATATGTTGTAGCACTTGACAGAATGACATGGCTGAATAATATTCTATTGAATATATGTACATAACACATTTTGTTTATCCATTCATCTGTCCACGGGCTCTACAAATCGCTTTCACAATTTGGTTACTGTGAATGCTGATGTGAACATGAGCACACAAACATTTGAGTCCCTGTTTTCTTTTGGGTGTATACCCAGAGGTAGAATTGCTGTATCATATGTTAACTCCATTTTTGAGAAGCTGTCATACTACTTCCCATAGTGTACCATTTAAAATTCCTGACAGCAATGTATAGGGGTTCCAATTTCTTCTACCTTCCTGCCAGCATTTGTTATTTTCTGGGGGGGTGGGGGGTTGATGATAATTATTCTAATGGGTGTGAAGTACCATCTCGTGGTTTTGATTTACACTTACTAGTGATGTTGAGCATCTTTTCATGTGGGTACTGCCCATTGGTATATCTTCTCTGGAGAAATATCTATTAAGTCATTTGCCCAATTTTTCATCAGATTTTTTGTTGTTGTTCATAGGAGTTTTTTTTATAATGTACTCTAAATAGTAATCCCTTATCAGATATAGTTTGCAACTATTTTTTCCCATTCTATGCGCTGACTTTTAACTCTGTTTTTTGAAGCACAAGATTTTAATTTCAATAAAGTTCAACTTCATCTAATGTTTCTTGTTGCTTGTCATATCCAAGAAATTATTGCCATATCCAATTTCATGAGGTTTTTCTTCCCCTGTGTTTTCTTATAAGAGTTCCATAGTTTTATTCAGGTCTTTGATCCATTTTGAGTTAATTTTTATATATGGTGTAAGATAAAGGTCTACATTTTTTTGTGTGTGGTTATCTGGTTTTCCCAAAACTGTTTATTGAAAAACCTGTACTTTCCCCATTAAATATCTTGGCATGCTTATCAAAAATCACTCAACTATATATTAAGGGTTTGTTTCTGGGCTTTTTATTCTATTCCATTGGTCTACATTTCTGTCTTTATGTCAGTACCACACTGTTTTGTAAGTTTTGAAATCAGAAAGCCCAATTTTGTTCTTCCTTTTCAAGATTGTTTTGGCTATTAGGAAACCCTTGAGACACTATATACATTTTAGAGTAATTTATTGCTATTAAAGCAAAAAATATCATTAGCATTTTTAGAAGGATTGCATTTAAGCTGTAGAATACTTTGGGTAGTATTGACATCTTAATATTAAGTCTTCCAACCCATTTACATGAGATGCCTTTCCATTAATTTGCCTCCGTTAATTTCACTCAGTAATGTTT
The DNA here is from genome assembly GCA_032199065.1 of Smutsia gigantea. Taxonomy (NCBI): domain Eukaryota; kingdom Metazoa; phylum Chordata; class Mammalia; order Pholidota; family Manidae; genus Smutsia; species Smutsia gigantea. The sequence continues at coordinate 46,092 of JAVSCE010008351.1, read as the reverse complement.
TGTAGTTTTCAGTGTACAAGTCTTTTGTATCCTGGTTAACTTTGTCCCGCAGTATTTTATTCCACTGGATATTAATAAAAATAATTTTTTTCCTTAAATTTCTTTTGGGGTTGTTCATTGTTAGTGTTTAGAAATGCAACTGATTTTTCTATGCTGATTTTTGTATACAGAAACTTTGATGAATTCATTTATTAGTTCTAAGTTTTGTTCCTTTTTTTGTATGGAATCCTTAGTTTTCTACAAACCAGATAATGTCATCTGTGAACAGAGATCATTTTACTTCTTCTCTGCCAATTTACATGTCCTTCATTTCTTGATTAGCTGTGGCTAGGATTTCTGGTATTGTGTTGAATAGAAGTGGTGAGAATGAGCAACCTTGTCTTATTCCTTTTATAGAGGAAAATCTGTCAGGCTTCCACCCTGAGTATGATGTTAATTATAGGTTTCCCATATATGGTTTTTATTATTTTGAGATCATTCCCTTGTGTTCCTCATTTGTGAGGTGTTATCATGAAAAGGTGTTGAATTTTGTCACAGTTTTTCTGCATCTGTTTAGATGAGAAGGTGTGTGTGTTTTCCTTCATCCTGCTAATGTGTTGTATTACATTGCCTGGTTTTCATATAATGAACTTGCCTTGTATTCCTAGGATAAATCCCACAGTCACAGTGTATAATCCTTTTCAGGTGCTGTTGAATTGTTTCCTAATATTATGTTGAAGATTTTTGCATCAGTAATCGTAAGGATAAAATTACTCTGTAGTTTTCTTGTGGAGTCCTTCAGTAACTTTGGTATCACGTAATGCTGGCCTCATGAGTTTGGAGATAATGCCTCCTCTTCAGTTTTTTAGAAGAGTTTGAAGAGGATTGATGTTAATTCTTTAAATGATTGCAAGAATTCACCAGTGAACCCATCTGGTCCTGAAGTTTCCTCTGGTTACATTTTTCATTATTGATTCACTCTCCTTACTAGTTACAGATCTGTTCAGATTTTCTATTCCTTCATGATTCAGTCTTCATAGGTCATGTGTTGTAGGAATTTATCCATTGCATCTGTGTTATCCAATTTGTTGACATACAGTTCACAGTACTCTTATAATCCTTTTCATTTCTGCAAAATCAGTTGTAATGTTCTTTCCTATATGATTTTAGTTGAGTCTTTCCTCCTTTTTCCTTGAGCAATCTGAAGATCCAGGTCTTGTTTTCACTGATTTTCTCTATAATTTTTCTATTCGGTATTTTGTTTATCTCTGCTCTAATCTTTACTATTTCCTTTCTTTTGCTATTTTACTTTACTTTTTCTACTTAAGATATAAAGTTAGGTTATTGCTATAAAATCTTTTAATGAAGAATTTATAGTAATAAATTTCCCACTTAACACTACTTTTGCTGCATCGCAGAAATTTCAGTATATTGTTTTCATTTTTTATTGTCTCAAATACTTTGTAATTTCCCTTATGATTTCCTCTTTGATGCACTGATTGTTTAAAAATGTATTAGTTTCCACGTATGTGTGAATTTTCTCCTCTTCCTTCTGCTCCTGAATTCTAATTTCATTTTAATTGGAAAAGGTACTTTTTATGATTTCAGCCGTATAAAATATATTAAGATTTGCTTTGTGATCTACATATACAAGGTGTATCCTGGAGGATATAACATATACTTGAGAAAAATGTATATCCTACTCTTGCTGGGTGGAGTGTTCTCTACATGCCCATTTGGTCTGATTGGTCTATAGTGTTATTCAAGTCCTCCATATGTTCTATTTGGTTGTTCTACTATAGAAAGTAGTCTATTAAAATCCCCTACATTATTGTAGAGCTGTCTATTTCTTCAATTTTGTCAATGTCTGCTTCATATGTCTGGAGGTCTTGTATTTGTTGCATATGTGTTTACAATTGTTATATCTTCTTGGTGAATTAACTTTTATCATTATGTAAACATTATATAATTGTCTCTTCTAACAGTTTTTCACCTAGTCTATTGTGTTTGATATTGATAGAGCTATCCTTGTTCTCTTTCTGTTTCTGTTTGCATGGGATATCTTTTCCCATCCTTTCACTTTAAACCTTTGTGTCCTTATATCTAAAGTGAATTTTTATAGTCCATATATAGTAAGTTAAAAAGGCACTTCATACACCCAACCTACCAAACCTCAGAGCTTAGCCTAGCCTACTGTAAACACACTCAGAACAATTATGTTATCCTACAGTTGGGCAAAGTCATCTAACACAGAAACTCTTTTATAATAAAATGTTGACTATATTATGTTATTTACTGAATACTGTACTAAAGTGAAAAATAGAATGGTTGTATGGGTACAGAATTGCTGTAAGTGTATCAGTTGTAAATGTCTCAGTTGTTTATTCTTGTGACAGCATGGCTATCTGGGACCTGGAGCTCAGAGCTGCTGCCCAGCATCACAAGGGTATTGAATCATGTATTGGCCTGGGGAAAGGTAAAAATTCAAAATTTGAAGTTTGGTTTCTAAGAATGTGTATCACTTTTGCACCACTGTAAAGTAAAAAATTCTTAAGTTGAACCATTTTTGGGTGGGGACTGTCTATATTTTGGATCAGGTTTTTAAATCCATTCTATCAACCTGTCTTTTAGTTGCAGTGTACACACCATTTACACTTAAAGTAATTACTACCAGGGAAGCATTAATTTTTACCATTTTGTTTTCTGCATGTTTTATAGCCTTTTTATCCCTTATTTCCTCCACCACTGCCTTCCTTTGTGTTAGCTGAGGTTTTGTAGAGACACAATTTGATTTCCTTTTCATTTGCTTCTATGTATTTTTTATAGTTTTTTTGTTGTTGTTGTTACCACAGGGATTAGACATAACATCCTAAAGTTACACTGACCAACTTAAATTGATACCAACTTAACATCAATCATAAAAACTCTATTCCTTTATAGATCAGCCCCATCCCGTCTATGTTAGTCATGTCCCAAATTATGTTTTTAACTATTCTGTACCAATGAGCATAGATTTATAAGTATTTTGATGCATCTTTTAGGTCCTATATAAAATAGAAAGTGTAATTATGAAATAAAATTATAATAATACTGTTTTTTTAATGTTTGTGTGTTTACCATTACTAGAGAACTTTATATTTTCATATGGCCTTGAGTTACACTTTAGCATCCTTTAGTTTCAATTTGAAGGGCTTCTTTTAGCATTTCTTGTAGGTATCTTGTATTTCTTCTTCATATCTCTAACCTATGAAGGCTATTTTTGCTGGTTATTAAGTTCTCAGTTCTCACTTGAGAGTTTACGTTCTTTCAGTCCTTTAAACATATCATATACTGCCTTCCAGCCTGGAAGGTTCCTTCTGTAAATTTCACTGATGGTTTTATGGGGATCTCTTGTATAAGATGCATCTTTTCTCTCTTGCTGCTTTCAAGATTCTCCTTGTGTCTTTGGCTTTTGACAGTTTGATCATGTCTCAGTATGGTCCCTGTGTGTTTGGCTGATTGGAGTTCATTGAGGTTATTTGTATATTCATGACTTTCTTCAGTTTCAGGGAAGTTTTAAACATTACTTAGCCTCAAATAATCTCCATGCTCTTTCTCTCTCTTTTGGAACTCCCATAATGCTTACATTGATTTTTTTTATTTATTTTGGTATCATTAATCTACAATTACATGTGCAACATTATGGTTATTAAACTACCCACTTCATCAGGTCCCCCCCACCAACCCCATTACAGTCAGTCCATAAGCATAGTGAGATGCTAAAGAATCACTACTTGTCTTCTCTGAGTGCTTACATTGATTTTTTAATTGCATAGAATAAATAAATACTATGTCAAGCAGTTTTATTCAGTTGGAATTATTTGCAATCCAATATAGCAAGATTTATAGCATTATTAGTGTGCAAAATGTTTATCTTTTTAAATTGAATTATAGTTGATATACAATCTTATGCTGGTTTCAAGTATACAACACAGTGGTACAACACTTTCCCATATTATTAAATCCTCAACCCGTCTAGTGCAGTTACTATCTGTCAGCATAAGATGTTACAGACTCATTGGCTATATTCTCCATGCTGTACTACAATCCCTGTCACCAACTTATATTGTGATTGAGAATTATTGTGCCTCTTTATACCCCTTACCTTCCTCACCCACCCATCCCAACCCTTCCCCCATGGTAACCACCATTCACTTCTCAGTTGTCTATGAGTCGACTTCTATTTTGTACCTTTTGTTTTGTTTTTAGATTCCACAGTAAACGAAATCATATGGTATTTGTCTTTGCTTGGCCTATTTCACTTAGAATAATACTCTCTACATCCATCCATATTGTTACAAAAAGCAGGATTTTTCTTTTTTGAGGCTGAATAATATTCCATCTTGCATACGTACCACATCTTTATGCATTCATCTATTGAAGGACACTTTAGTTGCTTCCATACCTTGGCTATTGTAAACAATGCAGCAATAAACAGGGGAGCATGCATCTTTTCGAATCAGGGGTTTTGTTTTCTTTCAGTAAATTCCTAGAAGTGGGATTTCTGGGATATATGGTATTTCTATTTTTAGTTTTTTGAGGAACCTCCATACTGCTCTCCACAGTGGCTGTACCAACTGATATTCCCACCAACAGTGTAGGAGGGTTCTCATTTCTCCACATCCTTGCCAACACTTGTTATTTCTTGTTTTTTGGATAGTCTTTGTCATGTATATCTAATTGGTATACCTCTTCATGGACATTTTCTGGAGATTCACTTGGTTTCTCTAAATGAGCTCTATTTCCATGTTTGTTTGTTTGTATTGTGATCTGTTGAAATTTGGGCATTTGAAGAAATAGGTAACTCTCCTAGTTTTTGGAGGTTGATGAGGAAGCCCTTCCCTAATTAGCATGACTCTGAGTCTTAGGAACAGCCTCAGGTATAACCTTAAGTCTTAGTTCTTTCCTGGGCATACATCCTTTTGGGCCTATGTATGTGCTTTTTTTTTTCCTTCTTCAGTTTTATTGATCTGCTTTTAGGTATTTCATTTCCTAAGAGACTCATCATGCTCTTCTCAGTGCCTTAGATGTTCTATTATATTCCTCTTCCTGTAATGTCTTGTCTCAGGTGTTTGTGCATCTGTAGTTCTTGTGATTTTTGTGCACTGTGGCACCCATCAACTGCCTTCTATGGTTTCTAGGCTTAGAATCAAACTATGCCACGGTTCCTGGTCGAAGATCCTATTCAGGTGAATTGGAGTCTACAGATAGGTCAGTCCATTGCAAACAAGTTCCAATCTTTTCTTTCCATTCCAGGAAGAGAACTGAGAATTGGGTCATTTCTTCCCAAGTGTGGCATGTCATCTTGCAGAAGAGCTTGGGTAAGAGCAAGTAAAAATCTGTGAATTTCCTACCATTTTGAATGTGGTTTTTCCCTGGTGGGGTATTCACTTGGTTATTTCAGATAGTTGATTTCCGGAGCTTCTATAAAGTTGTTTTACCAGTTGGTAGTTTATTTTTTTGTTTCCTTGAGGAACAAGGGACCACAATTTGCTCATATGCCATCTTGCTGTAAATTGACTTTTGGTATTTCCTAAGCCCTCTGCCTTCATCATTGATATAAATAAGTGAGATGCCTGCATTACTAATTATGTATGTTAAAATAATCATTATGCAAGAAAAGAGGCAATGATGAGGCAGGAGTGTTAAAAAGAAACAATCAATCACACTGTGTGGGCGGGAAAAAAGGACCAGGTAGATTCTTTTTCTATACCTATTGCTTCTCTCACAATAGAAAATGGTACCTCTTCCAGATTATGAATATTCTTACAAGGTTAGGAACAATTTTTTAACAAGTTTTAACTATTTAGATATAGTTATTAGATTTTAAGTCTATATTGTGCTTTGTTCTTTCTGTCCTCTATAATTGCCACACAGTCCAGATTTTTCACCTACAGTCATCTAAACTTAGTCTTCCCTTTATGTAAATACTGTCCATGCTTATAGATTCACATCAAACTCCACTGCTTTCTAGAATTTGTCTCTGAATGCTTAAACTTACACTGCTCCTTCTCTTCTTTGGATTCTTCTTAATGCTGGGACATTTAGCTACTTAAGAGAGTTGAGTAGGAACCTTTGGATAATAGTGCAGTTACTGTTGTGACCCAGTGTCTTATCTCCCAGGTTAAAACAAAAACAAAACCCTAGTGAATTCTTGATCCAAGCCTCTGTAATGCTAGAAAGGATGTAGAGACCAGAGAACTAGAAATGGGCCATCATGTTGAAAAGGGACACTTTAAGAAGTGTCCACAGTGGAGAGCTAAGGGAAGGAAGAATGATAAGGAGTTGAGGGAAGTTCTAGGGCTGAAGAGTTGCCCATAGTTTCACTGAGGACCATATTCTTCCCATAAGCATTACTTTTATCTCAGATTTCTATGTGTATATTGCTTTAATTTCACATACCCAACAGATGAAATCAAATCTTCTTGGTCGTATGAAGATATGTCTCGAATCAGTAGTAAGTATATGATGTAACGTCTTGGTTTAGTAGTAAGATTTTTTTCTTCTTTCTGGAAAGGTGAAAACCAGATATTACATGCAATAGAGTTTGATATATACTTTCTCACTTTATTGGCATATTTTGCACTCTGATGTATACATTAAATGACACAAAGCTTTAGAGATTACTTAAAAGATAGATGAATCCTATAATTCTAATTAAAATGTTTCTAACATAATTCTTTGGAAATGGTTCAGTGAATATGATCTATAGTCTAATAGTAGAGTTTGTATTGTATAGATTTTGAAAATGAAGCTAGCAAAATGTTTGAAGAATAGAGTTTTCCACTTCTGGACTTTACAAATCGTTTTTATCATCTCTTACTGAGTTTAAAAAGAAAAGGAACAGAAATATTACTCTGGTCAATTCACTAGCTTGTCAGGTCAATCTTTTTTAGAAAAAAGTTATAGAAATATAATTTATACATGGTATTACATTTTTTTCAGATGAACAACTTACTGATTCATCAATATACACATTACTGAATGCTCACCATTATAAAGTACAATTACCTTTGTCAACATTCCGTATATACTTTCATCCTGGTGACTAAATTATTTTGTAATCTGAAGTTTGTACCTCTTTATCCACTACAAGTTATTTCACCCATGCCTCCCCCAATAGTAACCAACTAACTGTTCTCTGTATTTCAGTCCATTTATGTTTGCTTTTAGATTCCACAAATAAGTGAAACCATGTTCATCTTTCTCTTATTTCACTTAGTGTAATACTCTCTAGACCCATCCATGTTATCACAAATGGCAAGAAATCTTTTTTATGGCTGAGTAATATTCCATTTTATGTACCACCTCTCCATCCATTCATTTATTGGTGGACACTTTGGTTGCTTTCCATATGTGGCTATTGTATATAATGCTGCAGTAAACACAGGGGTGCATATATCTTTTTGATTAGTGATTTTCTTTTCTTTGGGTAGATTACCCAGTAGTGGAATTGCTGCATTATGTGGTATTTCTATTTTTAGTTATTTTGAGAAACTCCATACTGCTTTCATCTTAATCTACACTCTGATCTATTTGTCAGGAAGTCATGAGTGATTTCATGGTCAAAACTTCCCCAAAGGACACATACCTATTAACTCAGGATTCAAATGCAGACAATGCAATTTTTTAATTTCCTTTTATTTTTACCTACCTTCTGCTATCATCTTAGCTGTGTAAGACTTCACTACACAAAATGTTCATATTAGGTAGTTATCAGCCAAAATACAAAAGGGCAGGGAATCTATTAAATAATATATTGAAATAGTTAGCTTGCATTTTCCTTAAATGGTTTGTTTTCTGTTCTCTTTGGGCTCCCAACTAATCTAGATCTTTTTCCATTATCTGCTTTCCTTCAGTTGAGTTTCATGGCTTCATCTGGGAATGATTTCTCATATACTATCAATATTACCAGGCTTAGGAGGAGACTGGAACCTTTTTAGTATTCTTTTCTGCCTAAACAAGGTACATTCTTGGATAGAATTTCTGAAGATCTGCTCCTTCATAGATATCTAGTCACTAAAGTCCTGTTTCTAACCTTACACAGTGGCTTTTTCTCCCCAAGAGAGTCTGTTTCAGTCACGATTGTTGAGCAGGTGGCCATGTCAAGCTCAGTAACAGCTCTTTTAACTTTTCTCTCCTTATGTTCTAGTATATGATTAGAGGTTGTTTCAAAACTTTCAGTATTTGCACTGGATGTGGGCTGACAGCATTTGCTTGATGACGAAAACTTTTTCAGGCTGTTTGTGCTTAGCATTGGCTTGGGAGAAACAACTTTGCTTTCTGCTGGCTTTGTGGCTTCGTTCACATGATCCTCAAATTGTTTTAAGTATTCTTCTTGTACAACTTCTCTTAAAACAACCTCATCTTCATCAGACATGAATCCCTCTTCTATGTCACTTTCCAAATCTTGCTCAATATCATGAACTACTAGCCGAATGAAAGGATCATTTTTGCTCTGAACATCTTTTAGAAGCTCCACCTTGGTGATATCCAGCTCTCTTTATTCTGAAATGAATTTCTGCTGACAGCCTAATTGAAGTATAATGAATACTAAAACAAATATCTGTCATTTTTCCCATGGTTCTATTCAAATATATCTTTTAGCATAATTTCTAGTTTCAATATAAGTATTATCTTCAAGTGCCCCTTATTTATATATTAGCAATATTTTAAAAAGAAACAAATGAAAAATATAAGAATATTTGTTGCTTTCATTTCTTTTATATTCAGAGATATTAATCTACCATTAGCTTACTCTGAAAGAGGAACATAGGTTTTGTTTGTTGAACTTTGTATTTGTTGCATCATAATATACTTTTTTTCATTTACTTTGATATGATAGATGCAGACATCTATTTTTCTAAAATTATATATATGGAATCATAAATAAACTTAAATGCACCCATTTTTAGTAAAATTGAAAGGCATTACCTGATCTTGACTTTTAAAAATGAAGAATAACCAAGATTTTAAAGGTCTTTGGCTCTTAAATCCCTGTTCTTCCACTTTGATCCTTCAGACATATTTTTGAAAGAATCTTCAAAACATCAATCTTGATCTTTTTCTCACCTCCCTAGTGAAATCTCACTTTCCATTTTCAATGTCTAAAGATAGATCAAAGACAATTATAAATAAATAATAGCATTTCCCTCACTTTCAGTTTTTATGATATCACAGAACCTCCAAATTGATTTGAGTTAATAAACCTAGACCTTAATATCTTCTTGTAACACTATAAGCCAGTTTTTCAGATAATGGTGCCCTAAAGGGAAATATATAAACAGCCTCCTTAAGAAATCAAAACACAATGAATTTTGATTTTCTGTTAGTAGAGGGAACTAATAGTTCAGAAAATCCAAAACCATTCTATATGGCTTTGGAATTTGTTCCTATATATGATTTTAATATGTATATGCCTTTTTGTCCCTTCTCTGTCCCTATGCTTGAGAAAGAGAGCACTGGTACCCAGACTGGTACAAATCATGTCTTAACAGAATTATCTCTGTCTGCTTCTTTGTTTTTCATTTTTACGAATAGCTTTTCTTTGGCTTAAGAGGACATGGATAATTGTTTTGGTTTAAATATTCTTTTCCTGCTTTCTGTGGTCTATAAATGGCTTAAGAGAGCTGGTAACTAAGAGTAAAATTTTTCTGAATTTTCAAATGAAGATCATAATTTTAGTAACCCTGGTTTTATTAAGTGAATATCCCTGTGTTCCCATGCTTTTTTCTTTTAAAAGCCAGTTCAAATTTACTGTCTTAGGAAAACTAGCCTGAGACCTTTAGAGTGAGCCACAGAGCTGATGTGGCAAGTCCCAGTAAGTTTCATGACTTTATGGATGAACAAGGGTAACCAATTCTCATAGTGCGCTGGGCAATAAGAAAAAATGCATTTCAATATACCTGTTTGAGGAAGGGAATCACAGAACAATTATGCCTCACTATTCACTTGTTTTTTTTTGAATCTTAATGTTTTGTTATTGCATTTGCACTTACCTCTAAGGGTTTTACATCCAATCGTCCTGTCTTAGTCAATGAAGTATGTCTTCCTTTCCTTACTTTTCCTAAATTAGATGTGTCTGATGAAGAGAAACTTCTCCCACTTATTGATGTTCTTCTTAGCTCTTCCATGCTATGTCCTGTATCTACACAGGGGTAAGGTTGCTCTTTGTCATCACCTAGAATGCAAATTTTGGCTTTGTCCAAATGGTTATCTATTGAGCATACTATTTTTTGGGTCATGTTTTCCAGCTCAATTTCAGTGTTATGCTGTGGACAGAAAATCTTTGATAAAAGTCTGCCAACAATTTCCCCAACAAAAGTATCAAGGTAAATACTTAAGGGTGAAAGCATCTGGGGTTGATGTGACTCTATGACTTCATTGAGAACTTGATTACCCATATTTGATGCTACATCCAATGGAGTCCTTGGACGAGGTAAACCTTCTCCACTCAAAAATGGTTGAAGATGATTTTCAATAATCCCTTGGATAATGAAACTGGCTATTTGATCAATCATAATTGGAATTCGGCTAACTATACTTTTCTGTATTGAAACAGGAGAGTCAGACATTTGCACAATATTTCTGTCAACAGAATTCACCATCATTTGGAGGTTTTTTCCTGTACATAGATATTGATTATCATACATAGTGAACCAAATTTGATGTGTTGAAATGGCTGACATAACCATATTTATTATACAGGTAGACATTTCATTGAAATTTGAACTCATGAAATATTCTTTTCCTAAAGAGGAAGCCTTATTGGATGGAGGAAGGAGTGGAGATAAAAGTCTTCTGATGAGACTTCCGGGAAGATGGCGGTGTGAGCAGGGCGGCAGAAATCTCCTCCCAACACTATATTTATCTACGAAAACACAGAAAATACATCTATTCCTAAAAGAGAGACGAGAATACACAGGAAAGCGCACAGCGTGCAGCTACACCCGAGAGGACTCGGCACCCCAAGAGGCGGGTAAGACACGGAGCCGCGACCCGGCGGGACCCGAGCCCTCCCCCACCCCAGCGCACCGGCGGGAGGAGAGGATTCAGAGCCGGGAGGGAGTGGAAGCACACCCTGCAAAGTCGCCAGCCCCGGTGATCTGCGCGGGGAGCACTGACCCACATTGCGCAGTGCAGCGGAGATTGGAGAGACAGAGGGGCAGGATCTGAGTGGGGAACACGCCAGGGTGCTTGCAGCCGGCTCCCGGGAAGGAAAAAAAAAGTGCGCGCTTTCCTCAGCGGTCTTAAAGAGACAGGAGGCCAGCGGACGAGCCGGATCGCCCCAGCACACTCAGCCCAGCAGGCTGGGAGTCCTGGGGAGTTTCAGACGCCTTAGCTGGCGACTGAGGAAGCGTAGCCATACTTAACACTTCTCACTGAGATCAACAACCTCCTATTCGTTCCCACCCCTGCCAGAGCGATAAAGGGCCCTGCGGAGCGGCACAGTCACAGCTGTGGAATAGTGGGGCAATAGCGCCACCTAGAGCATTCCCACAGAATCTACGTCCGGTGGGCATTTTTTTTTGTTTTGTTTTTTTGTTTTTGTTTTTGTTTTTTCTTTTCATTCTTTTTTCTTTTTTTCTTTCTTTCTTTTTTTCTTTTTTTTCTTTTTTTCTTTTTTTTTTCTTCTCTTTTTAAAGTCTTAAAGAGCCCAGCTGACATACGTGGCAACTATCAGTGACCAAATTATACAGCCATGAAAAGACAGAGGAATATGGTTCAGACCAAAATCAACCAGACAACCCCAGAGAGGGAGTCTGAAGGGATGGAAATGCACAGCCTCCCTGAAAAAGATTTCAGAATAAAAGTCATAACCATGCTGATGGACCTACAGAGAAATGTGCAAGAGCTGAGGGAGGAAGTGAGGGAACTGAGGAAAGACAATGCAGAAATCAGACAAGCGATCGACGGGCTTAACAGCAGAATGGATGAGATGCGAGAGACTGTTAATGGAATAGAAAACAGAGAACAGGAGTACAGAGCAGCTGAGGCAGAGAGAGATAAAAGGATTTCTAGGAATGAAAGAATATTAAGAGAACTGTGTGACCAATCCAAACGGAACAATATTCGCATTATAGGAGTACCAGAGGAAGAAGAGAGAGAAAAAGGGATAGAAAGTGTCTTTGAAGAAATAATTGCTGAAAACTTTCCCTCGCTGGGGAAGGAAGTAGTCTCGCAGTCCACCGAAGCTCATAGATCTCCCAACACAAGGGACCCAAGGAAGACAACACCAAGACACATAATAATTAAGATGGCACAGATCAAAGATAAAGACAGGGTATTAAAGGCAGCTAGAGAGAGAAAAAAGATCACCTACAAAGGAAAACCCATCAGACTATCATCAGACTTCTCAACAGAAACCTTACAGGCCAGAAGAGAATGGCATGATATATTTAACGTAATGAAACAGAAGGGCCTCGAACCAAGAATATTGTATCCAGCACGATTATCATTTAAATATGATGGAGGGATTAAACAATTTCCAGATAAACGAAAGTTAAGAGAATTTGCGTCTCATAAACCACCACTACAGGATATCTTAAATGGACTGCTCTAGATGGAAGCACACCTAAGGCTAAAAAGATGTCACCAGAGGGAAAAAAAATCAGCAAAGAAAGCAGACCATCCAAATACCAACTAAAGGCAAAGAATAAAACACCTATTATAGAAAGAATGGAGGAGGAGGAATAAGAAGGGAGAGAAAGAAAGAAACATCAGACTGTGTTTACAATAACTTAACAAGAAAGTTAAGTTAGATTGTTAGATAGTAAAGAAGCAACCCTTGAACCCTTGGTAACCACGAATCTAAAGCCAGCAATGGCAATAAGTACATACCTATCAATAATCACCCTAAATGTAAATGGACTGAATGCACCAATCAAAAGACACAGAGTAACAGAATGGATAAAAAAGCAAGACCCATCTATATGCTGCCTACAAGAAACTCACCTCAAATCCAAAGATATACACAGACTAAAAGTGAAGGGATGGAAAAAGATATTTCATGCAAACAACAAAGAGAAAAAAGCAGGTGTTGCAGTACTTGTATCAGACAAAATAGACTTCAAAACGAAGAAAGTAGCAAAAGATAAAGAAGGACATTACATAATGATAAAGGGGTCAGTCCAACAAGAAGATATAACCATTATAAATATATATGCACCCAACACAGGAGCGCCAGCATATGTGAGACAAATACTAACAGAATTAAAGGAGGAAATAGACAGCAATGCATTCATCTTAGGAGACTTCAACACACCACTCACTCCAGAGGACAGATCAACCAGACAGAAAATAAGTAAAGACACAGAGGCACTGAACAACACACTAGAACAGATGGACCTAACAGACATCTACAGAACTCTACACCCAAAAGCAACAGGATACACATTCTTCTCAAGTGCACATGGAACATTTTCCAGAATAGACCACATACTAGGCCACAAAAAGAACCTCAGTAATTTCAAAAATATTGAAATCCTACCAACCAACTTCTCAGATCACCAAGGTATAAAACTAGAAATAAATTTTAGAAAGAAATCAAAAAGGCTCACAAATACATGGAGACTTAACAACACTCTCCTAATTAATCAATGGGTTAACGACCAAATCAAAACAGAAATCAAAGAATATATGGAGACTAATGACAACAACAACACAAAGCCACAACTTCTGTGGGACGCAGCAAAGGCAGTTCTAAGAGGAAAGTATATTGCAATCCAGGCCTATTTAAAGAAGGAAGAACATTCCCAAATGAATAGTCTAAAGACACAATTACTGAAATTGGAAAAAGAAGAACAAATGAGGCCCAAAGTCACCAGAAGGAGGGACATAATAAAGATTAGAGAAGAAATAAATAAAATTGAGAAGAATAAAACAATAGAAAAAATCAATAAAACCAAGAGCTGGTTCTTTGAAAAAATAAACAAAATAGATAAACCCCTAGCCAGACTCATTAAGAGAAAAAGAGAATCTACACACATAAACACAATCAGAAATGAGAAAGGAAAAATCACGACAGACCCCACAGAAATACAAAGAATCATAAGAGAATATTATGAGAATCTATATGCTAACAAGCTGGAAAACATAGAAGAAATGGACAACTTCTTAGAAAAATACAACCTTCCAAGACTGACCAAGCAAGAAACAGAAAAACTAAACAGACCAATCACCAGTGACGAAATCGAATTGGTAATCAAAAAACTACCCAAGAACAAAACCCCTGGGCCTGATGGATTCACCTCTGAATTCTACCAGACATATAGAGAAGAAATAACACCGATTCTCCTTAAAGTTTTCCAAAAAATAGAAGAGGAGGGAATACTTCCAAACTCATTCTATGAAGCCAGCATCACTCTAATACCAAAACCGGGCAAAGACCTCACCAAAAAAGAAAATTACAGACCAATATCCCTGATGAACGTAGATGCAAAAATACTCAACAAAATATTAGCAAACCGAATTCAAAAATACATCAAGAGGATCATACACCATGATCAAGTGGGATTCATCCCAGGGATGCAAGGATGGTACAACATTCGAAAATCCATCAACATCATCCACCACATCAACAAAAAGAAGAACAAAAACCACATGATCATCTCCATAGATGCTGAAAAAGCATTTGACAAAATTCAGCATCCATTCCTGATTAAAACTCTCAACAAAATGGGTATAGAGGGCAAGTACCTCAACATCATAAAGGCTATATATGACAAACCCACAGCTAACATCATACTTAACGGCGAGACGCTGAAAGCTTTTCATCTAAGATCTGGAACAAGACAAGGATGCCCACTCTCTCCACTGTTATTCAACATAGTACTGGAGGTCCTAGCCACAGCAATCAGACAAAACAAAGACATACAAGGCATCCAGATTGGTAAAGAAGAAGTCAAATTGTCACTATTTGCAGATGACATGATACTGTACATAAAAAACCCTAAAGACTCCATTCCAAAACTACTAGAACTAATATCTGAATTCAGCAAAGTTGCAGGATACAAAATTAACACACAGAAATCTGTTGCTTTCCTATACACTAATGATGAACTAACAGAAAGAGAAATCAGAAAAACAATTCCATTCACAATTGCATCAAAAGAATAAAATACCTAGGAATAAACCTAACGAAGGAAGTGAAAGACCTGTACTCTGAAAACTACAAGACACTCCTAAGAGAAATTAAAGAGGACACTAACAAATGGAAATGCATCCCATGCTCTTGGCTAGGAAGAATAAATATTGTCAAAATGGCTATACTACCTAAAGCAATCTACAGATTCAATGCAATCCCTATCAAACTACCAACAGCTTTCTTCAATGAACTGGAACAAATAATTCTAAAATTCATATGGAACCACAAAAGACCCCGAATAGCCAAAGCAATCCTGAGAAGGAGGAATAAAACAGGGGGAATTACACTCCCTGACTTCAAGCTCTACTACAAAGCCACAGTAATCAAGACAATTTGGTATTGGCACAAAAACAGACCCACAGACCAGTGGAACAGAATAGAAAATCCAAGCATTAACCCAAACACATACAGTCAATTAATATTTGATAAAGGAGCCTTGGATATACAATGGGAGATGACAGCCTCTTCAGCAGCTGGTGTTGGAAAAACTGGACAGCTACATGTAAGAGAATGAAACTGCACTACTGTATAGCCCCATACACAAAGGTAAACTCAAGGTGGATCAAAGACCTGAATGTAAGTCATGAAACCATAAAACTCTTAGAAAAAAACATAGGCAAAAATCTCTTGGACATAAACATGAGCAACTTCTTCATGAACATATCTCCCCGGGCAAGGGAAACAAAAGCAAAAATGAACAAGTGGGACTATATCAAGCTGAAAAGCTTCTGTACAGCAAAGGACACCATCAGTAGAACAAAAAGACATCCTACAGTATGGGAGAATATATTCATAAAAAACGTATCTGATAAAGGGTTGACATCCAAAATATATAAAGAACTCATGCACCTTAACAAACAGAAAGCAAATAATCCAATTAAGAAATGGGCAGAGGACATGAATAGACACTTCTCAAAGAAGAAATTCAGATGGCCAACAGGCACATGAAAAGATGCTCCACATCGCTAATCATCAGAGAAATGCAGATTAAAACCACAATGAGATATCACCTCACACCAGTGAGGATGGCCAACATCCAAAACACAAACAACAACAAATGTTGGCGAGGATGTGGAGAAAAGGGAACCCTCCTACACTGCTGGTGGGACTGCAAATTAGTTCAACCATTGTGGAAAGCAGTATGGAGGTTCCTCAAAAAACTCAAAATAGAAATACCATTTGACCCAGGAATTCCACTCCTAGGAATTTACCCTAAGAATGCAGCAGCCCAATTTGAAAAGGACAGATGCACCCCTATGTTTATTGCAGCACTATTTACAATAGCCAAGAAATGGAAGCAACCTAAGTGTCCATCAGTAGATGAATGGATAAAGAAGAGGTGGTACATATACACAATGGAATATTATTCAGCCATAAGAAGAAAACAAATCCTACCATTTGCAACAACATGGATGGAGCTAGAGGGTATTATGCTCAGTGAAATAAGCCAAGCCGAAAAAGACAAGTATCAAATGATTTCACTCATATGTGGAGTATAAGAACAAAGAAAAAATACTGAAGGAACAAAACAGCAGCAGACTCACAGAACCCAAGAACGGACTAATAGTTACCAAAGGGAAAGGGACTGGGGAAAATGGGCGGGAAGGGAGGGATAAGAGGGAAAAAGGGGCATTACGATTAGCAGATGTAATGTTGGGGGGGCACGGGGAGGGCAGTACAACTCAGAGAAGACAAGTAGTGATTCTATAGCATCTCACTACGCTGATGGACAGTGACTGTAATGGGGTTGGTGGGAGGGACCTGATGAAGGGGTAGTTTAATAATCGTAATATTGCACATGTAATTGTAAATTAATGATAATAAAATAAATTATATTAAAAAAAAGTCTTCTGATATCTTCTAAAAATGAATGTGATAACATGGTGCTATAGCCTTTTGGAAACATGGCCTGGGAAGTACAGTCTTTCAGGTTATTCTGAAAGCTCTGCAGTATAATTTCAGCTTTGAGAGGGTAGCGTGAGTTAGGTAGGAGCTTTCCCCTGAAGGAAGATGGGAGTTGGTAGTCTAAAATCTCTAACAATACGCCATTAATTATTTGTTCTGCTATTGAGGTATTGTCATGTGCCAGAATACTACCACAGGACACTTTCTGTATATATTGTTGTAAAACATCATAATAAACTGAGTCAACGATCCTACTGACAGTTTCTTTGTGGACTGGTGGAAAATACAGCTTTTCTTCAGAATTCTGTAAAACAGTGACTTGTGCATTATTAAACTCATTCACTATGTTGTTGACATAGGAGGTATTCATCTCATTGATGTGGGTCTCAGTGATGTTTTCATTTTTGTCCCACAGAAAAGTAGAGATATTAAAGAAGAGTTCTGATATTTCCTCCAAAAATGTGGCCGAATAAACACCTGTACTCATATCTCTTGGATATAGCTTATTATGGGTGGTTATTGTATCCATATTCTTTGTTCCCTGTCTTTTGAGAGGTGCTATGGAAGAAAAATTTATGAAACAGTTCTTGCCAAATGGTGCTTGTACACTGAGATTATGAAGAACGGTATCCACGCTATCATTGGTTATCAAAATGACATCTGATTTAGGAACTGATAATTTTTTAATAACCTTATTTGCACTCTCAACTAACAGTTCAGAATTTGTTCCAGAATGTTTATCAGTTATGGTACATTTCAGAGTGGGTGTAGCAAGTGAAAGATTATTCTGATACAGTGTTTTTTCATAAATATCACTTAAAATACCTTCAATCATATCCTGTAGTTGAAGCTTAAGTACTTTTTGATATTCAGTTTTACTAAACAGCTTTTCGATAATACCTTCTTGGTGATCTGAATCAGTCTCTTTGTCAGAACTGTTTTTTTCCCATTTGCCTTTAGATGATACAATATCTAACACTGGGTTAACAATTTGACTTCCAATATTTTCAAAAACCACAATGTTATGACTTAAGAAAGGCCTTTCCCTTTCTTTATCTAACTCATGTTTGATTCCTTGTAAAATTTTTGTGGCCACTTCTGTTGCATATGTATTTAATTTACTCAAAGAGAGTTGACACAATGAGTTGGGCTTTTCCGATGTAATATGATTCACTGGGCAACAGGAAAATTGATCATCAGAATACGAATCTATGGCTGATAATGCTTTTCTTAATTCACACATATCCTGTATATAAGATTGTTCTTTCATGTGATATGTTTTTCCCACAGTTGTTCTTTCCACATCGGCAGAAGGTGGTTTTAAAGGTGTGGTTGGTCGCCTTAATGATACATCAACTGCAAATGCACAGGGCTCTCGCAGAAATGTTTTAGGTGTTGCAGATGTGTAGCTCCCATATGTAAACTCTTCACTGCATGTGCTACAAAAACACAGAGAGGATGTAATCATCAGACACTGGGTATGCATTATTCTGCAACCTTTCTTCATACACTGTGATGGCTGGGTATAATATGCTGGTCACCGTAGCCACAACCCAGGTCATTATATTGTTGTGAATATTACTACTCAGTTCTTCAGAAGTTACCTGGAAAAGAGGCAAGCAGGAATGAAAAGAAAATCATGTAAAAACTTACTCTACTCTGGGACAGTGGATGACATTTAATTTTTTATATCAAATAATGCATAGCTGGGTACCATCATGATTACAAAAAGAACATAGTAAAGAATTTATAACTTCAGATTAATTTCAAGTTGGTTTATTCTGTACTATGGTAAAACATTTTTTATATAAATTTCCATTTGATTCATATTCCCTAAGAAGTGTTTTTCTTTCTCAACATTTATTGCTGGTTAAAAACATTTATTCTTATTCTTGGTTAAAAAAAGAGAGAGAGAGAATCACCAATTTGCTGTGTAGGCATATGTAAGTATTTTGGCAAGAAGAAATATGGTGCCTATGAACCAGAAAAATTGTTAGAAATAATCTGGTGAACTTTGAAATGAAGTATTTCTCAAACAGATGTGATCAAATGTTTGGGTGACTCTACAGGTATCTGTCTAGCTAAGATGTATGAATGGAAAACAAGACATCTCTCCTCCCATCCCCACTGCAGGGTGAGCCTGTGACTTGTATACATGGAAATAACTATAGCTGATTGTTTAGGATTATTTGATAAGCAACAGTGACAAAAAAATACCTTAATACTTTACAGAGATTGAATGGATTTGTATCAAACAAAAGAGTAACTGTGTAAATTGTCTTAGATAGGAAGGCTGAGAAAAGATGGTACAGTGAAGGAACAAATTAATTTAGATAGAAAATAAGGGTCAAGCTAAATCTGGATCTCAAAAAGACAGGAGGGCTGAGAAAGGGTAGGCAAGTTGGAGAATTCTTAATTATGAGCTGGAAATAAAAACTCTGGGACCACACTTGGATAATCATTTCCTTAGTGGTCTATGGTAATGTCATAGATTAAACTGGATGAAGAATAGAAACAGAATGCACCTGTAGAACTATATTTACCTCTACTAACTTACTGGGAATATATTTTGGGCTTGCAAAAATCCTCTTGCCTATAATAAACTAGTGAATTATTTTTAAGCTATTACTCTTAAGACACTGTAAACAGCAGTAATTGGCAGCAAAGCCTGGAGGGCTGGCATGAAGGCACCAGTTTAAACAGTAGGATTCCTGTAATGGGACCATTTATACCCAAAATATTGCCTTAAATTAGCTTGGAATTATTCACATTTCAGGCCAAAATCCTAACAAAAGTTAACACCTACATAGCATACTTTCTCCTGGCACATTTCAGTGTTTGGGGGCACCCCAGGGAAAGCCATTTTATTCCATTCTAATCCCCAAATCTCCTAATGTATTTGTTCACTTATTGTATAGACAATGGCTAGTGGTTTGAAAAACATAATTTGAATGACAACATACGTTGTATAATACTTGTCTTACATAATCACATCTTAAATCAAATATTTTAATAAAGTATAAGTTTTAACACAGAAAGAAATTTTTTCTAGTCTGCTACAGCACATATCAACTAGGACATTCAATATATAATATTTTTATTATTACTGGAGATAATAAAAAAATGACTTACATATTACTCTCAGGCTAGGTATGAGAAAGTTTCCAATCTTGGTATAACAAAGAGACATTCCTAAGTTTTTAATGTTGCAAAATGCGATGTAAATAGATCCTAGATTTCAAATGCTTTCCATTATGTTAAATGGGAGTAATATTCCTTGAATCAAAGCTTTTGTATTTGCTACACATTCTATGAATTGAGCAGCTGTCCAAGTGAAAAAGTATCTTAGAGTATGTGTTGTTCTACAACTCCTTTTTCTTTCCTGACTAGATTCAGAGTTGGACCTTACAATATACTCTTATCTGCACGTTCCAAGGTTCAGCGCATATGTGACCAGGTACTTTCTTATGTGACATTCTTAGATGACTAGGTCCCTTCCCATGAAAATGGCTAGAGACAGTCCCAGGCATCCCAGCTCACCAGCCAAGACTCATGATGGGATGCTCTGTGGCATTTGATGCTATTTATGATGGTGGATCCACTGTCCCATTGTATACCCATGACACTCCTTCCTGAAGGGCCAACATTATCTTTTGATAAGATCTTTTAGACACTGCAAAATCTAAGAACTAACTGAAAGCAAACTTTAAAGAAGAAAGGGCAAAGAGGCAGACTAATATTAGTATATGATGATTACTTGATTCAGAAGTTTTTTCCTATGACATATAGTATCATTAATATGCTGTTTAATCAATGGATTTTATGATACATACTTTTTCTTGGAAGCAACTGTGTAGGAGTTTCAGTTGTCTATAAAGTCAAGAAAGGTTGAACATTTTGTTATTTCTTAGAATCAAGAATTTATATAACTTTTTCCAAAGTTTCTAATCATTGAATCAGTTTTTTCTCTTTCTGAGAGTTGTTGTACAGAAATTCAAAAGGACAAATAAACCTTATTTTTGTCCAGTCTCCACATACCTGCCCATTTCTCCTCCTTCAGTATTGGTCCACATGCTTTATTACTCAGAGGAGTAGAATTGTAGCTGTTGCATAAAAAAATTCATCTATCTGAAACTTCTATTTTTGCCCCACCTTGGCTGTGCCTGCTTGGTGGTTCCCTGGGGAACTGGAGGGAGAAGTTAAGCTAAAAGGCACAATGAGGTGGCAAGGCATCTGACCAGAGGTTTCTGATAATCCTTCACTTACCCTTCCAAGTCCCATAGTCCCACCTACACTCTCATTGAACAGTAGGAAGGGAATACGTGGATAATTACACAGTACCTATAGGTTAAAATCATAGGTTTTTAGCCATAGTTGATTTAGTGGTACCAATTTAAATGTAGCCATTTTCTATGTATGAAAGAACTCTATTGTGTTCTAGTTAGATTTATCCTCACCCACTAGTTTTCTGAATTATAACATAGGAACAACTTAATAATGAAAATTATGGAGTAACAGTTAATAAAACAACATCTAAGACTATAGTCCTAACTTATTTCTTTAAATTTGAGATTTGTGATATTTTCATATTTTGACATGGGCGTTCTGCTTATCTTCTTCCTACTTTCTTAAAATTGACACTCCTTTTCATTTTTGTAGGTCTGTACTATACATTATGAGATTTAACTTTTCCCAAAGTCTAAAATTCAATTATGAGAAACAACAAGACTGAGAATAGGATGCCCTAAATATTGGCAGAAAAAGAAAACCCCACAGGTTTCAGCTCATAAATTGGGCTTGGTAGCAATAGTCCATACTTCAGAGTAGTACCTTTTTGGAATATGGAATCTGGAGAATGAAAGCAGATGTCAGTGACATGATCTCTGTCTTTACCTCTGTCCTCCTCTATTTTTTCAGGATTTAGTTTATTAGGTCAATCTAAACCTAGTTTTTTTCTTTTAGATAATTCTGCAACCTAGTCTTCCCAGATTCATTTTCCTATTCTCTTCACATTATACTGTAGACACAAATGGAACTCAAGAAGTCCAATGTATTGATACCTATACCCAATAGGCTTTCTGCCTCAAAGGCATGGCATATGGGTTCAAAGAGCAAAAAACCTCAGAATAAAATTAACAAAATAACTGAAAGTTTCAATGAACATGAAAAAGCAATTATAATGACCAGAAAAAGGATGACAGCAGTGAAAAATGCAGAATAAGGACCTCTGAAAATTTACTCCTCCATAAAAACAGTAGGTAAACTGGCAAAAAAAAAAATTTCTTAATTTCATAGCAAATTTTTAGTAAGTTTTTTCTTAGTCTTCAGAACTCTGAAAATAACCAAAGGCTTTCACCATTTCAGAGTGTTTATCCAAGAAGAATGACTGATTTAGGTCAGAAGAGTGAGCTTGTCGTATCTAACCTAATTTCCATCTCCTTTTCCCACCTCCACGGTACACTTGGAAGACAACACCTCACAATCACAGGGCCATGGTTTACTTCATCATAGTATCTGCCTATCTAACATGCTTTGTACATAGTAAGTTTTCAATCAATATTTAATAATTAATTCCCATTTAATGAAGCCTTTGTGCAGACCACTAATGGACTTCAAGAAGTGGTTCCTAGTTTCTTACCTTCAATTTTTCTTACATATTTCTGTCAGTTAGCCATCATGTATGCTACTTTAAACATATCCCCCCTCCAAACCATCAGAGTATCACCTAATAAACTACAAATTTCTATCCACTGTCTGTTGAGGAACAGACTTATTGCCTTCTTCTCTCTGTTACTCCTTACATCTTCCAGCCTAGTAATATAAAACTTTACTCATTGGCTAAGGGCAATGCATAATTATTGCAACTGTTTACCCCCACTGCTGTCATATTTGCTTTGTCTTCATTCTCTTGATCCTGAATTTCCATGTCTATTTTATAAACCTTTCTTTATGTCTTTTGTATTTGCCTAAGAAAAATAGGACAAAGCAGCAGAGTAGACGTAGGAGAAATGAGGTAGATGGTAGAACAGGTAAGATTCCACAGTGAAGCTTTATGAAATCTGGAGTTAGATCAAAACAAGAATGTGGCATGTATATGATGGGCAGAGTCAGACCAGAAAGTATTGTATCTGTGTTTTATTTGTACTTTGACCTGGTGTTATGCTGAACGGGCAAAGTTTAAAATATTATATTCCTGTCAATTTGGGAGGGATAATGAAGCAGTCATGCATAGGGTTATTCATATTAGCTGAGCAAAGATTTTTAATGAAAGAGTATTCAAAGTATTCGCTATGAAAGAGGCAAGTGATTCTGTAGAACTCTGACCTTGGGTGGGGGAAAATGGTTAGGGAGAAATTAAGACTTTATTATGAGTCTACTCTAACCTTTTTCATAAAGAGCCAGGTATTTATATCTTCAATAAATATTGAATAAACACAAAATAAAAACGATCATTTTGTAAATATGATAATCATTCTTCCACCTCATCCTACTCTTTAACTTGGACTAGTCAGTTTCCTTCCTGCAACATAATACCATATATCCTACAAACTCTCAGTCAAACTGACATCCATCAGTTCTAAGATTTTTTCCTCCAAGGAAGCTTGGTCTGATTATGTCTACACCATTTACCACCATATATCACTTAACTTTACCCACCCATTTTCATAGTAATTCAGGGCTTTTAAAAAGATGATGATGGTGCTGGGTCTAAAAAGTCTTTTTTCCTCTAAAGTTGAGAAAAACCATACATAAGCACCAACAGAGTATGAAGAATGAAATGCCACCTAAGTTTGAGAAATGAAAATCCCTCAAGCCCCAGGAATTTCTTCTCAAAAGACTTGCAGTTTCCATCATTAGAGATTATTATTTTGGATCATACTGCAAATACCCTTTAGGAGAAGAATACTGATGATAAGTGATTAATACTTGCAGTAAACTCCCACCTTTAGAAAGCAAATAATCTCAGAATGTCTAAGGAATGGTAAATGTTTCCAATGGAACAAACATAAAGGGACAAATCTAGATCTTGGAAGCTACCTGAAGAGGAGAGGTCATGAGGATATATTTCAAAATGGCACAAAGACTCTGAATATAGGGGAAGTGTAGAACCTCAGCGGGGATGAGGACATACACAGAAGGAAGAGAAAGAGTATTCCCTTTTTCTACTTTACTATTTAACCTTAGTGCTGATGAGACCTTACAAAAGACAGAACTTTCCCTAACTCCATGTAGAACTACAGGAATGGAGAATTTCATGGAATCGTTTGCTTCTGAGTAGCAATAATATAATTGTTAAAATATTAATTTATAATTACAAATATTAGATACTTACGTATTTGAGAAAACATGAGAAGAAAGAACATGCTGGGCTGTGGTATGAGTCTGAGGCCCTGTTTATCAGGAAAAGAAAATTATAATTACTCTGTATCCTTCCCTAGCAATGTGTAAAATGTTAATTAATGTCTTCTACTAGGTCTTTATCCTTTGTCACTGTCATGTTTAAAAGTCTCTAGAGACCCTCCACGATGAAGTACAAATTCCTTATTAAGGAGTAAAATATGCCGTACCATCTGATGATCGTACGTACCTCTGCAGGGTCTACAGTACCTCGTCTTCCATGTTTTCTATTGTTCAGAGACACAGAATAATTTGTAATTTCCTAAATGTTCCATGTTTTTCATGCTCTTGGCCCTTGTTTTTTCCTTTTCCTTTGTCTGGAGTACTCTATGCCTTCTTTTAACTTGTCATGATTTAGGTCTCATTCAGCCAGTGTTAATTCCTCTAGAAAGCCTTCAATGAAACATGCTTAAGTAAATAAATACTCTTCCTAGAGTTTCTAAAGCATTCTACACCTATTATAACACGCATTACAATAACTTGTAATTAAATGTTTTCTTAATAGAAATATCATTGATATACAACCTTATATTGGTTTCAAGTATACAACACAGTGCTTTCACAGTTACCCATATTACTAAATCCACACACCCACTAGAGCAGTTACTATCTGTCAACACAGATAGATGTTACAGAATCATTGACTGTATTCGCCATGCAGTACTACCATCCCTGTGACCAACTTATATTACGATTAAGAATTTTTGGCCCCTCTATCCTCTTCACCTACCCATCCCAACCCCTCCACAGTGGTAACCACCAGTCATTTCTGTGTCTTGGCATCTATCACTATTTTCACTTTGTTTTGTTTGTTTTTGTATTTCACATTTAAGTGAAATCATACAGTATTTGTTTTTCTCTGCTTGGCTTATTTACTTAGTACAATACACTCTAAGTCCACCCATGTTGTTG
Organism: Smutsia gigantea; assembly: GCA_032199065.1. Taxonomy (NCBI): domain Eukaryota; kingdom Metazoa; phylum Chordata; class Mammalia; order Pholidota; family Manidae; genus Smutsia; species Smutsia gigantea. Next base: position 20,714 of record JAVSCE010008351.1, on the reverse strand, counting down.
CAAATAGAAGGATTTCTTTTTTATGGCTGAATAATATTCCATTGTGTATATGTACCACACCTTTTATATCCATTCATCTGTTGATGGACACTTTGGTTGCTTCCATATCTTGGCTATTGAGAATAATGCGGTGATAAACATAGGGGTCCATATATCTTTTAAAATCAGAGATTTTGTTTTCAGGTAAATTCCTGGAAGTGGACTTACTGGGTCATATGGTATTTCTATTTTTAGCTTTCTGAGGAACTTCCATACTGTTCTACAGTGGCTGCAATTATTTAGATTCCCACAACAGTGTGACAGGATTCCATTTCTCGACATTCTCACCAACACTTGTTATTTATTGTCTTTCGGATAGTGGCCATTCTGCCTAATGTGAGGTTGTATCTCATTTTGATTTTGATTTGCATTTCCCTGATGATTAGAGATGTAGAACATCTTTTCATGTGCCTATCGGCCATGTGTATTTTTCCTACATTTTCCTTTTTTCCCCCTGTTTCCTTCTAGAATTTTATTGTTTCATGTCTTATATTTAGGCCTTTGATCCACTTTAAGTTTACTTTTGTGCATGGAATCAGACAGTAATCCAATTTCATTCTCTTGTATTTAACTATGCAGTTTTCAGCTGTGTAGCCATCTGTTCCTAGACTTTTGTTTGTTGGGAGTTTTTGGATTACCAGTTCAATTTCATTGCTGGTAATTTTCTATTTGGATTCTCTGTTTCTTCCTGGGTCAGACTTGGGAGGTTGTATATTTCTAGGAATTAGTCCATTTTTTTCTAGGTTTTCCAATTTATTGGCATATAATTCTTCATAGAATTCTTTTATAACTTGTATTTCTGTGGTATCTATTTTGACTATTTCTTTTTTGTGTCTGTTTTTGTTTATTTGTATACTCTCTCTCTTCTTCTGAAGTCTGGTAGGGATTTGTCTATTTTATTTACTTTCTCAAAGAACCAGCCTTTGTTTTTATTGTTTTTTTCTATTGTTTTAGTCTTCTCTGTTTTATTTATTTCTGCTCTGATCATTATTATGTCTTTCCTTCTAACTTTGGGTTTCATTTGTTCTTTTTCTAGTTTCTTTATTTGTGATTTTAGGCTGCTTATTTGGGATTCTTCTTGTTTCTTGAAGTAGGCCTGTATTGCCATGTATATCCCGCTTACTACTGCTTTTGCAGCGTCCCACAAATTTTGGGCTGTTGTATTTTTGTTTTCATTTGACTCCCTGTATTGCTTGATTTCTGTTTTAGTTTGTTCACTGATCCATTGACTATATAGAAGCATGTTGTTTAGCCTCGATATGTTTGTAGGCATTTTTTCTTTGAGTATTTTATTTCTAGTTTCATACCATGGTGATCTGAGAAGTTGCTTGAAAAAATTTTCAATCTTTTTGAATTTATTGTGGTGGTTTTTGTGCCCTGTTATGTGATCTATCCTGGGGTACATTACATGTACACTTGAGAAAAATGTGTATCCTTCTGCTTTGGGTAGAATATCTGTTACGTTCATCTGATCTAATGGGTTGTTCAGTGCTTCTGTTTCCTTATTTTCTGTCTTGTTGATCTGTCTTTTGATGTCGGTGGTGTGTTAAAGTCTTCTAAAATGGATGAGTTGCAGTCTGTTTCCCCCTTTAATTCTGTTATTACTTGTTTTACACATTTAGGTGCTCCCTTTTTGGATGCATAGATATTTATAATGGTTATATCCTCTTGTTCTATCCCACTGACCCCCTTATCATTATGTACTTTTTTCTTCGTTTCTTGTTACTTTGTTTTGAAGTTTATTTCGTCTGATATAAATACTGCCACTCCTGCTTTTTTCTCCCTATTATTTGCATGAAATATCTTCTTTCATCCCTTCACTTTCAGTCTGTCTATGTCAGTCAGTGAGTCTCTGGTAGGAAGCATATAGATGGGTCTTGTTTCTTTAGCCATCTGCCCCTCTGTCTTTTGATTGATGCATTCAGTCCATTTAAATTTAGGGTAATTATTGATAGGTAGTTATTGCCATTTTTTGTTTTCTGGTTGTTTTTATAGTTCCTCTCTGTTCCTTTCTTCTTATATTCTTTTCTTGTTATTTGATGGTTTCTTTAGTGGTGTGGCTGGACTTCTTTTTTGATTTTTTGTATATCTATTATTGGCTTTAGGTTTGTGGTTACCATAGGTTCAAGGATAGCTTCCTAACTATATAATAGTCTGTATTAAGTTGATGATTGCTCTATTTCAAACACAATATAAAAGTACACCTTTTTTCTTCTTCCTCCTCTACACTTTATGTATTAGATGTCATAATCTGCATTTTTTTATGTATCCTTGACTGATTTTGTGTATAGCTATTTTTGCTACTTTTGCTTTAACTTCATATTTGCTTGGTAAGTAATTACTTGGTCTATTAGTTAATTGTGGGTTTATTTTCACTGGTGAAAATTATTTAGTCTTAGGAACACTTCCATCTACAGAAGTCCCTTTAAACATTTCCTATAATGCAAGGTTAGTGGTTATAAATTCCTTCCACCTTCATTTATCTGGGAAATGTTTAATTTCTCCTTCAAATTTGAATGATTATATTGCTGAGTAGAAGATTCTTGGTTGTGGGGGTCTTTCTGTTTCATTAAATATTTCATGCCACTCCCTTCTGGCCTGTAAAGTTTCTGCTGAGAAGTCTGCTGGTAGCCTGATGGGATTTCCCTTATAAAAATCTTTTTTCTCTTCCTGGATGCTTTCGATCTCTCTCCATATGCTTAATATTTTCCTTTTAATTAATGTATGTCTTGGTTTTTTGTCTTCCTGATGTTCCTTTTGTTATGGGCTTTCTGAGCTTCTCTTCCATGACCTGAGTGTTTATTTCCTTCCCCAGGTTGGGAAGTTTTCAACAGTTGTTTCCTCAAAGTGGCTTTCTATCTATTTGTCTCTCTCTTCTCCTTCTGGTACTCCTGTTATACAAATATTGTTTCCTTTGGAGTTGTCACAGAGCTCTCTTAGCATTCTTTCATTCCTAGAGATTTTTCTCAGCTTTGTTGTATTCTTGTTCTCTAATTTCCATCTCATTATCTACTCACAGCAGTCTCTTCTACCTGCAGCAATCTATTATCAGTGCTCTCCATTGTATATGTCATTTCTGTTAGTTAGTATATTCTTCAGCCCCAGGTGGCTCTTTTTCAACTCTCCTATCTCTTTGCTGAAGTCTTCTCTGAGATCTTCAATGCTTTTCTGCATATTGGTGAGTATATTTATGACTGTTACTTTGAAATCTTTGTCAAGAGGATTAGTGATCTCCATTTCATTAAGCCCTCTTTCTGGTGTCTTATCTTGCAGTTTTGTTTGGAACACATTTCTCTGCCTCCTTATTTTGTCAGGGTTTCTGTGTTCCTTCCTTTGTATTAGAGGGATCTGCTATGCTTCCTGGTCTAGAGAGTAATGGCTTTATGAAGAAGGCACTGTGGTTTCCAGAAGCTCAAAACTCTACACTCTCCAGTATTGGGTTCTACTTTGTAGTGGAGCCCCAGTAGCAGTTGGTGGGTTATGGGTGGGGCTTCCTTTGCCTGCGTGCTGTCAGTGGTCTATCTGTTATGGAAGGCAATTTGCCTCATCTGTCCCTTTGTGATCGGTGCAGCATATTCTGCCGGGATCATTGTGGGTGGGACTGCCATGCAGAGATGGTGGGGCTTCTTGGTTAATGGGGCAAGCAAGACGGTCGTGCAGCTCTGGGGCAGGCAGTAGCAGTGGTGAGTTGTGTGGTAATGCAGATGTGGCAACAAGTCTTTATGGGGTGGCAGGGCTCATACAGCAGTGAGTTGCACAGGTGCATGGCTGCAGCAGCAGGGTGTGTGGATGAGCTGACAGGGCAGGGAGGCATACATCCCTGGGCTGGGCCACCTAGGCTGCCCATGAGGTAGAAGGAGCGCTTGGAGTTGGCTTGTGCAGGAGCCTCTCTAATTGCGTTGAAACAGTGTTGAGAAAGCTGGGGAAGTCTCCTTATGCCTGCCAGGAAGCAACTTCTGATACTGCTGGGATGAGTGGTCCGACACGCTGGTGGTGCACAGGTAAATGGCTCGGAGCTGAGCTGTCAGCAAGGGGGATGAAGTGTTTGGTGTTCTTGAGAGTGCCCAAACTTTTGGGTCCAAGGGAGGGCTGGGGAAGTGTCATCCACCTACCCGTTCCCCTGTGGCAAGAGCTCCGTCCACCCCTCGCCACTCTGGCACCCTCCTGCTGCTGGCAACTCTTTCAACCTGCTACCTCTGTTGTGGGTTTTAGCAGAAAGGAGTGTGCCTGTCCTCCACAAGTGGCTGGAGTCTCAGCCTCCCAGAGTACTCCAACTCTCCCTAGTGTTCATCCTCACTAATCACCAGAACCCAATGTGGTGTGGACTCATGTTTCCAGGGCAGATCTCCAGGGCCAGGTGTGCAGTTGTTGAGTGCCTATCCTCTCTCTGCTCTGTTCCTCTTCCTTCTGCCTGTGGACTGGGATGGAAGAAGGGCTTGGGTCCAGCTCAATCACAGTTATGCCTCTTTACCATTTTCCGTGTTGTCTTATCTTCTCTGCCAGGTGTAGGGTAGTCTCTTCTGCAATCTTCAGATCATTTTCAGTTTTAGTTGTATTTGCTGTAGTACAGCTTCCTTGGTACGTGTGTGGGAGGAGGTTTCCACCTTGACTTCCTACTCTGCCATCTTTTTTCCCCTCTTGTAATTAAATGTTACTCTTCTATCTTTCTATGACATAAACTTACTACTGTATCCTCAGTACTTAATTGACACACTGAAAGTATTCAGTAACATTTGTTGATCACCTTATTTAATATGTTCCTCCTTGTTTATTTCCTGATTTGTTTGTTAATCTCGTTTACCCAAATACTGTCTAAGTAGTTTTGTATGTAATTGAGAAAGATTCCATTACTGGATTTTAGTAAATAATCTGGATATAGAAGGCATAGGAAGTCTTTATCTCTATAGGCAGATGATGATGGATTGGTATACGTCAATTATACAGATACGGAAATGAGTAACTTTTAAACAAAAAGAATTCCCTAATTATAGAAAGTAGTAATTAGGGCCAGTTCAAGGTCAGGTTTAAATGTTAACCCTTATTTCTCCCAAGAGATGAGTAATCAGTAGGTACCAATGATGAGTATAAAACATGGCACTTAAATCTTATGAACCTTTGTTTGTATAGATAAGTTTTTGTGTGTGTTTAGTTTTAGAGAAATAACAGGAAATAAGAGTATACATGCCTGAGAAATTAAATGTGAAGACAATACTAGTTTAAAAGCAGAATAAAAAACAAAAACATTTCTTTTTTTGTTAACAGTAATATGCTGGAGTACATTTTACAAGTTTTTTTTTGCCTAGAATACTGCATAAAACATTAAAACAATCCTCTTAAAAACATCTTAACTTTAAGGAGGTAAGGAAAATCCTTGACAGTAAAATATTTGAGGCAACACAAATTTGGAGTGGTAAGCAAGTGTTGAAGGTGATGTGTGCCTTTTGGGCATCAGCAATACCTGAAATTTAATGGCCGACAAGAGGATTTGAAACAAGATACCAGATCAAACAAGATAAAGAAGTAAACTAAGAGCCCCTAAAAATACACTGGATCCCAGGGAGCTATACCTTTGAAAGAGTTGTCTAAAAAAAACAAAACCATGCCACAGAGGTAGCAACAAAAATAAATTATGTCTTGGATTCAGTTGTGGATAGAGAAGAAAATAAAAATCTCTTAAGAATGCATAATCATATATTATTTCTTATATGATTTTGTAGTTCAAAATCACTGTATGGTCCATAAAACTTCATGTGAGAAATTAACTTATAATGAACCAATATTTATAGCTCTTCCAGATGCCTAGCATAGACATATGAAAACATTTTTAACAGCTTTATTGAGGTATAATTGATATCCAAAGAACTATACATACATATTTAATGTGTTCAATTTGAAGTTTTATAAAATTGAAAATATAAATTCATGATACATTTCTGTTAAAAATGAGCTCACATATAACAACACCTCCTCTACACAAACACACAAGTATGAAGAAACAAACACCATGCCTGTTAGCAGGAAAAATAACAACCTGCATTGGAATTGGACCTCATAGAAAGTCATAAATTTGAATTTTTTATATTATATGTAGACATATAAAAAAATAGACTCAATATGTTTAAATGTATAAAGAAGGGATTGGAAAACACAAGAATGGAACAAAAACCTACCCAAAAAGTCCAAATTTGAAAAATAACTATTGAGAAATCTTATATATAATATGCATAATATATATAATATTAATGATAATCAAAGACATTTTAAAATGCATGGAATTAATAAAATAGTAAAATAGCTACAACTGAAAAGAGAATTGGTGATTTGGAAAACATTTGAAATTAACTAGAATGCAGCAGAGAGAAATGGAAAATGATTGTTAAAGGATGTAGAATTTAAAAAAAGGAGGTCATACTAGAGAATCAGAGAAAAGAGAATAAGAAAAATGGGAAGAGGCCACAATATATGAGAGAAAAAAGCTGAAACTTGTTCAGAACTGATCATAGTGGCACTAAATAAAAAAATCTTAAAAGCCGCTGAGGTGTGCATGGGGGCAGAGATCATTTGCACAGGAATTAAGTGGAACAAAAAGTAGAACATTTAAGGAGAATAGTATCTAAAGTGCTAAGAAAAAACTGTCCCTGAGAATGTGTACACCCACTAAAATTATACCTCAAAACATGGTTAAAATACAGTTTCATTAAATCAAATCTGAGAATTTACTGTCAAAGTATATTCACAAATGACATCTGAATGGACTTACTTTACGGAAAATGAAGGTTATTTTATAAAGTATGAAATGCACAAAAAAATGGTGAAAAACAGCAAAAATATTAGTAAATGTGGGAAATACAAACTAAATGTACATAAAAATAGAAAGTATTTTAGATAGTAAAAAATTCAAAATTAAATTATTGGCTAAATATGAGATAATGATTAGAATTAAATTATTCTGACTTTTAAATTTACATTAATGGGAGAAGATGGCTGTGTAAAGAAAATGCCTGAACCACCTCCTCTCATATAAACACCAAATCTATACCTTCACACAGAGTAATTTTTCCTGAGGAGGACTTGAGATCTGACTGAACACCGTTTGCACAATAAGGGATAAAAAGGCCACAAATAAAATGGCAAAGAGATGGAGACACAGTAATGGAGGGAGGCTCATCCCAAAGTGGCCTACAGTAGAGAGGGATATCACTGAGGGACCCAGGCACAGATTCACCTGCCCTGAGGCATAGAAAAAAAGCAACAGTTTAAAGTGCACCTATACTGTAAGTGAAGGAAGCCAATTTTCAGAACTAAATTCCCCAACATTTGGTGAGGGAACTGCTGGAACTCCCTCTGAGATCAGCGTGCTGGTGAGTGCTGTTGTTTACCATCCCCCTGCACATCAATAATGTGGTCACAAGAGCAGGGTCCAGCCACACGCATCAACTCCAAACAAGGCAGCTTCCTGCCCATGCCCAGATGTGCTCATCAGATATGCAGCAGTCCCACGAAGGAGACACCATTGCAGTGCTCGCCCAAATCCCCCTGCCCCATCCCACTGCCACCCCACCAATGCAGCCACAGCCAGTACCCATTCTGGAGACCTTCAGAGTGTGTCCACTGCCAATGCCAACCGGTTGCAGCCCTGCCAGCATGGACACAGCTGATGCCCACCTATGAGACACCTGGCCCACAACCACACCAATAGCTCAGCTCCTTCCAGCAACCACCTTGGAGACCCTGGACCATGTCCTCTGGGCCCATGCTCTGAGAGCCCTGGCACAGGGGCATGTCTGTCTTAGGCTCATCTGGCCCCCAGCCAATCAGCCAAAGCCTCCTGGCACACTCTGTCTACCTAGGGGCCCTTCCTACACAAGGCCACTCCTTCCATACTAGGAGATGTAGCCCTTGTGCATGATTAACAGAAATAAGCACAAAAATTCAAACAAAATGAGGAGACAGAGGGATATGCTCCAAATGACAGGACAAGGCAAAACTTCAGGAAAAAAATAATGAAGAATTAAAAATCCATTTAATAGAATTCAAAGTAATGGTTATAAAGATACTCACAGGACTTGACAAAAGAGGGGATGAACTCAGGGAGGATTTCAACAGAGAAAATATAAAAAAGAACCAATCAGCAATGAAGAATACAATACATGAAAGGAAAATACATTAGAAGGAAAACAACAGCAGATTAGAAAATGAAGAATGGATCACCAATTTGGAAGACGGCCTAATGGAAGGCACTCAAGCTGAACAGCAGACAGAAAAGAGGATAAAAAGAAATGAGAATAAGTTAAGGAACCACTAGGACAACATCAAACATCCTACCAGTCACATTATAGGAGTGCCAGAAAGAGGAGAAAGAGAGAAAGGGTAGAAGACTTACTGGGTGGAAAACAGCTCAAAACTTCACTATTCTAGGCAAGGAAACAGACATCCAGGTCCAGGAATCACAGAGAGCCCCAAACAAGATGAACCCAAGAAGGTCCACACTAAAAAGCTACATAACTAAAATGTTGAAGGGAGTAACATTATGTTTTCAAAATGCTGAAAGGACAAACATACAAGCAGCAACACTCTAACCAGCAAGGCTATCATTCAGAATTGAAGAAGAGATAAAAAGCCTCACAGATAAACATAAGTTAAAGTGACTTAAGAGAAAAAGAAAAGGCTAAATCTAGAAGTGACAGAATTATGAAAGGAAAGAAATTTCACTAGTAAAAGCAAACATATGGCAAAGGTAGGTCAGTTGCTTAGAAGGTAGTATGAATATTAAAAGGCAAAGTAAAATCAGTGCATCTAAAAATTAGTTAAGGATATCACTAAATAAAAAGGTGTAAAACAAGTTTATAAATAAAATGTGGAGGAGAGGAAGTAAAAAATATATTGCTATTAGAAAAGCTACATAACTAAAATGTCGAAGGGAGTAACATTATTTTTTCAAAATGCAAAAAGGACAAACCTACAAGCAGGAATACTCTACCCAGCAAGGCTATCATTCAGAATTGAAGGCGAGATAAATGTATATTTTCATATACATTTAGTTTGTATTTCCCACATTTACTAATGTTTTTGCTGTTGTTCACCATTTCTTTGTGCAACACACAGAATGTGCTCAAACTTAAGTGGAAAGTACTTTATATGGTGTAAGTCATAAATGAACCCCATGGTAGCCACGAATGAAAAAATTGTAATACACACACAAAAAACATACAGAGAAAGGAAGCCAACCATGCACTAAAGAAAGTCATGCACAAGGAAGGACAAAGGAGAGGAAGATGGGATCAGGGAACAAAAATATCCAGAAAACATTTAACAAAATACTACCAAGAACACACTACCAATAATTACTTTAAATGTAAATGGCCTAAAGGATCCATGCAAAAGACACAGTGTGACTGAATGGATAAAAAGACCCATCTAACTGCTGCCCACAGAAGACTCATTTCAGATCTAAAGTCACACAAAAGCTAAAATGATGGGATGGAAAAAGATACTCCATGAAAGTGGAAATGGAAAAAAAAAAAGCTGCATTAGCAGTACTTACATCAGAAAAATAGACTTTGAAACAGACTCTAACAAGAGATAAGAAAGACATTATATAATGATTAAGGGCTCGATCCAGCAAGATGATATACTTATAGCTATCTATGTGCACAACAGAGGAGGATCTAAATACATAAAGCAAATATTAACACACTTAAGTGGAGAAAATAACAGTAAAACATTAATATTGGGGACTTTAGCACTCCACCTACATCAATGGATAGATCGTCCATAAAGAAAATCATTAAGGAATACAGTGGCTTTAAATGACACATTCAATCAAACAGGCTTAACAGATAAATACAGAACATTACATCTCAAAACAGCAGAATACACGTTCTTTTCAAGTGCACACAGAACATTCTCCAGGACAGATCAGTTGTTAGGTCACAAAGCAAGCCTCAGTACTTTTAAGAAGACTGAAATCATATCATCTTTTTCCAACCACAGTGGTATGGATACTTCAGGATAGCATTTGCTTACTGATGGCTTTCACCTGGAATAACCAGTTACACAACATGATTTAGTTAAATGAACAGAGGAAAATATTTCCCTGGAAACTTCTACCTTGAGTTCTCAGACCAAGATTTTTCGTATAGATCCAGATGGTTTGATCCACAGATTAAGTGTGTCTATGTGTAAAGGCTCTGAGGAGTTTGTGCCTGAGTGTCTTTTGGACCTTGATGCCTGCACTTGCTGTGCAATATTCTTTGCCTTTAAACTAAAGCCTACAGGAGTATGCCCAAAGGGGTCTCATGAGTCCTTCCAAATACACGAGCTTGCAGTAGTGCAGGCATCTGAAGAAATGTTAAAACAACAACAAAGTTATTAAACAGACTACAAAGATAGGCACTAAAATAAAATAAGCAATGAGTAAAAAACCAGTTGAATTTAAAACACTGAACTTTTGAATATACCTATAACAGAAAATTACTTAGAAGCATGGTTAAGAAATAAGGATAAAAACTAGTCAATGTTAGGTGATACAACTATTCCTAAGAGAGACACCAGAGCACACAGGAAAGTGCACACCCAAGAGGACTCGGCAACCCGCTAGACGGGTAAGATACGGAGCTGCGACCGGCGGCACCCAAGCGCTCACCCAGCCCAGTGCGCAGGCAGGAGGAGAGGATTCGGAGCCGGGAGGGAGTGGAGGAACAGGTCCGCGAAATAACCAGCCCCGGTGGTCTGTGCCGGAAGCGCTGACACACATCACGCGGTGCATCGGACATTGGAGAGGCAGAAGGTGCAGGTGTTGAGCCGGGAACGCGCAGGGACCGTGCAGCCAGCGCCCCGGGAAAAGAGAAAAGTGTGCGCAGTTTGTAGCGGTCTCAGAGAGGCGGGGGGCCCAGGGAGGGCACACCATCGCCCCAGTGGGCTCAGCCCTGCAGGCTAGAAGTCCTGGGGAACTTCGCTCCCCTTTGCTGGTGACGGAGAGAAGGGAGCAGCCACGTTGGAACTTTATACAGAAAACAATAGCCTCCCATTCGTTCCGGCCCCGGCCAGACCTACAAAAAGCGGTGTGGCCGCGGCTGTGGATTAGTGGGGCAACAGCAACACCTACAGCACGCTTAGAGAATCCACTCCAGGTGGGATTTTTTTTCTTCCTCTTTCTTTTCTTTTTCTTTTCCCTTTTTCTTTTCCTTTCTTTTCCATGATTCTTCTTTCTCTCTTTTCTTTCTCTTCCTTCTTTTTTTGCTTGTTAGTTTTTTTTCTCGCTTTAAAAAAAAATTTTTTTTCCCCTTTCCTTTTTCTTTCTTTTCTTTCTTCTTTCTCTCTTTTCTTTCCATCCTTCATTTTTTGCTTGTTTGTTTTTTCTTCTTGTTTTTTTGTGGGGTTTTTTTTATAAGCCTTAAAGAGCCCAGCTGACATACCGGGCACCTACCAGCGACCACTCCTATCAACATGACAAGACAGAGGAACATGATACAGACAAAAATCACCAAGACCCAGCCAACCCCTGAGAAGGAACCTGAAGGGATGGAAATGCAGAATCTTCCTGAAAAAGAATTCAGAAGAAAAGTCATAACCATGCTGATGGATCTACAGAGAAATATGCAAGAGCTAAGGGAGGAAGTGAGGGAAATCAGGAAAGATAATGCAGAAATGAGACAAGCATTGACGGGCTCAGCAGCAGACTGGATGAGATGCAAGAGACTGTTTATGCAATAAAAATCAGAGAACAGGAACACAGAGCAGCTGAGGCAGAGAGAAATAAAAGGATCTCTAGGAATGAAAGAATATTAAGAGAACTGTGTGACCAATCCAAACGGAACAATATTCGCATTATAGGAGTACCAGAGGAAGAAGAGAGAAAAAGGGATAGAAAGTGTCTTTGAAGAAATAATTGCTGAAAACTTCCCCATGCTGGAGAAGGAAATACTCTCGCAGTCCATGGAAGCCCACAGATCTCCTAACACAAGTGACCCAGGAAGACAACACCAAGACACATAATAATTAAAATAACAAAGTTCAAAGAAAAGGACAGAATATTAAAGGCAGCTAGAGAAAGAAAAAAGATCACCTTCAAAGGAAAACCCATCAGACTAACATCAGACTTCTCAACAGAAACCTTACAGGCTAGAAGAGAATGGCATGATATATTTAACGCAATGAAACAGAAGGGCCACGAACCAGGAATACTGTATCCAGCACGATTATCATTTAAATATGACGGAGGGATTAAACATTCCACACAAGCAAAAGCTGAGAGAATTTGCCTCCCACAAACCACCTCTACAGGACATCTTAAAGGAACTGGTGTAGAGGGAAGCACTACTAAGGCTAAAAAGCTGACACCAGAGAAAATAAAATCATAGCAAGGAAGGCAGACCATCCAAACACTAACTAAAGGCAAAAAATAAAACACCTAGTATATAAAGAATGGAGGAGGAAGAATAAGAACGGACAGAGATAAAGAAACATCAAACTGTGTTTACAATAACTTAACAAGAAAGTTAAGTTAGATTGTTAGATAGTTAAGAAGCAATCCCTGAACCTGTGGTAACCACGAATCTAAAGCCAGCAATGGCAATAAGTACATATCTATCGATAAACATTCTAAAAGCAAATGGACTGAATGCACCAATCAAAACACACAGAGTAACAGAAGGGATAAAAAAGCAAGACCCACCTATGTGCTGCCTACAAGAAACTCACCTTAAACGCCAAGATATCCCCAGACTAAAAGTGAAGGGATGGAAAAACATATTTAATGCAAACAACAAGGAAAAAAAGCAGGTATTGCTGTACTTCTTTCAGACAAAATAGACTTCAAAACGAAGAAAGTAGCAAGAGATAAAGAAGGACATTACATAATAATAAAGGGATCAGTCCAACAAGGGATATAAACATTTTCAACATATATGCACCAAACACAGGAGCACCGGCATATGTGAAAAAAATACTAACAGAATTAAAGGACGAAACAGACAGCAATGCATTCATTCTAGGAGACCTCAACACACCGCTCACTCCAAAGGACAGATCAACCAGACAGAAAATAAGTAAAGACACAGAGGCACTGAACAACACACTAGAACAGATGGACCTAACAGACATCTACAGAACTCTACACCCAAAAGCAACAGGATACACATTCTTCTCAAGTGCACATGGAACATTTTCCAGAATAGACCACATACTAGGCCACAAAAAGAACCTCAGTAAAATCGAAAATACTGAAATTCTACCAACCAACTTCTCAGATCATAAAGGTATTAAACTAGAATTAAACTTTAGAAAGAAAACAAAAAGGCTCACAAATACATGGAGACTTAACAACATTCTCCTAATTAATCAATGGGTCAATGACCAAATCAAAACAGAAATCATAGAGTTTATGGAGACAAATGACAAAAACAACACAAAGCCACAGCTTCCGTGGGACGCAGCAAAGGCAGTTCTTAGAGGAAAGTATATTGCAATCCAGGCCTATCTAAAGAAAGAAGAACATTCCCAAATGAATAGTCTAAAGACACAATTATTGAAATTGGAAAAAGAAGAACAAATTAGGTCCAAAGTCACCAGAAGGAGGGACATAATAAAGATCAGAGAAGAAATAAATAAAATTGAGAAGAACAAAACAATAGAAAAAAATTATTGAAACCAAGAGCTGGTTCTTTGAAAAAATAAACAAAATAGATAAATCCCTAGCCAGAATCATTAACAGAAAAAGAGATTCTACAAACATAAACAGAATCAGAAATGAGAAAGGAAAAATCACGACGGATCCCACAGAAATACAAAGAATTATAAGAGAATACTATGAGAATCTATATGCTAGCAAGCTGGAAAACCTAGAACAAATGGACAACTTCTTAGAAAAATACAACCTTCCGAAACTGACCAAATAAGAAACAGAAAAACTAAACAGACCAATCACCAGCAACGAAATTGAAGTGGTAAACAAAAAACTACCCAAGAACAAAACCCCCAGACCAGATGGATTCACCTCTGAATTCTACCAGACATATAGAGAAGAAATAACATCCATTCTCCTTAAAGTTTTCCAAAAAATAGAAGAGGAGGGAATACTTCCAAACTCATTCTATGAAGCCAGCATCACTCTAACACCAAAACCGGGCAAAGACCTCACCAAAAAAGAAAATTACAGACCAATATCCCTGATGAACGTAGATGCAAAAATACTCAACAAAATATTAGCAAACCGAATTCAAAAATACATCAAGAGGATCATACACCATGATCAAGTGGGATTCATCCCAGGGATGCAAGGATGGTACAACATTCGAAAATGCATCAACATCATGCACCACATCAATAAAAAGAGGAAGAAAAACCACATGATCATCTCCATAGATGCTGAAAAAGCATTTGACAAAATTCAGCATCCATTCATGATTAAAACTCTCAACAAAATGGGTATAGAGGGTAACTACCTCAACATCATAAAGGCCATATATGACAAACCCACAGCTAACATCATACTTAACAGCAAGAAGCTGAAAGATTTTCATCTAAGATCGGAAACAAGACAGGGATGCCCACTCTCTCCACTGTTATTCAACATAGTACTGGAGGTCCTAGCCACGGCATCAGACAAAACAAAGACATACAAGGCATCCAGATTGGTAAAGAAGAAGTCAAATTGTCACTATTTGCAGATGACATGATACTGTACATAAAAAACCCTAAAGACTCTACTCCAAAACTACTAGAACTAATATGTGAATTCAGCAAAGTTGCAGGATACAAAATTAACACACAGAAATCTGTTGCTTTCCTATACACTAACGATGAACTAACAGAAAAAGAAATCAGAAAAACAATTCCATTCACAATTGCATCAAACAGAATAAAATACCTAGGAATAAACCTAACGAAGGAAGTGAAAGACCTGTACTCTGAAAACTACAAGACACTCCAAAGAGAAATTAAAAAGGACACTAACAAATGGGAACTCATCCCATGCTCCTGGCTAGGAAGAATAAATATTGTCAAAATGGCTGTACTACCTAAAGCAACATACAGATTCAACGCAATCCCTATCAAACTACCAACACCTTTCCTCAATGAACTCGAACAAATAATTCTAAAATTCATATGGCACAACAAAGGACCCCGAATAGCCAAAGCAATCCTGAGAAGGAAGAATAAAACAGGGGGAATTACGCTCCCTGACTTCAAGCTCTACTACAAAGCCACAGTAATCAAGACAATTTGGTATTGGCACAAAAACAGACCAAAAGATCAGTGGAATAGAATAGAAAATACAAACATCAACCCAAACACATACAGTCAATTAATATTTGATAAGGGAGCCTTTGATATACATTGGGGAGATGACGGCCTCTTCAGCAGCTGGTGTTGGAAAAACTGGACAGCTACATGTAAGAGAATGAAATTGGACTACTGTCTCACCCCATACACAAAGGTAAACTCAAGGTGGATCAAAGACCTGAATGTAAGTCATGAAACTATAAAACTCTTAGAAAAAAATATAGGCAAAAAGCTCTTGGACATAAACATGAGCGACTTCTTCATGAACGTATCTACCCGAGCAAGGGAAACAAAAGCAAAAATGAACAAGTGGGACTACATCAAGGTGAAAAGCTTCTGTACAGCAAAGGACACCATCAGTAGAACAAAAAGACATCCTACAGTATGGGAGAATATATTCATAAATGACATGTCAGATAAGGGGTTGACACCCAAAATATATAAAGAACTCATGCACCTCAACAAACAAAAAGCAAATAATCCAATTAAGAAATGTGCAGAGGACATGAATAGACACTTCTCCAAAGAAGAAATTCAGATGGCCAACAGGCACATGAAAAGATGCTCCACATCACTAATCATCAGAGAAATGCAGATTAAAACCACAATGAGATACCACCTCACACCGGTGAGGACGGCCAACATCCAAAACACAAACAACAACAAATGTTGGCGAGGATGTGGAGAAAAGGGAACCCTCCTACACTGCTGGTGGGAATGCAAATTAGTTCAACCTTTGTGGAAAGCAGTATGGAGGTTTGTCAAAAAACTCAAAATACAAATACCATTTGACCCAGGAATTCCACTCCTAGGAATTTACCCTAAGAATGCAGCAGCCCAGTTTGAAAAAGACAGATGCACCCCTATGATTATCGCAGCACTATTTACAATTTGCAAGAAATGGAAGCAGCCTAAGTGTCCATCAGTAGATGAATGGATAAAGAAGATGTGGTACATATACACAATGGAATATTTTACAGCCATAAGAAGAAAACAAATCCTACCATTTGCAACAACATGGATGGAGCTAGAGGGTATTATGCTCGGTGAAATAAGCCAAGCCGAAAAAGACAAGTGTCAAATGATTTCACTCATCTGTGGAGTATAAGATCTAAGGAAAAAACTGAAGGAACAAAACAGCAGCAGACTCACAGAAACCAAGAATGGACTAATAGTTACCAAAGGGAAAGGGACTGGGGAGGATGGGTGGGAAGGGAGGGACAAGGGGGGAAAGGGGGCATTACGATTAGCAGATGTAATGTTAGGGGGGCACGGGGAGGGCTGTACAACCCAGAGAAGACAAGTAGTGACTCTATAGCATCTCACTATGCTGATGGACAGAGACTGTAATGGGGTTGGTGGGGGGGACCTGATGACGGGGGTAGTGTATTCACCATAATATTGCTCATTTAATTGTAGATTAATGATATCAAAATAAACTTAGAAAAATTCATTGCTGTGATATTAACAGCAGGTAAGACACTAGAGACATAAAATAATCTCAAAAAGTTTTTTGTAACTATGGACGGTGCAGGACTAGACTTATTGTGGTGACCATTTTACAGCATAGAGAAATAACAAATCATTATGTTATGTTACACATCTGAAACTAACGTTATATTGGAATTATACCTCTTAAACAAAACGGCAGATAAGACACTACAAAAATTATCCAAAAAACATCTTTAAAAATAACTGAGAGGCTCAGAGACTTCTGTGAAACTACCAAGTAATCTAACATATTTAACGGGAGTCCCAGAAAATGAAGAGGAGACACAAAAACAAAAATAATAGCCAAAAGTTTGCCAATTTGGTGAAATCTTTATATACAGATCCAGAAACAACAAACTCCAAGTAAGATAACAAAAAGAATCTCACACTAAGTCACACCACAATCAATGATAAAAGATCACAGAGAGAAAATATTACAAGCCACCCTGTGGGGAGAAAAAGATACATTAGGTACAAGGGAACAAGGATAAAAATAACCGCACTCCCCACAAAAAAAAAAAAAATGCAGGTTGGAAAACAATGGAATGGAGTCTTTAAAATGCTAAAAGCAAAACAAACAAAATCCATCATTCTGGATTCATGCCCAGGAATGTAAAATGCTAGTGGAAGTTCTTCAGAGACTCAGGTATATACTAAGGAAAATAGAATGACGGAAATGGTATGCATATAAAATCTTAAAAATTATTTTTCATATGTTTAAAAGATACTTAAATATTTAGACTAAAAATGATAATATAATCTTAAATTTAAAACACAGAAATAAAATATTTGATGACTCTACTGGACAGCTACATGTAAGAGAATGAAACTTGATTACTGTCTAACCCCATATACAAAAGCAAACTCAAAATGGATCAAAGACCTCAATGTAAGTCATGAAACCATAAAACTCTTAGAAAAAAACATAGGCAAAAATCTCTTGGACATAAACATGAGCGACTTCTTCATGAACATATCTCCCCGGGCAAGGGAAACAAAAGCAAAAATGAACAAGTGGGACTATATCAAGCTGAAAAGCTTCTGTACAGCAAAGGACACCATCAGTAGAACTAAAAGACATCCTACAGTATGGGAGAATATATTCATAAATGACATGTCAGATAAGGGGTCGACATCCAAAATACATAAAGAACTCATGCACCTCAACAAACAAAAAGCAAATAATCCAATTAAAAAATGGCCAGAGGATATGAATAGACACTTCTCCAAAGAAGAAATTTAGATGGCCAACAGGCACATGAAAAGATGTTCCACATTGCTAATCATCAGAGAAATGAAAATTAAAACCACAATGAGATATCACCTCACACCAGGAAGGATGGCCAACATCCAAAATACAAACAGCAACAAATGTTGGCGAGGATGTGGAGAAAGGGGAACCCTCCTACACTGCTAGTGGGAATGCAAATTAGTTCAACCATTGTGGAAAGCAGTATGGAGGTTTGTCAAAAAACTCAAAATAGAAATATCATTTGACCCAGGAATTCCACTCCTAGGAATTTACCCTAAGCAGCCCAGTTTGAAAAAGACATATGCACCCCTATGTTTATCGCAGCACTATTTACAATAGCCAAGAAATGGAAGCAACCTAAGTGTCCATCAGTAGATGAATGGATAAAGAATATGTGGTACATATACACAATGGAATATTATTCAGCCATAAGAAGAGAAAAAAATCCTACCACTTGCAACAACATGGATGGAGCTAGAGAGTATAATGCTCAGTGAAATAAGCCAGGCGGAAAAAGACAAGTATCAAATGATTTCACTCATATGTGGAGTATGAGGGCAAAGAAAAAAAACTGAAGGAACAAAACAGCAGCAGACTCCAAATGGACTAACAGTTACCAAAGGGAAAGGGACTGGGGAGGATGGGTGGGAAGGGAGGGACAAGGGTGAAAAAGGGGCATTACGATTAGCAGACGTAATGTTGGGAGGGGCACAAGGAGGGCTGTACAACTCAGAGAAGACAATTAGTGATTCTATAGCATCTCATTACGCTGATGAACAGTGACTGTAATGGGGTATGTGGGAGGGACTTGATGAAGTGGGGAGTTTAGTAACCATAATGTTGCACATGGAATTGTAGATTAATGATACCAAAAAAGAAAAAAAAAGAAAAACTGATGACTCTAACAAACTTTAGGATAGTTCAAGTAGAAGTATATTGCTGTAAGATTCTTATGGTAAATGTGAAGTGGAATAATATTATTTGGAAGTGAAGCATAAGTTATAGATGATTATGTTAAGTCCTAGATAAACTGCTAATAATAACAACAACAAAATACTTTATTCACTTAAGCAAACAGAGAATGTAACATGCAATACCAAAACATTAAATCTCATAGAAAAGAGGAAAAGACTGATAAAATGAACATTTGACACAAACAGAAACAAATAAGATGGTAGACTTGAACCAAACAAAACTGCAAGTTACCTTAAATATATATATATGGCCAATGATAACCTTAATAAAAAATACACACACACACACATACATACATACATATATATATGGCCTATCCTCCCATCATTCATGAAAATCAATTCTATTTGGATTGTGAATGTAAAAGACAAAATATAAAACTTAGAGCAAGTAACATAGAATACACTTTTGACTTTAGTTAGGCAAATATTTTTTAAATGGGATGAAAAGACTGAGATACTAGATTGCATTGAAAAAAAAAAGAATTTCTGTTTATAAAAAGATATCACTAAATAATGTGAAATGGCAAGCCATAGAATGTAAGAAGGTATTTTCTATACACACACTAGACAAAAGATTCATACCTAGATTATATTAAAAAATCATAAGGACTTCCGGGAAGATGGCGGTGTGAGCAGGGCGGCAGAAATCTCCTCCCAACACTATATTTATCTACGAAAACACAGAAAATACATCTATTCCTAAAGAGACGAGAATACACAGGAAAGCGCACAGCGTGCAGCTACAGAGGACTCGGCACCCCCGAGCGCGGTCTTAAAGAGCCCAGCTGACATAAGTGGCAACTATCAGTGACCAATTCTACAGCCATGAAAAGACAGAGGAATATGGTTCAGACCAAAATCAACCAGACAACCCCAGAGAGGGAGTCTGAAGGGATGGAAATGCAAAGCCTTCCTGAAAAAGAATTCAGAATAAAAGTCATAACCATGCTGATGGACCTACAAAGAAATGTGCAACAGCTGGTGGAGGAAGTGAGGGAACTGAGGAAAGACAATGCAGAAATCAGAAAAGCGATCGACAGGCTTAACAGCAGAATAGATGAGATGCAAGAGACTGTTAATGGAATAGAAAACAGAGAACAGGAGTACAGAGCAGCTGAGGTAGAGAGAGATAAAAGGATTTCTAGGAATGAAAGAATATTAAGAGAACTGTGTGACCAATCCAAACGGAACAATATTCGCATTATAGGAGTACCAGAGGAAGAAGAGAGAGAAAAAGGGATAGAAAGTGTCTATGAAGAAATAATTGTTGAAAACTTTCCCTCGCTGGGGAAGGAAGTAGTCTCGCAGTCCACCGAAGCTCATAGATCTCCCAACACAAGGGACCCAAGGAAGACAACACCAAGACACATAATAATTAAGATGGCACAGATCAAAGATAAAGACAGGGTATTAAAGGCAGCTAGAGAGAGAAAAAGATCACCTACAAAGGAAAACCCATCAGACTATCATCAGACTTCTCAACAGAAACCTTACGGGCCAGAAGAGAATGGCATGATATATTTAACGTTATGAAACAGAAGGGCCTCAAACCAAGAATATTGTATCCAGCACGATTATCATTTAAATATGATGGAGGGATGAAACAATTTCCAGACAAACGAAAGTTGAGAGAGTGTGCCTCTCATAAACCACCAATACAGGATATCTTA